>JBAIZL010000002.1:37783162-37890662 GCA_036971475.1 Prosapia bicincta
CACACACACAGACACACACACACACACAGACACACACACACACACACACACACACACACACACACACACACACACACACACACACACACACACACACACACACACACACACACACACACACACACACACATACACACACACACACACACACACACACAGACACACACACACACACACACACACACACACACACACACACACACACATGCGCGCGCACCTCTCATATATATCATAACATACGTGTCAGGCGTATTGGACGGACAAAGTTTTTTATTAGCATAAATGATACTTGAAAAAACGGCGTCCCAAAGCTGTCTCAGTATCCCTTGTAAAAGTCACTGTTCCAAGCCTGGTGCTGACACTAAAATCACAGATCCGTTAAAGTCAATGGATCGACCATCCCTAATTCTATACTGTATTTACCATCTCAATTTTAATTTTACTCCTGCGTTTCAGAAGTGTATTAAAATAATTAAAATACAAACAACTATATTTTACCTAGATATACATTTTTATTTTCCTTCGTATCAATTTATTTTACTTCATTTTTTAATTCAGTATACATTGTACAAATTAATTTATTTACCATAACATAGACTACTATTTTATTTGCTGTATATTTGGTGTCATGACAATCGCGTATAGTGACAATCACGAACACGTTTCGAAGAACACAGAGCCTACACAATAAACATTGTTAATATTGTAAACTGATTCATCTGATTTTTACAACCCGTTTACATTTATTCAAGCTTGTGCAAGTACGACAACAACCTTTGTACAAGATCTGATTCTCTACATTATAGGTTAGGTTAGGTATGGTTAAAATAAGGGTGTTTGTTAGTAAAATAATCATTGAGGAACCCGTCTGCCCTTGATAAAAACTAATGATAACAGAAACGATTTCGAATTATCGTAATGGAAATACTTTTGGAGAAAATAATATAAACAAATCGAGTGCCCTTTTGTGTGTATTAATAAAAGGTATTCTTTTTCAATACAAGTAGTCTTAATGATTTTACAGCCTAGAATACGAATACCAATGAGTCAAGATCAAGCCTTAATGTGTGTACGTTAAACTGTTTAATTTAAGACAATGAGGTAAATCCTTGAACACCCTTTTCGGAATCAGGACTGAACAACCAGAATATTGACTTAATAAAACTAGTATATATATATAAACTACGAAAATAGAAAATTTAACTATATATATATATATATATATATATATATATATATATATATATATATGCTGATACGTATTCCTTCGCGGATGCAAAAATATGATGAATGGTTATTATCTGGAGTACATCCGTTCATTCTGCAGTCCATAAATTCGCAGTTCCGACGTTTCGCTAGAATCTCATCCAGCATTGACGAGTTGAACCCAACAACAGTAGAAGATCAAGTCTCGTCATATGTGTTTTTCACTGTAGTATACTTAGTGTTGAGGACATGTTTGGGAAGTAATACTTCCCGATGTTCGTCTGTAATCAGGAATGTTTTGTCATCTTGCGTGAAAATTGAGGTTATGGCAATATAGTTAGACTTTCCGTCTGCAGTCGGTTTTGCTTGAAACGTAAATTTTAATTTTTCCATTTTCTGACAAAGAAATGTCGTTTTATAATGGTATTTTATTATTTGCAACAGCAATTAAAATAAAGAACACAACTGAGTTTCTTTATACAAGTATGTGTGTTTATTCCAACTATTATGTTACACATATTTGTATGTTGTATAACTTATAATATAAATACCTGCGAACGGAGAAACGACATTTAATGTTCTTAATTATTTTAGTTTATATTATTGTGTCGCAACAGCATTCACACAATGTTATCTATTATTTTTAATAAATCAATATTTCACGTAACAACCATATTTTAACTTTTCTGACAACAAACAAAAAATGCTAAATTACCAACAGCTGAAAATATTTCTAAAAATAACAAACATCTGATGCTCGCAACGTGGGAAAATTCAAAACAAGAAAATTATATTTAATATTTTTCTTACATTTATTATATATATATATATATATATATATATATATATATATATATATATATATATATATGTATATATATATATATATATATATATATATATATGTATATATATATATATATATATATATATATATATATATATATATATATATATATATATATAATTGATTAATTACAGTTTACCTATTCAGTAATTTACAATTATATTTCAATAATTTACTAGTCGCCCCAATAAACAAAATTTACAGAAAGAGCGAAGCCTATGTATATTTCGGTATCTAGGTAGCCATCATCAGAGGTACTGACTTAGATTTTTGGAAATTATTAAGTTCGTTAGACAAGGTATTAATTTGTCTATAAATAATTACTTAAAAAATTCTATCGAGCAACTGTGGAATGTGAGTTAATTAAATATTATAACGTAAATCAACAACGTATGCACATTTCGATTACTAGGTAACCATCTTCTGAGGCACTAATTTAAATATTCGAATTACCTAGAGCTGATAGAGTCATTGTTATTCTATTATTTATTATTCTCACAATCTGTAGAATATGAATTAATAAAATACAACAAAAAAACAACAGGTAGTATGACATTAATTTAATAATTATAAATCAACAACGTATGCACTTTTCATTTACTAGGTAACCATCTTCTGAGGTACTAATTTAAATACTCGAATTACATAGACCTTATTTTTAAATAAATAAAACCTCTAAACCACAAATAACATTTTATTTAAACCTTATGTACATTTCGATTGCCCAGCAATCATCTTCAGAGGTATTTAAAAAATACAACTAACTGTCCTAGACCTTGTAGAGTCATTGTTATTCTAATATTTAGTACTATCACAATCTGTGGAATATGATGTAATTAAATAGCCTACAATAATAAAGCAGTAGCTTGTACAGCATTACTTTATTAATTATTACCGGGGAAGCGAGCTTCGCCTTGATAAGACAGAACATTAAGGGTAAGTTAATTAAGTAAAATACAAATATTTTTTTTAATTATACAGGTACACAATATAAACACATTACATACACACAAATTAAACTTTTAAATACACAATATATTTACACTTTAAGCTATATCGTACCGTACATATCAACTTCTATATCGTTCGGGTTGTTGTTGGCATTGAAGGGGCATTAGAAAGATTGTTCAGAACTTCTCTCCATTGGATTGGGATTGGATGACGGTTAAAACCACTTATAATATTCTGAGCTCTGGAGCAGGACAGGTAAAGCATGCCAGGACGGAAACCATGGCGAGCAGGATCATTCCGACGAATTTCATGGCTCTTGGGTATGGTCATTGCGAATGCTGGACGTATGGAAGACCGATGGCGCTGCTTAGTATTTCCGAGATGAGACTCGCTCGAGTCTAAGGTGATTCGCGGAATACGAACAAGTCTTCGGAATGCTGTCAGGTGATGATCCTTGTCTTGATTTTGTGGTAGCATAATTCTGTTACGATCAATCGAGTTTCGTTGCACATCCCTTCATTAAAACCCAGGTTCGGTTTTCGCAATAGCATTATGATGGTGTTCTTTTTTAGATTTAGTTCATGAGATGGTAAATCGGCAATATCCACGGAGTTCAGGAGTTCCGTCGTAATTTGTAGCGTAGCGTCAGCTTGGTCTTTAGTTGAATGAAAACTCTTGTCGCTCTTTTGATAGCCGGGCAGCATTTGGCTTAAATCGTTGTTTATCTTTCCAATCAGGTTGAGACCGGTGCCGGGCTCGGATTGGGCAGCATCGTTGAGCCAAGCCATGGTCATCACCTGTTGTTTAAAAATTATGATATCAAAACATAAGGACAGAGTTCCATAAGGACAGGATGAGAAATCTAGCAGCTAATGGGGCGGAATCTCGAATTTCCCCAAGGGGTAAGACCGATGCTAATAGATATTCCGTGGCTAACCTCTCCCCCCGAAAGAAAAACTCAAAAATCCATGGACGAAAAAAGGTTTTTCCGGCCCCGTACGTATTTTAGAGTATATTTTTAAAATTACATTAAGAACGTATGTACGTTTCGTTTACCAGGTAACCATCTTCCGAGGTACTAATTTTAATATTTGGAAATACCTAAATAATCCTCTTAGTCATTGTTATTATTTACTATCTTAATCATCTTTGTAATATGAAATATCAAATAAAATAAAAACGCAATAGCTAGGACAACAATAATGTATCAATTATCAACAGCGAATGCACATTTCGCTTACCAGGTAACCATCTTCAGAGGTACTTATTTAAATATTTGGTAATAATTAGGCTCCACTGAACTAATAGTCATTGTAATTTATTATTATCTTGAGCAACTGTGGGATATGAATTAACCAAGTACGAAATCTAGAACAGCTTTAATTAAATAAATATAAAAAAACATAGTATGTACTTTTGTCTTATCACGTAACCATCTTCAGAGGCAACGATATAAGTTTTTGGAAATAATTAGGCTTTTAGAACAGTTGGTCATTTTAATTGTTTAATATCTTGAGCATCTGTGGAATACAGATTAAACTGAATACAAATCCGTTAATACAACAAAATAATTTAATATCTATAAATCAATAACATATGTACATTTCGGTTGCTACGTAACCATGTTCAGAGGTACTGCTTTAAATTTTTGGAAATATATTACAAACTCCTCAGACGTTGTAGGGGGTTTTATCACTTATTTATCTTAACAACTATATAATATAAATTAATTGAACACCATACAATTCCATTAACTACAACAGAATAATTTATTAATTATAAACTTTAAATAATCAGTGCGTAACTAAGTGAAACTTAAATGTTGATCGTATACTCGAAGGGAGCAGTTAATGCAAATTTATGGTAATCAATTAATTTATATTATATAGTTGTTAAGGGAAATAAGTAATAAACCCCTACAACGTCTGAAGAGTATATATTTCCAAAAATTTAAAGCAGTAGGCCTACCCCTGATGACGGTTACGGAGTAACCGAAATGTACATGCGTTGTTGATTTATAGATATTAAATTATTTTGTTGTGTTTAAAGGGTTTGTATTCAATTTAATTAATTTGTTCACTTCGAGTATATGGTTAGCTTCGTGAATGTAACGATTGTTCGAAACGTGTCAACAAATGAGTTGTACAGTATTTAAGTACTTATACATCAATTAGGCCTATTTATATTTTAATCAGTGAATTCTTGATGATTACAACAAGCAGCTTTAAATATATTTACTGCCTATTTATTATCTATTAAACAACAACCTATGTATATTTTTGTTATAAGATATCCGTTTTCAGAAGCATTTAATCGAAATGTTGGCAATAATTTATTTAAATCATTATTTAATTAATAATTCCGTAATTTCAACGGCCTACTGTCTATGGGTTATTTTGGAAGTTTTTTTTTGTTACGCCATTCTTGGAAGGAAAAAGATCGTTAGATAACAACCTTACTTGCGTAAAAATTAAGCTAATGATGGTAGTGTACAGATTGTCTGGTATTACAATTAGGGAGGATTATGGTAGTGAAGTGGGTACACCTAGGGTCCACCTAAGATGCAGTAGCCATGTACAGTGTTCATTGAAAATAGATTAATATGTTACAACTGGTTGAAACTGGTGTGTAACTGGTTGAAAAAATAATAATTTAGTCTCTTCAATATTAAAAACAATCTTAAAAGTATATTTTTTATAGACAATATTTTTCTTAAAAAATATAATACGTTTTAGATGCTATAATATGCTTTTACTATTTTAAAACATTTGATTAAAACTAATATAGTTTTATAATTTGAAGAGTAATAAAATGAACATTTCTTTTTTCAAGGTTGCCGGCACCAACCCTCCCGAACGTGTCTATAGTGCCTCAAGTTGCGTGGGACAGCTTCATTATTGCCGTTATTGCGTATGTTATCTCCGTCTCTATGGCTTTGATATTTAGCCAGAAGCTAAATTATGAAATAGATACCAACCAAGAATTACTAGCACAGGTAATTACTCAGGGGATTTCATATGCAAGGTAATTTTAGAATTAATTAACTGCGCAATACAACAATATCTTTAATGTATATAATATGAAACAAATGTCTAAATAAATTACAAATTTTACTCCATCTCCTTTACAGCATATTCTGATGTATTAAAAACCTCATTCCTCTGTTTTTCTGAATAAATGTAATTACCACTAATACTAATTTTAAATGGCTTATTTACTTAGACTTCATATGGTATTTTATATATATTATTGCCAAATGTTAATTTTAACCTTTAGATCGATGTAGGCCTATATGTATAGAATCACTATAAGAAAAATCGCTTGGCATAGCGCATTTGACAGAGCCACTTATGCGCCGGCAAACGACAGCCACTTTAACACTCCAGTTAAATACAGCAGTTGTCTCTGCTTGCTGACAACTACGAGCGTTCTGAAAACATTAGCTACATAATTGTATACTGAAAACTAATTCGATTTTTAGTTTTAGTTTTGTTTTGATTTCATTATTTTCCTTAAATTTCGTAATGTTGTAGTTTTTAATAATGTTTATACTGTACTGCAGACTCGGCCAACGATGACTCAGTCATATACCACCTGAAAGTAAGCCAGACTAGTATCACGTTCTTTTGGAAACCTCCTCTCGGTCCAACGATGACTCAGTCATATACCACCTGAAAGTAAGCCAGACTAGTATCACGTTCTTTTGGAAACCTCCTCTCGGTCCAACGATGACTCAGTCATCTACCACCTGAAAGTAAGCAGCCAGACTAGTATCACGTTCTTTTGGAAACCTCCTCTCGGTCCAACGATGACTCAGTCATATACCACCTGAAAGTAAGCAGCCAGACTAGTATCACGTTCTTTTGGAAACCTCCTCTCGGTCCAACGATGACTCAGTCATCTACCACCTGAAAGTAAGCAGCCAGACTAGTATCACGTTCTTTTGGAAACCTCCTCTCGGTCCAACGATGACTCAGTCATCTACCACCTGAAAGTAAGCAGCCAGACTAGTATCACGTTCTTTTGGAAACCTCCTCTCGGTCCAACGACGACTCAGTCATCTACCACCTGAAAGTAAGCAGCCAGACTAGTATCACGTTCTTTTGGAAACCTCCTCTCGGTCCAACGATGACTCAGTCATCTACCACCTGAAAGTAAGCAGCCAGACTAGTATCACGTTCTTTTGGAAACCTCCTCTCGGTCCAACGATGACTCAGTTATATACCACCTGAAAGTAAGCAGTCAGACTAGTATCACGTTCTTTTGGAAACCTCCTCTCGGTCCAACGATGACTCAGTTATATACCACCTGAAAGTAAGCAGTCAGACTAGTATCACGTTCTTTTGGAAACCTCCTCTCGGTCCAACGATGACTCAGTCATCTACCACCTGAAAATAAGCCAGACTAGTATCACGTTCTTTTGGAAACCTCCTCTCGGTCCAACGATGACTCAGTCATCTACCACCTGAAAGTAAGCCAGACTAGTATCACGTTCTTTTGGAAACCTCCTCTCGGTCCAACGATGACTCAGTCATATACCACCTGAAAGTAAGCCAGACTAGTATCACGTTCTTTTGGAAACCTCCTCTCGG
This sequence comes from Prosapia bicincta, assembly GCA_036971475.1. Taxonomy (NCBI): domain Eukaryota; kingdom Metazoa; phylum Arthropoda; class Insecta; order Hemiptera; family Cercopidae; genus Prosapia; species Prosapia bicincta. Next base: position 37,790,759 of record JBAIZL010000002.1, read on the forward strand.
TTACGAAACGCACGCTGAGTAGCAATCACAGAACCACCGTTACTAACAAACTCATCTACAACAAACGCACGGTGCTCAACAAGCCAAGCCATGATGCACACTGAAAATAGCACTACCCCACTTTCAAAGAATACCCACACCACATCAGTGCTACCCCTTCGACTCACACAATGGTTTCCTCAAATACGGGAGGTTTTATCGTCGGACCCTGTACTTTCACAAAAGTAGTATTTCCGTATGTGACACAAATGTATTACAAAAACTGATTATATGAGAAATTTAACAATTTAAATATGCAAATCTTCATATAGGCTTCATTAAATTTATTAACTGTTTACAGTATTTATGGTTTCCAAATAACAATTACTTCCCTATTGAACTGTGATGGTGTGATTTCTACACTCTGGTTTGTACTCTTTTTGTATGCTTATTAACGTCTATATTTTAAAGTGCTAAAAGAATATAAAACGTTTTTTTTCAGATTTTAAAAAAAACTTCAACTCGCTCTTCCATGCGTTGCGCGTAAAGTCCCATTAAAATTATTATCCTATTCTAGTCACATCTCCTTACCACAATCTAGAGTTGCAATTCAAGTAGGTTCACAGTAAGCGATAATCATCCCCAATCCTCATTTCTAGGAATGAAAAGATGTGGCAACATAATGTAAAGAAATATTTACTTGCAAACGAAAATATAATATTACATGGATTATAAAATCCGAGACATATTGTGTGGATAAGTCGACTGGGGTTCCTGGGATTCCAGACCAAGGTTCCGTTAACGACATTCGAAGCAAAGGGCGTAATAAGATGATCATTTGGCAATCGAATACATACGGATCTAAATAGAAAGCTTTTGCGGTTAAGATGTTTTATTTATTTAAAATAAGAAACTATACCCCAGTTGTTACTTCATTCGCATTAAGAGTAACAAATTTAAATTGTGTTTAGCCTTTATTTATTAGTAATAATATGTAGAGTGCAAAAATGTATGTAAGAATTACCTAAATATTTCAGTTGAAAAATGTTATTTTTGTAAACCAGGGCCTAGAAGGTGAATCATAGATGAAGCAGGTAGGCAGGTCAGCGTTTGTAAGTGCGAGTGCGCGTGAAGTTGCGGGGATAGCTAGATCCTAATCAGATTCTGTAGATAGCCAGGTAACCCGTCGGGCCAGGTCAGGGCGCGCGCGTGTGTGTGTATGTGTGTGTGTGTGTGTGTGTGTGTGTGTGTGTGTGTGTGTGTGTGTGTGTGTGTGTGTGTGTGTGTGTGTGTGTGTGTGTGTGTGTGTGTGTGTGTGTGTGTGTGTGTGAGTGTGTGTGTGTGTGTGTGTGAGAGAGAGAGAGAGAGAGAGTGTGTCTGTGTGTGTTTGTGTGCGTGCGTATGCGTGTTACATAACTCTCTGGGGTCCTTCTGGGCCTGGATGGAAAATAATTAACCAGTAGCCGAACGTATGTAATATCCAAGAGTTCATTACAACAAGACAGGGTGAAGACCACGAATATAAGGAAGGGTTTGAAGGTTAAGAAATTACATTCTCTCATTCAGTACAAGAAACAATGATTAGCTTACAATATCACTCCTAAACGAGGCAAAATAAACAAGATATAATCATAAAAGGCTGCCACAAACAAAAAACCAAAAAAACTGGAATTAATCACGTTAGACAAACAATATACAAGTCATAAGACACTTTAGAGCATACTAACCTACACATAGTACCAACTAAATATCTCTGGGCACGTATCGTCATTAGAAATCTACAGGAGATGAAACAAATGCGCAACAAATAAACTGAAAATAAAAATAAACAAGAATTTTTGAATTATTATCAAGGGAAAACACGTCTTACCGTACTTAAAATTCGAGTAAGTTTTTGAAAAACGAACTGAATCAGAACTATCTCGATACTAATAAAACGACACACTAAGCGATTTTCGACTTTGACGGTCGAATGTACTGTACGTATATTATATCGCTAACAGTGTACAGATTTGTAATACTGAAATACGAATAGAACAATAAGGTACTCGTAAAGAAAACATATATAAACAATTAACCTCTTAAATTTGTTGTTTACTTTATTTATACAAGTAGAGTCAGTACAAGGGTTTGCTACAAGTGGATAGATTCTAATTGTTGTAGGACTTCTTATTGTAGGGACACAGGTGTTATGCATAGTTGGATGCGAGTGGAAGTGAGCTGGCGTTTTATGCACGATTGCTTTGCTTCTACACCGGTTGTAAATAGTTTTAAGAAGAGACATTCAACAAGAAGTGGAAGATATGTACCTATTGGAATGGTATATAATGAAATATAAACTTAAAGAAATAGACTTAATTATAATTCTGGATTACCTAAATAATACAATTGGTTTTTTTCTTGTTTTGGTAAAGTTCTAGTATTATTTGTACAGGGTTAGTCAAGTTTTGTTTACATATTTTACTATCTCTCTCCACGTCTCCCAGGCGTTTGGTAGTATCTGGCATGCTACTGAAAACTAGTCACGACCTTCCAGATGAAGTTTGGAAAACACTCAAGTCTTGCCTTGTGGACAATGTTTTTCAGGTGTCACTGCGCAAGCCCGGGGCAGTGTCAGTGACTGGACCAGACAGTGGCGCATAAAGCCTAATGAAAGTAAATCAACTCATGTTATGTTTACCAATAAGGCAAAGAGCAAAAGTTACGAAATAATAAATGACCAACTCATCCCTTGAAGCACAGAGGTAAAACACATAGGTTTAACGTTGGACTTTAAACTAAACCGAATCTCTGCGGATATACCAAAAGCAGCAATCTGCAAGTTATCTTGTGCTTCCAAATGAAAGTATTGAAAGCCATAGCGAGGGCTTCACGATACTCCCGAGACTCTGTCATAGATAGAGACCTGGAAAGAAAAGCGTGAGAGAAGAGGCCGCCGCTGCAGTAGTGATCCAGTAACACAAGAACACTAAACCTAGCTCAAGGCACGCTAAGCCTTTGGACCTGGTTCCAAAGCAACATTAATTGCACATGATCAGCAGTACTCGATACTCGAATCCTCATTGAATAAAGTGCCGATTCCGATTCTTGTTTTTTTATTTGTTAAAATACTTGTGCAGTGTAATTTATATGTAATATAATTAATTATCATCTATGTCTTTTTTAAGTATTAGTTACTTTGAATGAATTAAACGATTAAAGCAAATGCCTATTTGGGATCACGAAAATATTATTATTATGTATGAAAACAAAAACTATCCGAAGCATTTTTGGTCCGTTCCTCGTCGCTCTTCTCATTTTGATCTCTCTCTCTCTCTCTCTCTCTCTCTCTCTCTGGCCGCCACTACTTTGCCATTACTTCATAGATGTCGAAACAAAACACAATGAAAAGGTAGTTCTAATTTCTCCTTTTATCAAAATTGAAATGCGTATTACTGGAAGTTATATTGTAATTCTGAACTGAAGTTCACATTCGTAATTTTAGATAAATCATTACTTTTATCCAATATGTTTGTCATCTTTTCAGAAATTCCTCTTAATGAAACAAGGTTGAACGCTTTGTGTAGGCTTTTACATCAAATTGGATATTTTAAAAGGCTCGATAACATGGCCAAGACGTTATCTAAATTCGTTATCATAGAATATCATATAATTAACTTAAAAGAATTGAGAATCGAAACAAAATTGAGATTCGAAATCGGAATCGGAATTGAAAACTTTAGGTATCGGCCCATCACTAGTTTTAGCCTTTGGAAATACTACTTCGTTAAAAAAACACTCCTTTACCAAGTATTTCTTCACAGTGTTCCGAAATATATATATATATATATATATATATATATATATATATATATATATATATATATATAAAGAACTAAGTCAAAATACAAATACAAGAATTATAATTGAATTTACAATTCGAAGCTTTTCGTTGGCTAACAGTACCAACATCATCCAAATGATGTTGGTACTGTTAGCCAACGAAAAGCTTTGAATTGTAAATTCAATTATAATTCTTGTATTTGTATTTTGACTTAGTTCTTTATTAATACACAAGAATACATATTGCGATATATATATATATATATATATATATATATATAATATTGCTATTTGATTGTATTAAAGCACATGGATAAAGTATCTTGTTAGGATATGTAACGTTATTGAAATAATATTCCTACGTAAAGGAAGTTAGCCTTACTGACCGAGTTGTTTCGGCCTTGCAACACAAATTCACTGCCTACATATCAATTAGGATAACAGTTCTCATGATCTAAGACAATTCACGCAGACCTCTAGGAGTCCCCGGACCACCTGTTGGAAACCAATGCTCTAGAACACTCAGTCTTTAAATTCTCCTACGTTTTACAAAAAATACTTCCATTCCGGCGCAGCGATGGAGTATTTATCGTTAACTTGCCCAGATGGACTGTAAAATATTATTTACAGGTCAGTTTTGTAACACATAATCGTATAATAATAATTTCACTCAATCAAAAGAAATTTGAAATATAATTTCAAGTTAGTCGGGTAGTAACTCTTAAGGTTTTTCAAAAATCACTTACGTGTCGATTCAACTTCCTCGAGAATTTAACACTGGTGATATGTCTCGGCAGATGCGTTTCGCACTAGGTCAGTGCACTGTTTAATGCTGCAAGTCTTGCGTCTGCCGAGAAATAACAGTAAAGAATGATTTTCGCAAAGCTACATTAATAAATACGTGACTCAAGATAGTTATGATACATGTGATTTGGAAGTAATTCGGTGAGGTCGGCATACTGGATAAGCCAAACTTACGAGATCCCCTAAATGGACTAACTAGGGGTTACATTTATGAAAGAATTTGTTTAACAGAGGATGACGCTCTTAATAAAAGTTCTTGCAAAATCCATATTTCTTTGTAGGGTTGAAGTTTAAATATGTCAAAAGTTTTCCTTTATACATTGTTATTTCTTGCACGTTTCTCACGTAGTTAAATACTGCATTATACTCTTAAATTTAATGTCCATTGAGTACTCAATCAATTGGAGTATTATTATTTGTAAAATAATTACTCTGCCTCTAATTTTAAGTGTTATAATAAACTGAAAACGAATACAATTTTGAAAATGTTCCATTGGGGTAAATCTGAACCAAATTCTTACGCCATTGAAGAAAAATACAATCTAGTATATCTGCATATTACAAATAATTTACTGTAGTTAAATAATAATATATAATATAAAAAAATCTTTAACCACATATATTTTTACTCTAACCTGTACATTTCGGTTTCCAAGTAGCCGTCCTCAGATGCGTGACAAACTACACAGTCTAATACAACACAATTTCCTTATTTATAATCAAACAAATTACTTATTGATTTTAAGTAAGGAAACTATGTAGAGTTATTGTTTGTTATGCCTCTGAGGATTGTTACATGAAAACAGAAATGTACGGGTTAGAATAAAAATATTGATCGTTAGTTTTTTGTGTGCATTATTTACAATCTAGTGTTTCTAAATTACCAGTGTCGAGATTTACTTTTATTTTTTTTATTTATTGTTTAATGTATTTAAATAAATATAAGGGCAAGTCAATTATTATCTGTAATTTAGGTATATTTTTGTTTATGCTGCTAGTATTGTCGTTTTGCGTTGAGGATTTCACGCTTTGTTTATTTGTTTGTACGTCTATGCATGTTTCAAGTTGCTAGGTTAGTTTCGTTATAGCTGCCTTGCTGTATATCATGGCTGTTCCGCTTTCTATTTGCACCAAAGAAAAGCAACATTCAGTAATATGTTTTTTGTGGTAGAAATGTGTATTAGGGTCCGAAATTCATCGAAGACTTTTGATACGGAACTGAGAGTCTTTTAAAATAACAAAGTGTCTACGATTGGATTGGAGAATTCAAAAATAGTCGTTAAAGTGTACGGAAAATGAATGAGCCAGACGCCCGTTTACCGCCACAAATGTGGAAAGCATTGAGCGTTCACGTGGTCCCCTTATGCACGTAGACAGATGAGTAACTGACGAAGTGGCACATCGTCTGCAAATTAGTCACGGCTCTGCCTACGAAATCATCCACAACAGAATTGGGTTTCATAAAGTTTATGTAAGGTGGGTCCCAAAATCAACTCACACAATTGCATAAACAAACGCGCTAGGACATCTACCAAAAACATTTGGATCATTATGGTAATGAACGAGGCTTCTTAGGGAGGACCATTACTAGGGACGGAAAATGGATCCATCATTACGAGACGGAGAGTAAACCGCAGAGTATGGAATGGAAACATACAAATATGCAGTACAAGAAAAATCTCAAGACCCAACCGTCCCCAGGAAAACTGATGCTTGTGACTCACAAGGTCCAGTACTGGAACATTACTGTTGAAGAAAGGGGCACAACAGTAAGCAGTGTATAGTACGTTACAGTGAGATGCTTGATGATTACTACCAAGCTAAAGCCTGCAATTCGAAGTAAACGCCAGGTCAGTTGGTTTTTGCACAATGCCCGTCCACATAATACTGCTGAAACGCTCCAGAAACTCAATTTTCAAGTACTGGCTCACCATCCATGTAGTCCCGATATTGCCCTTTCTGACAATTACTTGTTTAGTCCACTCAGAAAAGCATGAAGTTGCCGTCGATTTACATCGGATAAAGCACTGAAAGAAGCGATGCATTCCAGGCTTGTAGCTCAACCGAAAACCTTATTTTATGATTGAATCAGGAACCTTATACAACGTAGAACCTTGGACCAAGTGCGTAGAAAAGCATGAAGTTGCCGTCGATTTACATCGGACAAAGCACTGAAAGAAGCGATGCATTCCAGGCTTGCAGCTCAACCGAAAACCTTATTTTATGATTGAATCAGGAACCTTATCAAGTGCGTAGAAAAGCATGAAGTTGCCGTCGATTTACATCGGACAAAGCACTGAAAGAAGCGATGCATTCCAGGCTTGCAGCTCAACCGAAAACCTTATTTTATGATTGTATCAGGAACCTTATACAACGTAGAACCTTGGACCAAGTGCGTAGAAAAGCATGCAGTTGCCGTCGATTTACATCGGACAAAGCACTGAAAGAAGCGATGCATTCCAGGCTTGCAGCTCAACCGAAAACCTTATTCTATGATTGAATCAGGAACCTTATACAACGTAGAACCTTGGACCAAGTGCGTAGAAAAGCATGCAGTTGCCGTCGATTTACATCGGACAAAGCACTGAAAGAAGCGATGCATTCCAGGCTTGCAGCTCAACCGAAAACCTTATTTTATGATTGAATCAGGAACCTTATACAACGTAGAACCTTGGACCAAGTGCGTAGAAAAGCATGAAGTTGCCGTCGATTTACATCGGACAAAGCACTGAAAGAAGCGATGCATTCCAGGCTTGCAGCTCAACCGAAAACCTTATTCTATGATTGAATCAGGAACCTTGTACAACGTAGAGCCTTGGACCAGGTGCGTAGAACCTTGGACCAGGTGCGTAGAACCTTGGACCAGGTGCGTAGAACTTTGGACCAGGTAGAACCTTGGACCAGGTAGAACCTTGTACCACGTAGAACCTTGTACCAGGTGCGTAGAACCTTGGACCAGGTGCGTAGAATCTTGGACCAGGTGCGTAGAACCTTGGACCAGGTGCGTAGAAAAGCAAGGGGACTATGTAAAAAATGACGTAAATATAATTTTCCTATTTAATTATCACAAAATTGTATAACTACATTGCAGATAGTAATTGACTCTTAATATAAATAAATCGAATAAATAATATAATCAATTTTAATCAAATATAAATATAATCAAGTCCCTGACAAACACGGGAAAGTGTTTTAGTGTGTTTTCTTGCCTAAACAGAGGCGGACTGGTTGGGGGAAGAATAAGGAGTACACAGCTGTGCCTGACACTTGTTTTTTTTTTATAGAGAGCGCCATGAGCTCGTGTGTTTCAACCAATTGTATAGATTAAAGCGAATGAATCTCATACATCTGTTTGATTATTGCTAGAAATATATCGTGTGTATTTTTGATAAATAAAGTAATAACATCGTAAATAAAAATTATTGTTCTGTAATGTTTACAAAGATTTTACGTATATATTTATGTGTAACATATATTGAAGATGTGTGAGCACCAAACATAACGAGCTAATAAATTGACGATAAATTGAAGTGAGTAAAACCAATCGTGAAAATTAAGTAATTACTGTATAAACTATATATATATATATATATATATATATATATGAATTGTTACTATCTGGAGTACATCCGTTCATTCTGCAGTCCATAAATACGCAGTTCCGACGTTTCGCTAGAATCTCATCCAGCATTGACGATGATATATATATATATATATATATATATATATATATATATATATATATATATATATATATATATATATGCTGATAAGTTTTCCTTCACGGATGAAAAAATATGATGAATAGTTATTATATAGAGTACATCCGTTCATTCTGCAGTCCATAAATTCGCAGTTCCGACGTTTCACTAAAATCTCATCCAGCATTGACGAGGTGAACCCAACAATAGTAGAAGAGCGAGAAGTACTGCGTATTTATGGACTGCCGAATGAACGGATGTACTCCAGATAATAACTATTCATCATATATATATATAAGCCGTCTTTAGGGTGGAGTGGCCGCTCCAGGCCTAGAGTGGGTAGGCTTTACTCGCGCTAGTAGATAAGTAAAAAATTTTGGTTGAATGAAAATAATGTATTAATGTACAGAGATACATGCCTAAAATATCAGTTTGGTTACTCGCGCAATATGTTTAATGATTAATTAATGACAAAACCCTTGAATGAGATATCGGCATCACGACCAATACAATGAAGAGCATCTTTTAATAGCGGCGGTGGTTTCAAACCTGGCAAATGAAAAAAAATCACGTATATAATTGGTGAATTATTGGAGTTTTTAGGAGGAAATAGCTAAATTGCTCTAAACACTCCTTTTTAGGAGAGAATTTCGAAAATATTTCGAGGGAGACCACTCTTTATAAAAATGATCTCTCAAAAATATGCTCCAATCATCTTATTTTATAAGAACGGCTCTGAATGTATATATATATATATATATATATATATATATATATATTCAATTATATATCAATATATATATATATATATATATATATATATATATATATATATATATATTGATATATATAAATTCAAATATAATTCTTGCATTTGTATTTTGACTAAGTTTTTTATTAATACACAAGAATACATATTGCGATATATATATATATATATATATATATATATATATATATATATATATATATATATATATATATATATATATATATATATAGAGAGAGAGAGAGAGAGAGAGAGAGAGAGAGAGAAAGGATTAAGAATTCGTATAAAATAGAAACATACGTGAATAACATATACAAATTTAAAAATAAAAGCAGGTATAATTCACTATATAAAGTTACAGGTCTAGTGAATATGACAATGCTGTACCCTCATCATATCTATCAGTTTATAAAAATTCCCAATGTGTTGAAAATGCTGGTACTGTTAGTTAAATCTTTGTATTTTGTGTACTATTCCTCATTTGCATATGATCTATTTGTAAATATTTGTATGCTGTCTATGTATGTATATATTATATTATATATTTGTAGCTTTGCAACACTGTTTTCTTTTATTCACTTATCACTTTCACTATACGTACTTAAACAAGAATCTTACTTGGTATTTACTAAGTATGAGCCTACTTTACTAGAGTCCACTACAACCCCCGGCCAGTGATGCCCGATGATGGAGATACGACCAATCTTTGAAAGTTAACTCGCATAAATACCAAGTAATATTCTTGTTTAAGTAAATATAGTGAAAGTGGTATATTATATACGTATATAAATTTTATTTTAAATACAATTTAAAACATATGCTTACGTTACATCATTGTCATATTTAATGAGCAAATGCAAATTAAAAGCAGATGTGATACGCTATATAAAGTTGTGATTGGCAACGCTATATTTCTATACCTAAGGTGTGAATATAATAATTCACTTTGCTAACAAAGCAAGTGACATCGTTTAATTGTATTTTTGTATTATTCCTGTTTTGCGAATGATATATCAATATTATGATGTATGGGATATAATGCAATTATTTCCTACATAATTTGTGATTGCAGGGTGTCGGGAACCTTTTGGGGTCTTGTTTCTCCTGTTTACCATTCTCAGCGTCACTGTCCCGAAGTGTGATCCAGCAGTCAGTAGGTGGAAGGACACAGTTCGCAAGCATCGTATCTATCTCCATTCTGTTGGTGGTTATCACTTTATTTGCGCAGATTTTCGAAACTCTTCCAAAAGTAGGACATTTTTAGTTACTTTACTGTTTGCTTATTGAACATGCTTCGTAATTTGTAGGTTTTGAGATACAAACATCTAAATAGATTTTGCTTTACATTTTATACGTCTTCATTTCTATTTTAATTATATTTAATTTTTACAATTTAAAACATTAGGCTTACATTTATTTAGTTTATTATTTTACAACCAGTGATGATAACGTGTATCTCTACTTACTATATTTAGTAAACCTGCAACAGTCAAATGACTAATCGTCTAACAAACAAAAACATTAAGCAAATTCGTTTTCTCTAATTTTATAACATAAGAAGCTACTTGTAGTTTTACATTATAGCTACGAATAGTTGAGAAATAATTCCGTTAACACCTTCTTTATAGCTATAAACACAGACCGAAAAAATATTAAAAATATTTTGATCGAAATTTTATAATTGACTATGAATTTTAAGAAGGGACCAGGAAATGAATTATTAAATTTCGAATATATAATGAAATGGCTAAAGTAAAGCCAAAGATTCACCCATCATAGACTGACAGGGGATCCAGGGCAGCACAAAGAAGCAATGAGCTAACTCTGTGAGTACCAGATATTTATTAAAAAGAAATTATTAACTGTCCCAATGATTTGTACAATTATGTAATATTTAAAGACCTATAAAGTAACTAATAAATAATATTCATATCGTCAATCACTAAATTAACTGCATTTATTAAAAGATAAATAGCTTGGCAAAACCGAACCTCGTATAGCGACCAAAGATATATCTTTAACTAAAACCATCATAGTAAATGTTAAGATGTTTCACCAATCAATGTTAAGGAAATATAACGCACTGAGACAAAACGTTTCTATAGTTTGCTTTAAAACAGAATAGGATTCTACGTAGGTGAAATTGGCCAGAGGAAGTGGGGGATACAGCCATCTGAATGAATAGGAAGTTCACATCTTGCTGTGTGAGCTTTGTTGTCAATTCATCGTTAAACTTCCGTTCTTCGCTCAGTTTAAGTGTAGCTGTGGTGGAGTAATTTACTAGTGCTGTAGCTTGCTTCGTTCTGCCGCGGGTTTGGTACGAACTGACAACACCACATCCCTACCCTGCCACAAACCCATTCCTATTCTACTTTAAATCAAAGTATAATAGCAATCTGCGATCTTCAGTAGCGTCTCACTATCGCCTACTGTCTTTATCGCACTGAGTAATGGGATTAAATTTGGTCCATAACTTGCGAACTAACTCCTATTACGCTCGTAGACACGATATAGTTCGTAATTTAATGAATTATATTATTTATGCATTGGTATTCGTGACTATTAGTATACTATAGCATTAGACAAAACACAATACAGCAGAGCGTCGAAAACCCAAGTCAGTTGGGACCGGGACCCTTCCGGCCTACTGATTTATACCGATTTTCAAATGATCTTTAAACTGCTTTGTATTATTGATATTTAATTAACTATAACCTATTTTAATACTTATTGTATCATGTAAGCTTGAATTAAACCAGGAATTACTACAAAATAGACGTCAGAGGGCTTACAAATACAAAAGAGTTTAGGGCAAGAACATATAATGTACCCACTAATACATAGCACAGAACGCCAAAAGGCCTACCGGAACAAATTTATTAACTGGGAAGTTCCTTTATTTTCTTAAAACAATGTCGACGTTCGTTTCTTAACACTTAGTTTAGATATGTATTGTAGAGGCGCTGAGCATCCGGATTACTAACCCTCTACTGTATTTATATCAAACATATAACAGAATCATTGTACAGACTTTAACAGGAACAATATGATTCAAATTACAGGGCGATGTCCTTCTTAAAGACTTTGTTGAACCCAATATTGAATATTACACAATTTTGTAAATACGTTAAAGTTATTGTAATTATTTTTTTCTCCTAGTTTTTCGTTTGAAAATTTTCAAGTGTATTTTCCCACATTTATCATATTCTTCTCTGCATATTGTTTCATAGATGGCATTGAATTAATTTCTGTACGTTTTTTTTAATTTACGATACTTCCTACATAATATTTCTACGTCGAAAACATCTTATCTTGTTCTTTTTTTAAATTTTGTTCTCAATAACTTGAACCATTTCATATATATTTTACTGTAAAGTCGGCTACAGTTTATTCGGTTGCCCACTCTCGATCTATTCGTAGTAGTGGTATTAGATGAAGATCGCTCTTTCTCACAGAACGTAGCCAAAATCATCCTCATTTTAAAGTTGCTTGATGTAATCATCTTGAATTCACTGATTATTTGCTGACGCGTTTCAAAACATTCGTTCCTTTTACGAAGCTAATTTACTGGCGGCATACGAACTAAACTCTACTGGCGGAATCCGTTAGGTAAAAAACCTCTTGTGTGGCTTGACACACAAAATAACCCACCCCATCCCACAGTTATAAATCCATCTCGTTACAGGTTTAGTACCTAACCGATACCGCCAGTAGAGGGTTAGCTTCGTAAAAGGAACGAATGTTTTGAAACAAGTAAGCAAGTAAGCAATTACGTATTCACTCAGTTCAGTACTTTTTAAATATAGTTTACCCTCATTTTGTTCAATTTTTAATTATTTTAATAAAACGTTAAAACTTTACCGATCGATAAGTGCAATGAAACCTACAAATTTGTTTAGCTTTACGTTTTTTCGAACTTATAATGAAAATGACGATTTTATATAGATAAAACAGAGAGCTGATTAATATATTGTAAAAAAATTACATAAATAAACTTTTGCGGTGTATAATGTTTTCGCATTAGTAAAACTATAACCTAGTTCTGATAAATTATCATTGATCTACTTTATATAGTATTAGAAGTACTTTTCCAAGTATTATGTACTTTTTGTTTACTATGATGTGACTTGTACTTATTAAATTAATATGTTTATTTTTTCTAATGTCTTAATAACAGACGTCATTATTGTTGTTGTTTTTCTAAAAATAATTAATAATTATAGATAATAAGTAAGATTTTATGTTACTCTTCTTTTATCTGTTTTGTCCTTAACGTTATTCTCTAAGTAAACATTTAAATAAAGTGTTGGTCAGTAATACTGTTTATATTTAGATTTCTGTCATATATTTTTCAGTGTATTTTGGCAAGTTTGATCGTAGTTGCTTTAAAAGGAGTGTTATGGCAAGTAAGAGATGTGGCACAAATATGGCGACATTCGTCGGTAGACGGAATGACTTGGCTAGTTACATACCTAACTGTGATATTAGTTGAAATCGACGTGGGACTATTAGCAGGATTAATTGTATCAAACGCATCAATATTTACTCGTGGTATTAGACCGAGCATATATCGATTAGCTCGTTTGCCTGACACTGAGTTGTATGTAGATTCCAAAAGGTATCAAAAAGTAAGTAGATTTCTGTTTTATATAGAGTTATTTATGCATTTTCTGGAAAGCTGAACTATTTCTTGTCTTTTGAGTATGTGTGTGTGTGTGTGTGTGTGTGTGAGAGAGAGAGAGAGAGAATTTCTGCAAGAGAGAGAGAGAGACAGAGACAGAGAGAGGAGAAAGTGTGTGTGTGTGTGTGTGTGTGTGTGAGAATTTCTGCAAGAGAGGGACAGAGACAGAGAGAGGAGAAATTGCGTGTGTGTGTGTGTGTGTTTGTGTGTGTGAGAGAGAGAATTTCTGCGAGAGAGAGAGAGAGACAGAGAGAGGAGAAAGTATGTGTGTGTGTGTTTGTGTGTGTGTGTGTGTGAGAGAGAGAGAAGAGAGAATTTCTGCAAGAGAGAGAGAGACAGACAGGAGAAAGTTTGTGTGTGTGTGTGTGTGTGTGTGTGTGTGTGTGAGAGAGAGAGAGAGAATTTCTGCAAGAGAGAGAGAGAAAGAGAGAGACAGAGACAGGAGAAAGTGTGTGTGTGTGTGTGTGTGTTGCAACGGACCGGCCCACGCCAAAAGCGCGTGCCGCCCCCTTTGATCACCACGCTCACTTACCTGAGCGGTCAACCCTACCGTCGACCAACTCCAAGCGCATGACCAACACTCGCGCCTGCTGTAGGGTAAGAAATTTGTTACGAGCCGTTCGTAGCCGAAGTTACGAACGCTGTGCATTGCTCGCCAAATTCTGCCAGTGGATAAATCCCTGGGCTTAAAACAAAAAACCTAACTTGCTGAGAATTAACCCTTTGGGTGAGACTTCCCGGGGAGGAGTTCTTTTGAAAGGCATATAACCGGAGAAATGACCACCTTTGTAGGATAGTGTAAGAAACTTGTTTATATGAAAACTCAATATGTTTGCAAGTTAGTTAAAAAATATTTATTTTTTTAAAAATTACATTTATTTATTTGAATGTGCATGGCACAGTATGCACTACATTTTACCCAGAAAAACCCTATCAATTTAAAACAATTTAACATTGAAAACATCTTACTTGCTTATATTAATTTATCAGAAAAATTTACCAATTAATTATTAATTTGAAATTTGTTCACAGTCGACAAGAATATAGCAAAATGCAAAACCTTTCCCAATTGATTTTTTATTTTATATTTAAATTTAACCCTTCCAATTTAAAACATTTATACATAACAAAATTAAAAACTATTTTCATAAAAAGAAACCTCAAAACAACTAACTACAGGATTAAACTTTATCTCCAACTCATTTACCAAAATCTTTGAATTTAAACTATTTAATCTTTAAACAATTTAACCCTTTACTTTAAATCAAAAACAAATCTTAAATCTTTATTTTAACCCTTCTTCTAACTGGGAAAGTTTTACCCTTTTGTACATTCCGACTTGTGATTATTAACATTATTTTACCAATTAGTTTCTAACAATCACCTGAAATTATATTATTTTTATAAATTAAAATTTGTCCAACTCCTCTGAAATAGAATCCATGTTATAAACTTACAAATGCACCTATTTAACGCTATAAGCTTGTCATCTGAATTAATTAATAACTCATATTTATATTTAACAATGTTGACTCATTTACTGAGAGAAAACCCCATATTTATTTGAAACATTAAAACCCAAAGTTTCAGCTAATTATATGATTGAATCTGATATAAAACATTATTATAGTTATTGAAAATCATTTAACACATTTACAAAACCCCTTATTTAACCCTTTTACAAAATGAATCTTTTATCCCTTTCCTTTTGTGAAATAAAATGCATTGACATTTAATTAACCTTTACAACAATGTAAACAACACAATTTCTGAAGGAAAATTGTATTTTCATAAAATTTTAATTAATATTTATCAAACAATGAATTTAGTTAATAAAACCAAAATCATACTATGCAATTTAAACTTGCAATACTTTTTTATATATCTCTTTTTTGAAATACCAGTAAAACAAAAACATCTTATTATATATATATAAATTAATACCAAAACAAAACAAATTATTCCTTACATCTAAAACATGAACCAAAATACCTATTATTTATATGAACAATTACTAGACCCACTTAATCCTATGAAAACTCATAGTTGATAGTTATATTTTTCTCTTTACTAAATCTCAATTTTAAAAAATTTAAAATTCATTTTAAAATTATATTATCTCCATATTCGCTTTATTATTTGTTCCTTATAACCCTTTCTTAATTTAAACCAAAATTTCTTATCTCAAATTAATGTAATTTATTTTTATTTGTTAATAAATTTACCTCGTATACTTTATTAAACAACCATTGATTTCAATCTGTATTATTTATACCCAAAAATTTATTTTATAAAAATTTGAAATTTCGATATAACCCTTTTTTAAACAAACAGAAAATATTATTTTAATTCTTATTAAAAACATTTATATTTAAAACCAAAAACGATTTATTTAAAATTGTCATTTACTAAACAACTCCTTTTAACAAAAACAAACATTTCTTTTAAAGTCCTTTCATTTCTTCAAATGCTACATAATAACGCATGACCTTCCAGTCAGCTGATGTAAATAAACAATCTTACTGGCGGCCATCTTGAAACATAGAACTTGATTTTTACACTTTTAAAATAAAACTATTTTTAAACTCTATTTTCTGTTCTTTCTACTAATTTTGTTTGTTAATAGGTTTGAACATATTTTTTTCAATTAAACTTATTTCAAGTCTAAACCCTTTAAGAATTTATTATTTCAAAATTATATTTTCAAAATATCTTTTTAGAATTTAAATGCTATACTCTAACATGAGTCTTGCGCCATTTTGTTTCTTTTATCCCCACCCTTAAACAAACCCATCAGCTCCTATCTTTTAATTTAAACAATTTGGAATCTACTATTTTTAAATGAATTTAATTTAATGAACAATTTCCCCTTTTAAAATTTTATCAAAACAAAAACTCCATCTGCAAAAAGAAAACTGTGCAGGTCTGACCTTAAATTTTCCGTTGGACAAAGGCTTGAGAGTCTTCCCTCTCCCTCAGGTGTTTCTATGCAACATCGAAGTGGGGGGTTGCTTTCGTGCCGGCTCCAAGTGACGCTTACAGCTCCTTCCAAAATTGAAAAAGAGAAGTCCGCCATGTTGAAAGCCCTCGTCCCTTTGTTTGAAATGGCCAACGCCCTGCATACAGCTCCTTTTCTGTCCCCACGGTGTCGTCCTCTGTCTTCGCATCCTCTGCATGGGCATCTTGGTTGGCGAGGCTATAATAGAATCCTTTACCGATAACTGCCCTCTCAGTGAGGGGAGGAAAGTAGGGGATCCGTCATGGTGGAACAAGAAGCTAGCTAAACTTCGGAAGACCACCAGGAGACTCTTTAATAGAGCAAAAAAGAACGGGGAGTGGGACCTGTATAGGAAAACACTAACCGAATACAACAGGGCAATTAGAGAAGCGCGCAGGAAGTCCTGGAAGGAGTTCTGTCATGAGATTGACGAAACTCGGGAAGGGGCACGACTGTATAAAGTGCTCTCTAAGGATCCAGTTAACCCGGTGGGGATGCTAAGAACCCCACTGGGAAATTTAACAAAAACGGCAGGGGAAACTGTGGAAGAATTAATCAGGACACATTTCCCTTCCAGTACCCTGAGGAAACTTGGGGGAGCAGACACTGAACCGGTTACCAAACTCTCCACAAGACGTGGTAAGAGGGAGGACTGGGAAGTGGCAAGGAGGATAGTAACTCCACAAAGGGTAAGATGGGCTGTTGGCACTTTTAAACCCTACAAATCTCCAGGTCCAGATGGGATCTATCCTGTGCTGCTGCAGCAGGGAATGGATATGCTGGTGCTGGTACTTACTAAATTATACAGGCTAAGCATTGCTCTAGGGCATGTGCCGGCAGCCTGGAAATCTAGTAAGGTGGTCTTTATACCTAAGCCCACCGGTAACCAATCGGAAGGGAAAGGATACAGACCTATCACACTCATGTCCTTTGTTCTCAAGGGACTTGAAAAACTGGTTGATAGGCATATTAGGGGGGGTGCTTTGGCTATCAAACCACTGCATTGGAACCAGTATGCTTACCAACCGGGGAAATCTTGCGAGGGAGCTCTCCATCAAGTGGTTGGTAGGATTGAGCAAATGATCGCTAAGAAAGGTTGTGCCATAGGTGCCTTCCTCGACATTGAAGGGGCTTTCAATAACCCCTCAGTGGAGACGATGGTAAGTGGTGCAAGACGTCATGGAGTGGATGTGACCACTTGTGGTTGGATAAGTTCCATGTTAACAAACAGAAGCATTTCTGTAGAGGTGGCAGGGGAGGTCAGAAGGGCGGAGACAAGTCTGGGCTGTGCACAGGGGGGGGTTCTCTCTCCTCTGTTGTGGTGCCTAGTGGTTGACAACCTTATTGAACTCCTGAATGAACAGGGGTACTTCTGTCTAGGATATGCGGACGACATAGTTGTCCTGATCCTGGGCAGATTCCCTGATACAGTCCTTGAGGTAATCAGAAATCCTCTACGACTGATTGAAGAGTGGTGTAAAAAGGAGAACCTTAGGGTAAATCCAAAAAAGACTGCTCTCATTAACTTCACCAGACAGCGAAAAGATCTGACGACCAGGATGCCCCGCTTGTTTGGTGAATACCTTGAGTTTGTGGGGGAGGTGAAGTACCTGGGAGTTATTCTGGACAGGAAATTCACCTGGAATCCACATCTTGAGAGGACAGTTAACAGGGCCAAAAGGGCACTGATGACTGTGAGAAGAATGGTGGGTAAGAAATGGGGACTGAAGCCATCAATGATGCACTGGATGTATCTGAGGGTGATAAGACCTATGATTACCTATGGAGCTCTGGTGTGGTGGACAAAGGCCAACCAGGCACAGACAAGAGCTAAACTGAGCTCTATCCAGAGATTGGCCTGTCTGTGCACACTGGGAGCGATGTCAACTACACCAGGCGCAGCAATGGAAGTAATGCTTAACCTCCCTCCCCTTGAGCTTGTCCTTAGGGGAGAGGCGAGGCTAGCGGCATGGAGATTGCGCAACTCGAGCAACTGGGCTAACCTCCCAGATGTCTCGGGACATATGAGTATCGAGGGTGTGGTCAAAGAACCCGTCTTGGAAATGGGCAGCGACCACATTACTCGAATGTTTGCACCTGACCAGGTCCACCAAACTATGATGGAATGGTCGGGGACATTAACATCGGGAGCTCAGATCTGGTACACAGATGGCTCCAAGATGGACCTCGGCACTGGAGCGGGGGTGTATTGTAAAAACCCAAGGGTAGAACAAGCTTTTTCCTTGGGGAGGCATACCTCTGTCTTTCAGGCCGAAGTATATGCTATAAATGCCTGTCTGGGAGAGATAGCAAGAAGGGAAACACATGGGGCCCGGATTGCTATTTTCTCCGACAGTCAGGCAGCAATTAAGGCACTAAACGGACACGTGGTCACCTCGGCCATAGTCAGGGAGTGCCTAATTAACCTACAAGCTCTGGCAAGGCACAATCAAGTCAAGATTGGTTGGGTGCCAGGGCATAGGGGAATACTTGGAAATGAAGCCGCAGATGCGCTGGCCAGGGAGGGGTCCTCGACTCCCCTGATTGGACCGGAACCTGCGGTGGGTATTTCCAAATCCATGGTCAGGATGACAGTGCGAAGGTGGATGGCTGAAAGACACTGTGAGCACTGGATCAGGGCCGAAGGGATGAGACACAGTAAGCTAACCCTTAGGAGACCTTCCTTGGGGCTGCAGAAGAGTCTCATCTATCTGTCTAGGCAGGAATTAAGGATAGCCACAGGACTACTCACGGGACACTGTGGACTAAGGAAACATTTGCATAAAATGGGTATCTACAAGGATGAACCAGTGTGCAGATTGTGCGGGCAGGAACAGGAGACTGCCACACACATCATTTACAGATGTGGAGTACTTGCTGAGAGGCGCTTCAACCTCTTTGGTGATGGAACGGCTTTGGTGGATGCTGAAGGTAAAACTCTAGTCAGGAAACTCCTAAACCTGGTAAGAGGGAAGGGGTTATTTGACTAGATCAGGGAGGTAAGTACAATATACCTTAAGGTAGCAGTGCTTCGGGCAATTCAAACCCGCTCCCAAGGAAAAAAAAAAAAAAAAAAAAAAAACCTTTACAACAATGTAAACAACACAATTTCTGAAGGAAAATTGTATTTTCATAAAATTTTAATTAATATTTATCAAACAATGAATTTAGTTAATAAAACCAAAATCATACTATGCAATTTAAACTTGCAATACTTTTTTATATATCTCTTTTTTGAAATACCAGTAAAACAAAAACATCTTATTATATATATATAAATTAATACCAAAACAAAACAAATTATTCCTTACATCTAAAACATGAACCAAAATACCTATTATTTATATGAACAATTACTAGACCCACTTAATCCTATGAAAACTCATAGTTGATAGTTATATTTTTCTCTTTACTAAATCTCAATTTTAAAAAATTTAAAATTCATTTTAAAATTATATTATCTCCATATTCGCTTTATTATTTGTTCCTTATAACCCTTTCTTAATTTAAACCAAAATTTCTTATCTCAAATTAATGTAATTTATTTTTATTTGTTAATAAATTTACCTCATATACTTTATTAAACAACCATTGATTTCAATCTGTATTATTTATACCCAAAAATTTATTTTATAAAAATTTGAAATTTCGATATAACCCTTTTTTAAACAAACAGAAAATATTATTTTAATTCTTATTAAAAACATTTATATTTAAAACCAAAAACGATTTATTTAAAATTGTCATTTACTAAACAACTCCTTTTAACAAAAACAAACATTTCTTTTAAAGTCCTTTCATTTCTTCAAATGCTACATAATAACGCATGACCTTCCAGTCAGCTGATGTAAATAAACAATCTTACTGGCGGCCATCTTGAAACATAGAACTTGATTTTTACACTTTTAAAATAAAACTATTTTTAAACTCTATTTTCTGTTCTTTCTACTAATTTTGTTTGTTAATAGGTTTGAACATATTTTTTTCAATTAAATTTATTTCAAGTCTAAACCCTTTAAGAATTTATTATTTCAAAATTATATTTTCAAAATATCTTTTTAGAATTTAAATGCTATACTCTAACATGAGTCTTGCGCCATTTTGTTTCTTTTATCCCCACCCTTAAACAAACCCATCAGCTCCTATCTTTTAATTTAAACAATTTGGAATCTACTATTTTTAAATGAATTTAATTTAATGAACAATTTCCCCTTTTAAAATTTTATCAAAACAAAAACTCCATCTGCAAAAAGAAAACTGTGCAGGTCTGACCTTAAATTTTCCGTTGGACAAAGGCTTGAGAGTCTTCCCTCTCCCTCAGGTGTTTCTATGCAACATCGAAGTGGGGGGTTGCTTTCGTGCCGGCTCCAAGTGACGCTTACAGCTCCTTCCAAAATTGAAAAAGAGAAGTCCGCCATGTTGAAAGCCCTCGTCCCTTTGTTTGAAATGGCCAACGCCCTGCATACAGCTCCTTTTCTGTCCCCACGGTGTCGTCCTCTGTCTTCGCATCCTCTGCATGGGCATCTTGTGGATATTAAGCACTTGATGGTTAAATTTTGATTTGCAAGTTAAATGAAACACTGTTCTAAACACCATTTTTAAAACACTACAAGCTTTTACAAAGTTTATCGTTAATTTTCTACTTTTACTATTTCAAAATTAAAACTGTTCTTCTCTTAAAAAACTTTGTCCCTATTTAAAACACTGCATACTTTCCTGTCCGTACCACAAGTAAAGTTGCATTTTTATATATTATTCCGAAACACTTTAAGACTTACGACGCAGCATCTTTAGGTCTTAGTTATGAGCACCGCTTTCGGATAGATCTTAATCCGAAAGGGCCCCATTTATGAAACAGCACTTCCTACATTTCAGCGAAACACAACCGTCTAGCCTGCCATCGTTTTTGATCACCGTTATTCACTAAAACAAAAGTTCATTTCTTCGCGGCTATTACTCACGCGAACTCCGCTTGACCAACCTTCTAACGCCGTCTCTCGATGCCAAGTAACGCTTTGCCCCTCCTTTATCGTTGGGCTCCTTGTTGTAGCAATTTTCCCGCGTTTCGATCAGACCAATCAAAAATCGATATCTCTCCAACTTTGCATACATAGATGCGCGCGTCTGTCGTCATCACTGCCAGAGCGTGAGAAAGGAAATGACATCCAAAAAGAAATTAATTTACTTGTTTTCTTTTCGGGCTGCATAACTCTTTTCCCGTGCTCCTAACGAATTTGTCTTATTCTTGTCATTGTTCTTTATTTGTTGTTCTGCATCTATGGAAATGTCGTTTGTAATTTTAGGCCGAATTTGACAATTATCCCCTTGCAAATGACCCCCTATAAGTTACTTTAAATTTTTAACCCCCTTCTCAATGGCTTGGCTTAATGTCATAACAAAAAAATTTAACCTGGCTTTACTTTTAACTATTTTCCCTCTTGGTGGCAATTGTGACAGGGTTCTGCCCGTCACAGTGTGTGTGTGTGTGTGTGTGTGTGTGTGTGTGTGTGTGTGTGTGTGTGTGTGTGTGTGTGTGTGTGTGTGTGTGTGTGTATGTGTGTGTGAGAGAGAGAATTTCTGCAAGAGAGAGAGAGACAGAGAGAGGAGAAAGTGTGTGTGTGTGTGTGTGTGAGAGAGAGAGGGAGAGAGAGAGACAGAGAGAGGAGAAAGTGTGTGTGTGTGTGTGAGAGAGAGAGAGAGAGAGAGAGAGAGAGAGAGAGAGAGAGAGAGAAAGAGAGAGAGAATTTATGCAAGACAGAGAGATGAGAAAGTGTGTGTGTGTGTGTGTGTGTGTGTGTGTGTGAGAGAGAGAGAGAGAGAATGTGAGTTTGTGAAAGAGAGAGTGTGTGTTCCAGTGTTGTGTGAGCACTGTGAAAGAGAGAGTATGTGTTCTAGTGTTGTGTGAGCACGTATGAATGTGTAATGGTATGTACGTATGTATATGTGCGCGAGCATTTAGGCCTATGTGTGATCTTAACATAAATGATAATTTAGGCTATATGTGATAGCATTATGTTTTTCTGCTTCATAAGGGATTTTAAAATCTTTTAGTTTCACTCTTGTATTATTCGTGTTTTTTTTGCAGGTTGAAGATATTGAAGGTGTTTGTATCATTCATTATTCCGGAGCTTTAAATTTTGCCAGCCAAAGATATTTTAAGCAAAAGATACATGAAATTGTAAAATCGTATCCAGAAGAATGGTCTTACAGTGGAGAGTTAACATGGAGTAAGACGGCTCTGAATACGGATTCGGAGGAGGTAATTCCATGAATCTTAGCCAGTTTCGTAATCACTTTGCATGTGTTATTTCTATAGGCTAAGAATGTTTTTCTACTCAAGACTTGGCTTTCAAAACCAGCCGCTTGTGATTAGTATTCCTACTGGTGAAGGATTTAGTTTTCATTGTACATCTACAAAGTCATGGTGAGTAGATCGGGCTGCTGCCATCCTGGCCTATAATGAAGTCCCCATTATTTTTAGAAGATAAAGGTCAGATTTCCCATCTGGACCAAGCTAACGGCAGCAAGAAACACGTACTCTAGCGTGCTTTAACGTCTACCGGTAGCTAGCGGTCGAAAACAATGTGACTGAATGAAGTACCTTCCGGTAAAGTTGTGGCTGACAGGCGGTAACCAGTAAGGTTTTCGAGCTCTAACATCCTCGTTTCACGAATGACACCAGATCCCCTTGTTTGGGACTGATACTATAATCATCCGGTCCACGAGTCACAGGTTTGAGGTCTAATTCTTGAAGTCGTGGCTTCACCGGCTGTATTTAAGACAACCTCCAACATTTGGCGTATGTTTTTTTTTCTCGGACGAAACAATAAGAGGCGATCGCCTAGGGCGTAGAGTTTACTCCTTTTATTTCACAAACATTATGTTTTTTTCTTTTAAGAACGAAATAGATGCCACGGCAAATATTAGATGGAATAGATTTTTTTTAATACCCCATAGTCTTTATCAATGCAAGTGTGTTTGTTATTGTGCTAAGGGATCAGGTGCAGCTGCAGCTTAGATTGATTGCAGCCGGAACATGTACAATCAGTAGGTACATACATAAAGTCACTCGTGTGATTGGTTTGCACTATATGTAAGTTGTTCCTGGCAGTGCTAAAATTGCAAATTAGCAAAAAGTTTTGAAAGTTGTTATTTTTTAATCGAATATATTGTTGTAGTAATCGGTCTTTGTGATATATATTTACACGCACACGCACACACACGCACACAAAAAACGCACACACACACACACACAAACACACACACACACACACACACACACACACACACACTCACACAAACACTGCAACGTTCTACTCTTATTTTCCTTCTATAGCTTCATTTGTTACCTGCAGACAGCCAAAAACTTAATTTTACCACTTACCAACATTTTGACTCCTTTTTTTCTCCTGGACCACCAGGATTTACCAGTCGCTCGGCAATGGTAGAATGACTAAAAGGATATTCGATCTATCAACCGAATCCTGTAACTTCCATTTTTAGATCTCGTAGGAATACATTTCTAGCTTAAAAAAAACAAAAATAATTAATTAAGTATATCCCTGTATTAGCATAAATAACTCGGGAGGATATGTTTTCTATTTTGAGGTGTTTATTACTTGAAACGTTTATTAAAATACTGTGAAACTGTGTGAGTTAGATTCTATAAAGATTATTAGGTACTATTTGTAAAGAAAAAGAAAGTACTTAATTAAATATTTTTCGCTAAATATAGAATACTATAGACATTGTATATGAAACTTAAAAGGAAATATAAAGTAATTAGTTAGGATTGACAAGTTACACATTCAATAATTTTAAATTTGAATTAAAACAGGGAGATTAAATTAAATTAACATTTGTATAAAAAGCATGATAAAACCGGTAAAATAAAATGATAAGAAACTTAAACCTACATTAAAGATTAAATAAAAAATTGTTATTTACCAGTTAGGGTTGAGTTTTTTATATAAAATGTTAGTCTCACTAGGCGTACAATTACGAGTATAATCTTTAAGACAAAAGTGTTTCGCAAAGATTCCATAACCCCAATAAATGCCTAAAAGGCTTATAGGTGGCTAATAGGTTTTTATTACAAATTCAGGAGTTCGTTCTTCTGAGAGGTTTATTCCTTGAGCTAGAGATACTGGCCAGAGTTCGAATTCAAGGGATAAACCATTACTTTCCGGAGGACAAGGAGTCGTGTAGCATCCAAGAAGTGGGAGGTGAGCTGGCCAGAAGTGGTCAAGGAGTTAAAACGGTAAACTCCGTAGGAAATGACATTAGCTGTTCGCATCACTTGCCACTACACAACCTAATACCAGCTCATCTTATGCCAAGAAAATACTAATGTCTAAACCATTGGTCTTCATTAGGATATCTTAGGCAAATACTTTGCATTAACTTTTCCTCAGGGCCGCAAGTACAAATAGTAATTAATAAATTACAAACAGCATGATTATAACATTGGTGATTTACTTCGCTAAAATAAATCAACTGTTTTGCTTAGAAAAATATGGACAAATGTATTTTACTCCTGGAATAACTGAACTTGTTATTGCTTTAAAGTCGATGGGAGGAATCTATCACAGCTTTCTAATATGGCATCTATGTTAGAAGATTGGGAAGAAACTGAAAATTTCAAAATGTTTTAAAAATTCTCACTCGTTAACCTAGATCTATTATTTGTTTTTTATGAACTTGAGCTTACTAAATGTAGATTCACAGACATATGTAGAAGGAAAACACATAATATTTTCTGAGCACAGTCAGTTAAGTAAGGAAATTTGTCTTTTTCAACTGCTTTCCAAAACTCATAGTGAGCTTTATTTTTCTTCTTTTCTTAAAAAATACCATTGCCACTGAACTGCTGTTTTAATTCCTAATCCTCTGAGGGCTGCAAAAACCGTTCTTATGGCCTCGTAGTGAGGAAACCGGGTCTAACCTAATGATTAGCAGACTAATGTGATACATCTGATGTATTCTGCTAGCCTGAAGTGTAGCAGGCAAATGCTAAACCACAGTTGCTTCCGGCTAACCTGATGCGTAGTGAGTTGTTCCTAATGTCTATTAACTCTGCATCAGTGACGTTGCGGTTGGTTACCACCCCAAAGCATAACTCCTAATATGTTATGACTAATTTTAGCCTATAATTGATTTCTACGAGTGTTACATCCGGTACTCCTCAGCCGGCAAAATGTTTCGGAAAATGATTTCGATATATTGAAATAGTTTCACTACAACATAAAAATATTATTATGAAAAAAAAACCAGAACCTACTTGATAAAAAAAGAGCTCAAATATATAATTTTTACTTACTAAGAAGTAAAAATAGTTTTCCAATAACGAAAACATAATTTACCTACACATTTTTGCATTCGGCGCCGAATTTCGTACTTGGGCTCATATTTAGATATTTAACGTGTCCAATAGAGGAATTTCACATGATGCTGGAGCACCTATGCATATAGATTAAGAAATTATGATATAAACACAGGCTATTCAATCATTTCTTTCACATTTTATAGATATTAGAAATTTATTGAATTTATAATTATAAAAATTTAAGGAGATATTATCTCTTATACTTATAAGAACAAGAATAATCACATTCCACGGCGGTATTTGGTACTACGGACCACGTAAGTCGATATAAAAGTATTTTGATTCAAACTACCATCTCTTCTCTCTGCTGACTTAGATACCCCCAAGAATACTTCAGCCAGGCTCCCGAAGAGGAGGTTCACCCACTCACATAGCGAGAAGTCGAAACTGCTGTCCAGAAGGTAAAACCCAAAAAGGCTTCTGGTCTTGACCTCCATCAACTCCATTGCCTTGAAAAACTCCCCTCCAATCTTTATCTCCTACTTTCAACACTTGCTTAATTCCGTCATCCGCCTTTGTCCCTGTCCCTTTTCCAGGAAACACCAAATATCATACTCCTCTTAAAACAGCACAAAACCCTATCCCGTCCGGACAGCTACCACCCTATTTCCTTTTCCCTTCCATCTTCAAACTGTTTGGGCGCCTTCTCCATTCCCGTATCTGTCCTGCTCTGGACAGTTCTATTCGCCAGGAGTAATTTTGTTTCATAAGGGAGCACCCACCACTCAGCTGCTGCTGAGCGTCACAAACTCGGTGGTGGATGCATTCAATAAACGCCAGTCAACCACTGCAGTATTTCTCGAAGTCAGCAAGGCAATCGACCGTGTCTGGCATCACGGCTTTCTTTACAAATTTCCTAAACACACCGTCTTTCTTCTCAGATCCTATTTTTGTCCAACCGAAACTTCTATGTTTCTGTTGAACAATGCTTCTCTACCTTCCGACCCATCTCTTCGGATGTCCCATAGGGTTCCGCCTTTTGTCATCTACTCTACCTCGTCAATGTAAACGATATCCCACTTTTCCCTCCTGTATCCTTATCCCACTAAGCGGATGACGCCATGTTTCATTAAAGCTCATGGATAAAACTAAAACTTCGAAGGTCATCTAGGGTCAGCTGTACATTCTATCACTGTGGCTCCGGAAATAGACGACTGAGGTTAACACTGATAAATGAGAGCCCTTCTGTTTCTCAAGGAATCGCAAATATGAGACCAGAGCCATCACTCTCAATGGGAGGTCCATCGCCTGGAGGACATCTGTCAAATATCTTGGTGTCAGATATTTAGGCCACGACCAATGGTACTTTTGGAACCCCCATATCATCCGTAATCTATGTCCGATGATTTCCGTCTTCCACCTCCCTAACCTTAGGTTAAATTGTAGCATTGTACCTAGTTTTTAGGCAAATTTGTAGGTTTAGATAAGTTGTTCAATTTGCCGGGTTGAGTAGTAATCTTAAGTTTAAGTCGCCTCGTTAGGCGTAAGTTCCAATACATATCTCATAAGTCAGTCAGTCATGTCGGCATTCAACTAAATTAACTTTATCCGTCCCACCCAATTAAAATCCCTTCCATAGAAAGTGTCCACCTGAATCTCAGCCAAATCCTACCTGTAGCCATTATCACGTGACAGACGCTGCATAACCTTGGAGGCCACCAAACCCCCTCCTTCTCTTGACTGACTGTCCGACTCTCTTCTTTTCAGAAATTCAGTTCAATAAATTTATATATATTTTGAAAGTTGTAAGACTCAACTTCTAAAAATAATACACATATTAGTTTTATGTTTAATTATGCCACGCGCGTGCGCGTGTGTATGTGTGTGTTTATCTATGATGGCTTAAACTTACACAATAACCTTTCTTCCAGGTAGACTATTTGGTACTAGATTTGACCTCTGTACACTATGCAGATCCATCTGGTGCTATGGCAGTTGCCGCTATAATTACCGAACTATCCAGAGTGTACATTTCCACACTGCTTGTTGTTACACCAGGTACTATATCAATATTCTGTATACCGGTATTTAATTGTTTACAAATTCAAAACTTTTCTATTGAAATATTACTCTACCTACTAGGCTTACTACAAAGAAAACTCGTTTTTCGTGATTGTTAAAAAAACAGTTGACTTTTATTTAAACTGTTAATTTTTTTTAAGTCTTAAAATCCAAAATCATTAAAAGATTTCCCTCAAAATATTAATATTTTTACCAGATTACATTGTTTAGTACATTTAATAAGTCACACATTTGAAATATATTACATTGATGTTTTTAATAATGTACAATATCAGAATGTTTGTACAATTTATTGGAGTTAAATATATTTTAATTAAAGTATATTGGCTTTAGGACTCATATAATATGAAATTTTAAGAAAATTAAAACCCCATAAATCCCCATTTCAATTTTAAAACATGGGAAACTAATGTTACATACAAATGTATAACTAATATATAGAAAAGAAATATATATATAAGTGATGAATAGTAATATATTCGGAGTACATCCGTTCATTTTGCAATGCGTAAAATCGCGATTGTCGGATAATTGTTGGGTTCACCTCGGCAATGCTAGATGAGATTCTAGCGAACATCGGGACTGCGATTATATGCACTACAGAATGAACGGTTGTACTCCTTATAGGAACTATTCATCATATTTTACCTTATATATATATATATATATATATATTATAACCTAACTTTATTTAAATGTTTACCTTTAGATTATATTATAATTGCCTTACTTTCTATAGTCACAACTTCAGGTTTTTAAATAATTAACAACCATATAAATTTAACTTCACTTACATTATTTCATCTTGCTCCAATTATTACAACTTATACCAAATTAAATGCAGTGACTATGATTGAGTGCTTAACTAATACTACAATTACTAAAAAGGTGGACTCTTGAGGCTTTAGGTTTTATGATACAATAAAGTTTAATCAATACAGTGTTAGATTGCTCTTTCTCTCTGGTTGTTATTACGGGATCTTCTATACATTAGAAAGTGGTGTAAAAAAAACCTAATTAATTTTTATAAATACAATGAATTTAAATTAGTTCTGAATTTCCTAATTTGTAAATCTCTGTTGGGTGAATCTAAAGTAAGAAAGATTGTACTTATTGTTTGAATTCCTGTAATCCTTAAACTGTTGTCAGGTTAACTGCTTCACTGCACTTTTACACAATAATTAACTTACTTCCCTATTTTCTTTACTATCTGCCTAATCGATACACGTCGCACTTTTAAATTTCTACATATAAATAAGTAACAATTGACTAATTCTTTTAACAAATTTACCCTTTTTAAAATATTGCTTACAACTTTGTCCCCTCTCCCCAATACGTCTGCACTCCTCTAACGTTCCCTAAAAACTTAGCCTCTTTGCTCGATGATTTTAGTTTTTAAGAACCAGTATAATATGCTCCCTTACGTATTTCAGTTATTTCGGTGGTTCTCACGCAGCTTTACAAATTGTTCCCACACTGTAACAGTGATACTATCCCAGGCTATTCTTGGTTTCCAGAAATACTTAACCCTTAGAAATATCTGCAGCCTTCTTTTGCCAATAGGTTCCCACGGCACTTTTATTGCTACCCCCGAAATACAACAATGGTTAAGTCCTCCGTCCCACACAATTAACGTTTATGTTATAATATATATATATATATATATATATATATATATATATATATATATATATATATATATATAATACTGTATATATAATAATTATAATAATATGTAATATACATACACACACACACACACACACACACACACACACACACACACACACACACACACACATATATATATATATATATATATATATATATATAAGTATATATATATATATATATATATATATATATATATATATATATATATATATATATAATTATAAAAAGGTCAAAAAGGCCTCTAAATGACAATCTGGGAACAACTAGAAATTTATAAAAATAAAAATAATATCATTAACGAACAAATACAAATAAAATCAAAAAACGATAAATTATTCAATCTAATAGACAATATTAAACCCAAAACAAACTTTAAAAACTCACACAGTGCAGTGAATCTAAAAATAGAACATAACGGTACACCAAGGTCAACGGGAAATCCACTCAGCTCGCAGCCTACAACAACCCTGTTCAGTATGCCCGATGATAATGACAAGGCCAGTCATTGAAAGTTAACTCGCATAAATACCAAGTAAGATTCTTGTTTAAGTAAATAAGTGAAATTGATATATAGAAACACAAATTTTTTTCAATTCCAGTTCTCAAAAAGAGGTTCTATTTTTTATTTGTATTTTTAAAGTAGGTATTTAAAACGTTTCCTTTTTCACAGTGTGACTAGAAACAAATAATCAATTTTTTTGTTTTAGTTTGAATACAACTTTTAAAACCTTTTTTTTATTAATTTTCCTATCAAATATAAATGTAACTTGCATTTTTCCAACACCAAACCGTAGCTGTTTCAGAGTAAAAAAGTCTAAATGACAAATGTTCGTACAATAGCAACATGAACACTGACAGCTAAAAAGTTTGCATTGTACAGTGGACACAT
Organism: Prosapia bicincta; assembly: GCA_036971475.1. NCBI lineage: Eukaryota > Metazoa > Arthropoda > Insecta > Hemiptera > Cercopidae > Prosapia > Prosapia bicincta. Next base: position 37,821,483 of record JBAIZL010000002.1, read on the forward strand.
GTCGACATCGCAAATCTAGTAACCCCTACTGTGAGATGTAGACCTACGTCTATGGAAACTCCAGGGAAGCCACATGGATATGTCGTTGTTCTGTTCCAATTATACGAGGAAATAGAGTCTGATTAAAGCGACTTTATATCTTTCAATACATATTCATCTCCATTTTAATTCTCGTTCCGTCCGCATAGTATTTACAGTAAAGCAGTTGTTTTATTTTCATAAACTATTTTATATATACTTTAAGTAGCGTACATCTTATGTTCGTACTGGATATCTACGAAATTAGTCGATCAAACATTACCACGTGATTTATCGGGTCACAATAAACAAAAACATTTCTTATTTTAACCAAATTCAACTTTCAACCACAAAACATTTTAATTTAAATCCTAATGAAAATTTCAATTGCATTCCGATCTTTAGAGGAAATTATTACAACAACTCCTCTGTTGTTATTCTAAAATACATAAGGATTTAAATTTTAAAAAAATTATGGTTAGGAGGTTTTATTTGTAACTTAAAATCACACCACTATCGCTTCAAGTTGTTAAAAACAGTTCTGTTAAATAAACCCCTACCGTGTATACTTTTCTACTTGGGTGTTTTTTTTTGGTAATATTTACGAAAATCAAATACATCTTCAAAGTGTCAATTGTCATCAAAAGTTACATCAATAATATATTAACAAAATGTATTTAGGAACAGACATTTGTTTTTTTTTTTTTTAAATTAAACACACAATAGTTCACTACCGAATTATCTTTATTTTTACATTTTTAGTAAGACTAGTTATTTCTAGTTAAACCTATTTCTGTTTACACATAGATATCGGAACTTACTTAGTACAAACACCAGATATTGGTCCCCATTCTTGACGGTTAGCTATCTTCTTTTGTCCCTAACATGTTTACGTACCCGTTTCTTCACATTATGTAGCAAATACATATTTTATACTAAATATTTACAAATACATATGTTTTATTTTCTATAATATATTACAATAGTTATTTTTGATCTCCATATCACGTCTGACATTTTTACTTGCAGTGATTAGATGCAACAATAGTAACAGCTAGATATGAAGATATGAAACAACAATAGTAACAGCTTGGTTGAAGCACTTTTAAGCGAAGCAGTAGCCTCAGAAAAACCATTATTACTCCGTTTCATTTCGTTGTAGTGCAATAGACGTGGTATGAAATTTTTATCTAGAACTACGTAATATTCATTCTTAAAGACATTCTGTTTTTTTTAAAGTTATTCAACTCTACAAATTTGTGTGCCCACTATTATGAAACTGAAAGTGACGCAGGTTTTTGTTATAGTATCATTTATACTAAATTTAAATTCGATAACACTAGTCACCTTAAAGACAAAAACTTTAAAAAAAACACTAAAAACTGAGCTTGGACTGTAAAGTTTTGGTAATTATTTGTTTATTTTAAACAAATAACTTGTGAATAACGAATAAACTTCAACATCTGGTGAAATTTGGTAGCGTTCATTCGTATATGTCCGTGTAGCATGATTTCTTTGGGTTCCCAAAGAGTGGGTACTTCAAAATAGGACGTTTAAATTAAAAATAACATGAAAGAAATCACTGTTGCAGTTAGCAGTAAAATTGTTAAACTAGTTTTTTAAGAGTAAAGAGCTTCTACGCTTTGTAATGCAATGTAGGCCTACTTTACTTTTTACCCAATAAATAAATTTTGTTTATTAAGAAGGTAAAATTCTTGTGTGATTTATATTCATTACTTAGGTCAAGCGTAAAGCGTCTATTGGCTAATTTTAGGGTTCTAAAAAACTTCCAAAAGATATACGTGTACTCTACTAAGCACAGAAGCAACAAAAAAAATAATTCAAAAGAAACTTTACTTATAACGAAATAATGCCCAGTTTTCTGTAGAGCCGCCGTCAGAAATGTATCTCAAATATATGTATTTATTTGATTTGTTTATGTAATATATTAGTTCAATGGTTCCAAAAATATGCGCTTCGTTATTTGGGCGCCACGGATCGTTGCCAGAGGCGACGTTTCTCGGAATAGAACATTTAAATAAAAATGCTGAATCTCAATTTGTTATAGTATACAATGTTGTAGTATGCAGTAAAATTTTTAAATTAGATTTTCAAGATTAAAGAGCTGCTACGGTATGTAATTCTGTTATGCTTTAATTTTTTACCCAGTGAATAGATTTTTTTATTAAGAACGTAAAATTCTTCTGTTGATCCATGTCCACCACCTGAGTAAAGCATAAGCTCTCCATATATGGTAAAGCAAAGGCATAACCATATATCTAATGGTTATTTTTAAAGTTTTAAAAATTTCAGTAAAATGTACCAGTATGTGCTTACATTGCATTAGTACAGAAGTAAAACTTATGGAGTTTTTCTCGTTTAATGTGCGTTTGTCCTATGCAACATTATAGCTCCACACTGCGCAATAACCTGCCTAAGGTAGACCTAAACCTTGTTGATAAAACTTATCTTTGAACTGACTCTAATATTCGTTCGTTTAACTAAACTAGAAAATTCATTTTGTTACAATTCTTCTGTCTTTTAAAACTATTTGATGTCTTGGAAAACAATGACTAACAATTTAAATGTAAATCATATTTTTACCTTTTTATAATCTAATTAATAATTTTTTATAAATAGGCTAATGAAGTTTTATGTCAATTTAAAAATAGACACTTTTTGGTCTGACGTTTTATTATCAATGCCTGAATATTTATTTAATTAAATGAGACCATTAAATTCGAAATGCTGGTATTTGCAAAACCGCATGCGCAAGGTGGAGCATCGTATGTTCGTGCGTTGTCCAGTTATAGCCTCGAAAAATTAGTGCCGTGGTAGGAAATCCCACGAAGTGTGAAGTCTGTGGAACTTGTTATGGAACTTTGTAAGAACCATCGCTTCACAATCTCGGAACTTGCCGATCAATTTTCCTGAAACTTACCACAAATTTTATGCTCTTTGGATACCAAAACTGCTGACTAACGACCACAAAACAAAAAGAACAAATCCAATAGCCTTTTTTTCTCGATATGTCTTTAAAGGAGAAGAATTCTAGAACAGGGTTATTACTAGCAATGAGCCTTGGGCGGGCTACGTGACACTGAGATAAAACAGCAGTCAATGCAATGGGGACATACCAATCAAGACATAGAAAGCCCATCAAACCCTGACAGTGAGGAAAGTATTGGCTACAGTTTTTTGGGATACTAAGGGCACCTTACACATTGATTTTATGAAACGTGGTACGACCATCAATCACTTCTACATTCTACTATGAATCTTAGGAAAGACTGAGAGAATTATCCACAAAACAAGCATTGTGACCTTCTGACATGAAGTGTTTGCGGAAGACAACGCTCGCACTCACACAGCTCGAAGAACATATGATCTGTTGAACATTTTCAAGTGGGACGGTTTTTATCACCCCCCCCCCTCCATATGTCCTTCAATCTCAGCGGTAATCCAATGACGAAGAACTACAAAACGCCGAGACAGGTAGGCTACATTCACGAGCTGTATATGTTACGCATAGGGTATTTCTATGAAAATTACTATTCCAAGGTATTACAAGTACTCGAATCTGTTTGCCAAATATGTATTATTTTATTTTTAATTTATTATTATTACTAAACTTGGAGGGACCTTATCGGTGTAGAGCACTTAGCTGCAGCCTTTGTACTCTCTTCCCATCCCTACCACAGGACTAGCTTAGTGGATACCTACCTCTTTGCAGAAACCAAGTACCCACCTGATGCTAAATCTTCTGATATCCTCTCTGGTGTGGCTTGGCCAGCCAAACCACTTTCTCCTTGCAGCTCCCTAAGGAGGTCACTCATAGAGTACGTAGATTGGGCTTTCTTCTTGGTCATCTCTTGCACACACGGGACCTAGATTTTCCAATTTTGTATTGGAACCCCCCTCAGATGCCCATGGCCGGTGACCAGCTCTACAGTAACTCTGAGTTTACGTCTACTTCACAAAGAGTAACCCCACTGTTACCTTGAATTTGTTGTATCACCCCCACGGTTGCATTCCATTCTTCCCTGCACAACCTGTCTATATGGCCGTGATCCTCTTGCGCCCCTCGTGAGGCGGCATGCCCACTGCTCTCAGCAACGGTCCTTGAGTTATACACCCTTGTTTTGCTAAGGCGTCAGCTCTCTCATTCCCTATCCAGCCAGAATGTCCTGGAATCCAGGTTTAGTTGAGCGAATTATACTTACTCAGCTCTGCTAGAGAAGCTATAGTCCTAGCCATTAGCCTAGAGCTGGTACTAGCCTTACCTAAAGCCTTTAGAGCTGCCTGACTGTCCGAGCAAATCCAGATGGTCTTGCCCCTCCTGCCAGACCCTATTATTTCCTCAGCACATAGTTTGATCGTGAGCACCTCCCCCTTGAAGACAGATTTGTAGTCCTCCAGGCGATGACAAAATCTGTCTTGGTGTCTCGGTTCACTAAATCCTGCTCCCACTCCTTCCTTCATCTTGGACCCATCGGTGTACCAGATTTCATCATGTTTGGGCCTACACTCCGCCCATGCCTCTCTTGCAGGAATATGGATTTTGTAATTTCCTTTTTCCCTTTTACGAGACAGTATCTTATCCAGAGCTTCTATCCAGAGCTCCTTCAGTGAATCCCAAATAGCTGTTTATGACGTTTGCTACTTGTCTTCCACTGCCCGGTACAACTTAGCCGGTATGCAGTTTTCATTGCCTCCATCCTAATTTGAAGACTCAAGGATGGAAAACCGAACATAACCCTCATGGCCGCATATGGTGTGCTTCTCCTTGTAGCTGTTATGCCTCTATGGAAGAGCCCTTGCGCGCGGTTTAGCACTCTTTTACTTGTTTCTTTCTGTGCCCTGTCCCACCAGACGATTGAGGCAAAGACTAACCTCAGCATCACAATGGCGGAATAAATCCAGTTCATCTGATTCGTGGACCCAAACCCCATCTCGTGCCTATTGTTACTCTGCATTGGAGGAGGCAATATGTAAAAAGATGAAGAAAAGTTGGGGTTTAATCTTCACTCGTTTACTTTTTATTTCAAAACTAAGATTTCTTCCTGGACCTCCCTAGTATAATGTACTACTTTATGAATTTAATAGGGAAGTCATATTGAAGGTATATTGAAGCGCTATATGCGAAGATGGTTGAGGTACAACTCGCGAGCCATAGCAAAAGACTTGTAAGGCGCAGTTACATATTTGGCATTTAGAGTGTTGGACGAAAGCTTGCAGCTCAGTCTTGTCGACCCTTGTTACTACATGTATCCGTCTGGCATAACCGCTGTTCCTAGATTCGAGAGAGGGGTTAAACCACCGCCTGGTAATCCACTTCCTCTTACCAGCGAGAATCTCTTAAGGGCATCCAAATTCTTTTGCTACGTCTCGGGAGTTTTACACTGAACTGAACAGTAATCAACAATGTAGCCGAACGTTCCCGAGAAATCCCAAACTCCGGATCACCTTAATCAATTTCCAATGTGCTTCTTTTACTGAACTTTCAGTTAGAGTGTAATTTCTCTACAGAGCTCTTGGTGTTCGGTGTCAATATCTTTACATTTTTAATGACTTGGCTTCCAGGATATCACAAAAACGCTGACTTTATACGGCCCTAACTTAAGTATTTACAGTAATATTAAAATACCAACATCGAACAATTTTTATTGCTGGTTACTGATTATTTTGTTTCAGGATCAGTCTATGACACGCTGGATAAATGTCAAGTTTTTGATGATCACAAAGTCAAGTGTTTTCCTTCTGTGCATGATGCTGTTGTATTTGCTGAAAGCAACAAATCACAAAACCACGGTCTTTAACTTCGTTCAAGAAATCCAACTTCTAAATTTAAAATGACAATGCAACACAAGTTTATGTACATGTGTTTTTTTCCTTCAATCCATTAGTGCTGTGAAAAACTCGCCTGTATAAACTGATATATTAGTATAAATTTATATAAATTTAATTATTATTATACATTTTAAATTAGTTATTGTTTTAAATATGATGTGCAGTTTTTAGTAACGATTGTTTTAAATGAAAATAAATAACGTTTTCAACAAATTTACATTATTTAAAAATACAATGCATGGATATGGGTCATTGTGTAAAATGCAAACCTTTATGGATTTATTGAAATCGATCTATCTAGCCACTAAATCAAAGTGTTTATGAAACATATCTTTGTGATACAGATCATCTGCCCGTGGTCCTCCTACGTAATCTAAACTATCTGTACAAGGTTGTGATAATGAAGTCATGAATGGCGAACACATTCAGGATTGCACAGCCCTGGACCAGGACCTGGACCACGGCAGTTTACCTCCAGGGATGCCTATCAGTACTGGTCAGTGAGTTACCAAATGACTCAACTGCCAAGGGTGGGCGTGGCTAGTAGGTAGTAAGTGTAATTCATTCTGAAAATTATTGGAGTGTATGAAAAAGATAGAATAGTAGCTAAATCCGATTTTTTACACATGAAGAACACAAGACATTGTTAAGTACATTTTTTTTTTAATTTTGGGATCATTTCTTCATACAAACAAAAAATCAGAGAACATATTTTATACGTTTTGAAATTGATATGAAAACTATTGCGTCAATTGTTTTTAACTTAAGTATTATTAATTTGAAATTAAAATGTTTAACATAATTTTTTTTAAAATCATAAACACATTTCCTCATGCATAAACGACTTTAGTCACTATCTAAAGGGGCTAGGTCCAAATTAAAAGGAATAACTGATCCTAAGCTTTTGTGTAATGGTTTTACTTAATCCAATTACTTCATTAACCAACTACTTGGATTGAAAATTGAAAGAAAAACATATTACTAGATACAATAAAGTTAATTTTCTTATTTATAGATGAAGTAAACTTTCAATATAAACCTTTATATCTTGGACAAAATTGTTCAGTAACTTTGATCTACCTTCAACGTAGCTTTAGAAATTGATAGCAAACATTAATAAATCACTAAAACGTCTCACGACTTCTGGTAATGTATGTTTGAGTTCGTTGGTAAAAAAAAATTGAACCTTTTTTTGAAAACAGTATTTTTTACCATTATTGTATTTAGAATTTTAAATCTCTTCAAATTTATATATATATATATTTTTTAAATAGTTTACATAATTATTAGCAACAACTTATCAATAAATCCATGTAAGCCCGTCAAAGGTAAACCACGTTACCTGGACGAAGGTTTAATACATAAAAGTTACATAGAAGTTAAAATTATTCAAAAAATTAATTTAATAGAAAATAATAATTGTCCAGTTCTTGCAAATGCTCTATAAATTCTAAGGCAATTTTAGAGTAACTACTTATTAATTTATACACTTTCGTGTCTACTATTATTTACACAGTAAATAGAAGTTAAGTGTACTTTACATAAATAACATTTTTTAATTAGGTTTACTAAGAGCTACCACTAAACTTTGCTCAGAAAAATGCCCACAATGCTTTCTTCCCATTTTAACACCACCTTTATAGATCGACTTGCCGATTCTAATAATTTTATCCTCAAATTGCTAGAAGGTACTAGACCTATGTGGCTGTCTTGGCAGAGTTCCTTTATTCTATGCAACGATATCTGACTACTTCTACACCCAAACAGAGTTTCTTAGGCTTATAAAACGCAATTAGACTGCTTTTACATCCCTGCAGAGAATTCCCTCTTAACTAATGACATCCGACTGACTCTACATCCAACCAGAGTTTCTTCTGCTTACACAACGCTGTCAGACTGCTTTTATGCCCAGTCAGAGTACGTGTGTAACATAATCTTGTCTTATGTTTTTAATTTTGTAATTTACTTTATGAAAAAAAGTCATTCAGTTCAGAAATAAGTCATTTAAATAAATAAAATTCAGAAAAGCAAAGGTATTACAATAGTGAGAATCGGGGATTTAAACAAAAATAATTATAAACAAATAAAATTAAAGAATGAATAACAACGACGAAAATGCTGAGAAAAGACATGGAAACAGATCTTCTGGGCTAAAATGTGAAAACATTATAACAACGAAAAACAGATAAAAAGAATTTAAAATTAATTAAAAGAAAAAAATATATAACTATGTTGAAAACAGAAACAGACAAATTATTAGCTTTCTCCAAAGCGGAGAAAGAAAAAGAAAAACAAGAAAGCGCAAAAGAAAGACAGGAGAGAGAGTCAGAGAAGCCGCTAGAGAAAAAAGAGAAGAAAAGAGAAAAGAGAGAAGAAGAGGGGAGAAGACAAAAAAAGAGAGGCAGAGAATGCCGCTAGAGAAAAAAGAGAAGAAGAAAGATGGATAAAAGAAAAACAAGCAAGAGAAAAAAAAAGCATTAGCAGAAGAAATGAGGATATAGAAAAAGGAATTAAAAGAAGAAATGAGGATAAAGGATACACAGGAAAGGGAAATAGAAAATGCTGCTAGGGAAAAGAGATAAAACCTTATATGCGTCAAATCATGGTTTTTAGTTTTCATGAACGACCTCTCTTTATTGTTTCATCAAACGGCAATACCTTTTCTCCTGGTTCAAATACTTTCGATCTGGCTCTTTTATCATAATATTCTTTTGACGTTTGATTATTAATGTCTAAATTGTCTTTTACTGTATTATAAGCCTGCTGTAGTTTTTTTTACAACGTCTTGAACATAGTATTCTTTTTCATTTGAATCTTTTTCTATTATTTCACCTTTTATTATTTCAGTAGGTACATTGGCTTCTCTGCCGTGTACTATATAAAAAGGACTATATTCTGTAGCAGAATGTGGCGTCGTCCGATAGGTCATCAGAGCGAAATCTATCCATTCGTCCCAATCTATATGTTCCTTATTTATAAAATGGCTAAGGTGGTTCTTAAAGGTTTGGTGGCTACTTTCTACTACACCATTGTTTTGTGGATAATAAGCAGTGGTTTGGATCTTATTTATCTGCAATAATCTACAAATTTCTACAAATAATTCACTGGCAAAGTTTGATCTTTGATCTGTAGGAATGTTCTCTGGACATTCGTGTCTGCATAAAATTTTTTGTACAAAAATCTTGCTACAATTTCTGCTGTTTGATCTGTTAGGGGTATTGTTTCTTGATAATTGGAAAATATATCTCGAAACGTTAATACGTGTATGTACTTGTTCTCATTTTTAGTTTGCGTTAGTGGTCCAACAATATCCATCGTTACGTGTTGAAAAGGTCGACTTGAAGCATTACTATTTTGTATTGATGCTGGTTAGTTATCAATTGGTAATGTTCTATTTTCATTACATGATTTATAATTGAGTCTATATAATTTTCAACATCATTTCTCACTGTAGGCCAGTAGTATTTTAAGTTTAGTGTTCTTTTATGACCTTGATGTCCTCCTAGCGGTTTCTCATGGTATTCACTTAATACCAGAATATTTGATTTTGTTCTGCTTTTGAATCAGTCCAGTGTCTGTATTTCCTTGTTTTATTTTTATGTAATTTTAATACAATAGGTTCTTTTTGTTTGCTTTCTTTTTCTTTTATTTCTTTATTATCATTTTCTGTCCCTTCTTCATTATTGTTAGGTACTGCATTAATTTGTTTTATAGCGATCTTGCTTAATGCGTGTGCATTTAAATTTGTTTTTTCTGATTTATAAACTAATTCATATTCATACTATTCTAGTTTAACTCTCCATTTCATTAATCTGCTACCTGGATCTTTTACACTGAGTAACCATTTAAGTGGTTTATGATTAGTTGCTATAGTAAATTTGAATACAAGAAATATGAGTACAACGAAATATGCGTACACCAGGAATATTGCGAAAGATGCGTACATGATCAAGTTTTGACAGATGACGAGGGTAAGCTATGACGTCAGAACATTGTGACCAGCGAAATTTGCGAACACCAGGAATATTGCGAAAGATGCGTACATGATCAAGTTTTGACAGATGACGAGGGTAAGCTATGACGTCAGAACATTGTGACCAGCGAAATTTGCGTACATTTGGGAGTACACGGGTCTTTTAAAATCATTGAGCTACGTAAATGAGTTTACCTCTGAATTAAACATAGATGTCGCTTAGTTCCTCGGGACTGGAGATCCTATAAACTTGTAATAAAAAATGTATTATACCTGATTTCTATCACACTTTTTCACGCTTTCGACTACCAAAATGATTGAGATACCTTGGGTTTCATTTTGGCGTGTTTAAAATCAGCTTGTAGCTTCGGCAATTTTGTTGTTCTTTTATATTTTCAATTTAAAAATATTTTTGTTTCATTTTACAGAATGTATTAAATTTTAATCTATACTACAACTTGACCAATTTATTTGACTTTACCACCTGATTTCTTTGGTAAATTATTTCTAATCCATTTTTTTGTTTAGGAAAGTGATATTAACAAGACATTAGTCTCCAGTTTCTAGGTATTTTGTAAAGTTTTAAAAAATTTTCTTCCGACAATATATATATATTTTTCTCTTTCCTCCAGTCTCGTGTGCATGGGAGTCGAAGATTCAGCCACTTTTGATAAGTCTCTTTCGAATAAATCGAGCTAATCACATCGACAGTTAAAAGTAACCAATGAAAAAGTGGAAAATGGCAAAGTGACCACTGGGAGAATCCAAAAACTTGAAAGTTATTACCAAATACTTTAGGAGTAGATGAGCTCGGTTCACAATTTGAGTTTAGTTTGCACGCTTTTTTCGCTTGTCAAATTCACGACTTACCCTCGTCAATTGCTATTGTTTCCTCTTGTACGCATATTTCGCTGTACTCATTTTTTGTGCCAACGTAAATTTCTTTCCATATATATATATATATTACAATAAAGATGATTATTTTTTCTTGATTTATTATAATTATTTAATAACTTCAAAAAGTTCATAATCAAGATTAATTTTATTCAACATTTATAATTTTGCTGAAGCTTTTCGCCGGTGTACAGTTCCAGCATTCTCAAAGACTACTAACATGGTTTGTAAAACTATTTAAACATTACACTAATTGATTGCACTATGTACATAAACCACTGATAACTTATTCCTTTAATCTATTTGTTTTACATTAAATGAACTATCTGTTTGATAAAATCTTAAATTCTATCTAAAACATGAAAAATTGTGTTGTGTTTAGATTTAAGTTGGGACTGTTCTTTAATAAGTATGTTATTTAATTTATACTTGTAGATATATATATATATATATATATATATATATATATATATATATATATATATGGTCTGAAATGCTTTATTGCCCAAACTATTGCTAATAACTCTTGTTCTGTTGCACTATAATTTACGTCTGCTTTATTCAAAGTTCTACTACCAAATGCTATTGGTTTATCTTTTCCTATTTGTCCTTGTGATAACATGGTTCTTAATGTGATTTTACTAGTATCTGTCGTAATCACGATTTCTTTTCAAAAGCCTGGATATTGTAGTATTGGTTCGCTTGTTATTATTTGTTTTTAGTTTTTTAAAAGCTTCTCTTTGTTTTTCTTCCCATTTAAATTTGGTATCTTTTCTTTGTAATTTATTTAATGGTTAAGCTATTCTTACAAATTTTAGTATAATTTTTTTATAGTATCCTATGAGTAGTAGACAATTTTTTATTTCTTTTGCAATAGTTGGTGCTGAATAATTCATTACAGCTTTAATTTTTTCAGGATCTGGTTTAACTCTGTCTGCACTATGTGTCCCTAAAAATTGCGTTTGTTGTTTTAAGAAATTACATTTATCTGGCTGAATCTATGTTGACATAATCTGTCAAAAACAGGTGTTGGCTTTTCCATGTGATCGTTTAAAGTTTCGCTGTGAATTATAATGTCATCTAAATAAACGAAACATATTTCTCCTACTAGTCCTGAAAGAACAGTATTCATAAGGCGTTGGAACAATGCTGGTGCTTCTTTTAGTCCAAATGACATTCTGTTGAACTCCAAATGTAAATTACCTGAACTAAGTGCTTTATTATGTTTATCCTCTTCCTTGAATTTTATCTGATGGTGACCTGAAGCTAGATCTAATGTAGTATAATATTTTGATTTTCTTAGTTGATCTGAAATTTCTGTGATATTTGGTATTCTCCGATGGTAACTCCCTTTAGTTTTCTAAAATCTACTGCTAAACGCCGTTTCTGTGTTTCACTATTGTCCAGTGGAATTATTACAATTGGTGCATTTTATGGCCTGCTACTTCCTCTTATTATTATTTCATCATCTAACATTTTTTTTACTTGCTTTTTAATCGTCCTGATCCATGTAAGTTGTACGTTATGGTTTAACATCTACAGGTCCTGAATCCTTGATTGTAGGGATTTCATGTTAAGTTGAATCTGCTGCTGTTATTTTGTCACCTGGAAGATAAAATATATCCCTGATTTTAAAATAAAATCTAGTTCATTGTTCACTTTCCTTTATTTGATAAATGTTCTAGCTTTAGATATTGCTCTACTGTATGTTCTTTACATTGAACGGTGTTAATTTACAGTGGATGCAATTTAAACTGTCTTTCTTCAATATTTATATCAATTTTTTGTTTAGTTCTGTTAATAAACATGATTGGTGCTTGATTATTCTTTACTTTAACCAATGTATCTGGTACTGATAGTTCTTGTTCAATCTCTGTATTGTCTATTAGGCCTTCTCCATTCCTGTCCACGAATATGTGTACGAGTTTCTCTGACCTAGCTGGAATTTGTAAGCTTTGCTCCATTAAAGGTGTACTGTTTAGCTCTACTCTTAATGGTTTATCTGTTTAGTTTGTTTTAGCTTTAAAATTTTTCAAAAAGTCTCTGCCTATTACTCCATCAGTTCAACTTATTAACACCTACTTGTTAAGTATTGAAGTACTACGTGAAAATAGTATTTTATTGTTTATTTTTTTAAGTTAAATTGAAGGTTTGTTCTATCTATTGTAGTAATTGTGTCATCACGTATGCCTTATAAATCTATTTTAATTTGGTCGTCAATTAATGCGTTATTCTTAAAACAATTTAGTTCTATGAGACAAATTTCTACTCCTGTGTCAAATTAGAAACGGCGTGCATTGCTTAATTAACTTGTCTACTTGTAGAAAAACATAGCCTATTCATTTTCCAGAGTGTTTATTACCGATTCGACTGCCTTGCGACCCTGCCTGTACGACGCACCTATAGGCAGACGTTCGTTTGCCGTACTTCTTTCACTCGGTGATGCATTACGTTGTTTATTATGCCAACAGAATTTTGACATATGGCCTATTTGCTCACAGGTGTAACACCTTATGATATTTACTTTTGTATGTTGCCTTTTTTCATAGCATTGATTGGATTTATTACCTACCTTTCCACAGTTACATCATTTTTGTACTAATCATAGTTTCCTTGAACTTATTATGCCGATTATTCTTAAATAATTTCTTTCATATAATTTTTTGTAAAACACTGCAACAATATTTTAACAAATTATTCATTAAATTTATAGGGTTTATAGAAACTAGAAAGTTTAAAAAAAAACTCAAATAATAATTAAAATAAATAATAATTTAAAATTTAAAATAATTTAAAAATTATTCATTCCATTACAATACAAGTTCAACAATATTTTAACCAAAAATTCAGTTTATTATCAAATAATACTTTTTTTAATGTTTACTTTTCAAATAGTATTTACTTTCGTTCAATCATCTATTATTTAATTCAGTTATTAGTTTTAAACAAATTCATATTTCTAATAATCATAATATTTACATGAAATATCATTTATAATAGTAACTGTTATAATAAATACTAGTTACAACCTCATTTCATAGACTCATTGTTCCAATATTATATCAATGTTACATAACATAATACCCAATCCTGTTACACAATAGTAATCAATGATCGTCATTAAACATATTACCAATTTATCTTACATACATGGCATGCAACTTTAACACCTGACACCAATTTTATTGGGCAGACGATTGGTGAGAGTCCCCAATCGGAGGAGCAAAGAGTCATCGTAATTGTAGTTGTAGGTGTACTTATAAATAATTAACTTTCATCCTAAAAACATTTATTCTCACACCTGATTTTAATACACTTAATACATTCACCTTGTATTTTACACTTTAGCAGAGTTATTACTTCACAAAACTATTTATGCAACACTTATCTGATTCAAGGAGCAACAAGCTCCTCGAGTAATCTACTGAGATTGGTCATAAGTGATGGCGTCTATTGCGTTCAGACGTTCCTTCATTTACTTCCAGAACATTCTCTGTTATCTGGAACCTTAATAGGTTTCATTAATATTTTGTTTGTTTTAATATTTTTTGTCGGTGACTTCAGCGACCCGTCTACAAAATGTGTTGAAGATACAATTATGAGACAAGCACAGAAAAATACATTGAGAAATGAATCGACAACAAACATTTGGAAGTGGTAGAGAAACTGCTCTCACTTCATTCCTTCACAGGTCATCTCTCCAGACCAGACGATTGTCCCTATAGACCCTGTTTTCCTTCGAGCGGTATATGTTGGCACCTTCCCATGAAAACAGGCCATGATTATTTAGAAACACACTTGCACAGGATCGGTGTAGTACCGTCCTCACAATTTTGGCTAACTGGAAGTAAGTCGTGGATGTAGACCACTTACAATGGTCAGGGAATGCTGTCGTAGAGACCTGCATGAACTGGTCAGTGCGTCACTAAATGACTCAACTGTCAAGGGTGGGCGTTGGGTAGTAAGTACAAATAATACTGAAAATAACAGCTTGTATAGATGACTAACATTAATTATAGGAAACATGAGTATTTAAAATATTATTAAATAAATTATAAGTACAATCTTTAATAATTATTAATTATTCTTAATTAGCAGATATTACAGATCAATTTTAAAACACAATATAGTCGAGTTTAGTATAATTTTCCATAACATTTAAGTCGGGAAGTATTGATTGTGCGGGTAGCTGTTCCAGGACTCACAGCAGTTCCTACGGAGTATAGACCATACCAATGGTATAAGAAAATAATAATAATTTTATGAATGTGAGTCTTTGTAAGAAGGTTTTTATTATTCAAGAAAAATATTTTATCGTTAAAAGTATGTGTCATTACCAATAAAAATTAGTTGTCAGATCTCTTAATATCAACGGTTCTAGAGTTATTGAGGTCAAAACATTCTTCATATTTTCTCCATTATTTTAAGTAACCGCTGTTATTCCCCCGCTTATAAACTATCGCATACCTTCTGTAACATTAATCTCTTTTACCCAGTGTTAAAGGGGAAAATCGTCTACAGTAGAGTCGGTTATCCGAACTAATTAGGACCTGAGAGTGTTCGGATAATCAAACTACAGTAAACTCCCGATTATCCGTGGAATAGGGTGGCCCGGCAACACCGGATAACGAATTCCCCGGATAATCCGCTATGAACAAAGAATACGCAAAACTATCGATAATCGATTATTATAACATAAGTTACACAAATAATGACCCCGGTTAATGCAATTCACAAATAATCTTCAGAGAACAAAATAAATACAGAAAATAATTTAAAATAACGATGTATTTGACGGATTATAACATGCACATTTATATGTCTAACTATTTACAATACGCACATAAGTATATGTCAAAAGTAAGTATGTATGTACATATGTAATTTCCTTTACATATAATACTTTCACTTTTTAACAAAAAAATCAGTCACTTTAGTCTGTATTTTTGTGATCATTGATTTAGCTTTAATGTGCGATCTAAGTGTCTTGAGAACCATTTTGTCGCACCGTGTCTACTTGTGACACAAAGCCATAAAGATCGATAATGTATATGACATACATGCATATGTCACGTCCTAGACTATTTATAGCCGAGATTAGCTGACAATTGTTTACAATCTTATGATACACATTGGGTTTTTGGGAGTCCAAGCATTTTGTCATTGTCTCTTATATACAGTAGTCTGCTCGCCCCTTTTATTTCGCTGGCCTGCGTCGGGATGCTTCTCTTTCAATGTAAAAATTATTACGTACATATTTACATATCTATTCTCTTCATCTTAACTTCTATTGAGCCTTATATGTATTTACGTCGTAATTCACCATTTGGTAATCAGATTGGAATAAATTGGATATTTTTAAAACCATGGCAGACCCCGGATAATCCGCAAACCGGTTAATCCGCCCACGGATAATCGGGGGTATACTGTATATTATATTAAATATAAAGCTACAGTTTACGTTTTAGAAAACATGTAGAGTGTACTATAGAACTGTATGTACAGTACTTTACATCCTATTGTATTACAACAAACAATCATTTATTACATAAAAAGGCCTATTGTACTACTGTATTGTAATTAAAATTATTATTGAGGACAGAATAAAAAAAAAGAAGATACGAACTAATCCTACTATATAGGCTAAATACGTAAACCCATGTATACTCCTGTACACGTAGGCTACTATTGTATTTATGTACACTATAAATTGTATTTATGTCCACCATTGCAAAACAATAACAAGATATAATTGTTAACACATAACTTAAGAAATGTTCCACGCACCACGCCCCGTATGTACCCTATATCGTGTGCTATACAAACAATATAATATTTTCTATCATCCCATTTCCCACGTTCGGATAATTGACGTTTCGGCTAATTGACTTTCAGATAATCGACGCCCGACTGTATTTACACCTCTATCTCATTTATACTTTGGCGTTAGCTTAATATTTAATATTTAGTATATGGTATTAAATTAACATTAAAACAAAAATCAGCACAGTTTAAATGAGCAATGAAATCCAAGGATGAACTCTAAAACCCTCTCGAAGCATAGCCTACATGTTTGAAAAATAATATTTAGTACGCCGAATTGTAACTCTACACAAACCAACGGCAACTATTTTGTTGTAATCAAAAAAATTATACTTATTACTAATTATTATTAATCACTTAAACAATAGTTTACGTCTATCCGAACTTTGAATCTAGTAAATTTGTTAAAACTTACGGTTTTAAATGTAGGTTTTCGATAGTATCAAAGACTATGTGTGATTTGTATTGTGTTTGTTCGTTTAATATGTTTGTACTTTGTGTTCTTGTGTGTGTCTGTAAATTTCAAATTGTTCTAGTGTGTTGAGATGTGGTTAGGTTAGGTTAGGTTAGGTCACAAAAACTCAAAGTACAAACATAATAAACGAACAAACACCACACATACTCTTTGTTACTATCGAAAACCTACTTTTAAAACCGTGACCGCTTAACCCAATCTCTTCAAACAGAAGACACTGATGAAGATCGCCACGTAGCGATCGAAAGCGTTCTGTCTCAGTAAGTTTTAACAAATTTACTAAATTCAAAGTTTGGATAGTCATAAACTATTGTTTAAGTGATTAATAAGATTCACCGAACGTAATGGACTACAAAATTCAATTAATTATTTCTAAAAAATGTTTTTTTTATGGCATAAATATATAGTTTATTACAGATAAAATTAATTTATCACATATTAACTAATTTTTATACTTGTGTAGTGGAAATATATAAGACTGAAAGCGACAGAAAATAAAAAATCAAGATTTTGATTGAGTTATAGGGTCCATCCTTAATGGCATATGGCAGGTGATAGTCACAATGGGCACCACGGCTAAACTGTCACTGGATGTGGTTCTAAGGGGCACCCACCATGATGAATGCGGCTGTATACGCTTTGTAGTTAATGTTTAAAAAGCTGGACATTCAGGCTTTTGATCAAACGGACATAACACTTTTAACTTTCATAAAAAGTAAAACACTCAAGGCTTTGCCAGCTTTTTGTGTATTATATGCGTATTGCTCAAAAATAACAATACATACTTTTTAATGCCACTATAATATTTATATACTAATAACAATATTTTTAGAATTGTTTATAGTTTGATTATAAATAATTTTTTATTGAATAAGAAACATTTTTATTTCTGGCACTTTCAGTCTTTTTCATTTATACTACACAATTTGAAATTATTATTTTTTAAAACATTTTTAAAATGTAACATTTATATTTAAAAAATACAGCTTATATAATTTCAAACTGTTTAATGTATAACATATTGACTGTGTACTATAACTAAAATAATAATGTTTACTAGTAAACGTATCCCATGAAATGGAATATTTTCATATAAAATGTATACGTTTTAAGTACACACAGTTTAAATCTAGGTCCACGAAATATTTGTTTAAGCGGTGTTCTCCACTAATCAACCGTACAGACCGTTACGGAGGGGCGAGGAGAGTTCCCCGATATTGGGATATCGAGAATTTCCGATTTCAAATTACATAAATTGTATTAAATTATGTATTGACATAAGTACTTCGTCCTAACTCTATTTCCAAGGAATAATATGTAGAATCCAAACATGCCGGTAAAAATTACCTAAATGTAACAACTGTTATATTGACTGTTAAAAAAAAAACATTTAGTTTGGTTTACCTAAGCCTAATAGCCTATATGACAAGTGGAGAGTTACCGGCTGCACGTAGGCAAGTCAGCGGGTGTGTGTACAAACTTTGAGTAGCGCGGTGAGCCTAATCCTCTGGGGCAGTGGCTCCGAACAATGGTCCGCGGATTGTGTTAAATTATTTTTATTTAATGCGTTCGCTTCAACCGTATCCTTAACTATGTGCTTCATGAAAAATAAATATATTAATCGGCTTTATACGCAGTATGATTTCAGAGTAAAAGTGTCAAGTATGGAACCTAGCACTTCTAAAAAATCACGAACTCAATGACAGATTCAACTCATCTCACTGAACTTATTGTTAAGTTGTGAATTAGTGCAATTGCATTGTATAATAATTTTGAACAAATAATATTATTAATATTGTTATTATATATAGATTTAATGGTTTTTTCTGTACGTAGCAATTAAGACTTATGATGCTTGTTTTTTACTTCATTATTGTGATGCTAAACACAATATCAATATAAATAAGTTTAATGAATTTCACCTGGAACTACAAACTTTAACATGTTTAGATAGTCTTACGTTTTGTATCTTAAATAAAAACTTCTTTAGTGTACTTGTAACAAACTTGTGCTAAAGTCAAATTTAATTTTCGTATGTGAGAACAGTTGAAACCTTAAATAATAAAATATTTATAAATTCATAAATCCCTTCTTCATTCAACCATCCAATGTTTCCAATTTTCAATAATATAAATATAAGTTGGTTGCTATTCTATCCAACTTCCTGTGCATTTGTGTAATCAGAAACCGTTTATAAACGCATCCTCTTAAAACATTTCAAATCACTTATGTAATAAGAGATCACTAGTTGTAACCGTTAAAACCCCTCCCCCGTTTCTGCCCTCCCCCGGTTTGTTCTAAATATGTGCTTTAATTAATTTAAAACAATAAACCTTTTTCATACGTTAATTATTCTTTATACTTTGAAAAGACTCACCGGGTTAATTGTATCTAATGATTTTACTTGGGCAGACTCACTGTCTAAGATAGGTTACACTAAAGTTATTGTTTGAATCTTCAAATAACTTTACCGTTTAAATGTCTAAAAATACTGTACATGGACGGGGGTTGCCGGTTTCAGAAGTGTTCTCGTAAGCGGCGGCGGCGGGAATTTTTTTTTAAAGGGACTGACGGACTGCTGTTAGTTAAAATACAAAATGTTCACATCTCTTACAAATGGTGAGACAACATTAGGTCAAATGCATATTCATTTTTGTATATTTACTGATTTTATTCTATTTAAACACCAAGAAATTAAATTTTTGACATACCTTAGCCATCACTTGAACTTACTTGCTATGTTTACACATTTAAAACATTACACGGCTCTACTTTTTAGACATGTTTAAATTTTTGAGAAATATAAAGGAAACGAAACAAAGCTATTAATTAAAATTAACCAAAAACAATTTTACTTTTGTATTAAATTTTGAAAAGTAGTGTAATGAAATTTTTAATCAAGCCTCCAACACAAAAAAATATTAACGGTTGCACCCCATGGCGATCTTTCATCTACCATAGCTGAGAAAAGACAAACAGATCAGAAGGACAAAGGTTCTCCCGCTAAGTAACAGAACCCCCATCCTTAAACATTCATAACAAACAATTGGTTAGGTATTAATCATAGCATTTTTCCTAGCTCTGTCTTATAACATTTCTGGTAACAAAAGTTTCTTTCAAATTAGGCCGATTTTAAATTAGTTAAAATAATACAAATATTTATGCAACATGCTGAATTATTACAAAACATATCTAACTACTGGGCCAGGATGTGCATCCATCCCTTGTAGGGTGTGTGACTACGTTTAAATTCCTGTAACAAGCAACTTAATTTTGACTACGGTTAGTCGTTTGACAATACATAGATTGTTTGTAACGAATTTCACTCACATTGTACATTAACTTGTTTCGATGTTCATCGATGTCATAGCTTACAGCAACTTGTTACCGACATTATTTCAAATTATACAATTTACGTTATTTTGTATTATATTTAATTATTATTAAATTAAATAATTCCAACATTGACTCATTTAGGTTTTTATTGCTTTTATACAACTTTGTTTGTCTTGAAGTCGTAATTTCCTGTGGAACTGTGTCATTATATGTATTTTGATATTATAAGTTGAGTAAATCTCATGTAAGTGTATATACAGTATATACCGTTAATTTGCAGTATATTCATTTGTTATCGTGTAGTGTATAGTTGAATAGAACCTTTTTACACTTGCTTATCTTACTTCGATATTCGATTCCCCAAGAACCAGCATCTACCTTCATTATTTCAATTTTAATTCACTTGAATGAGCTCTCTTTAGATTGTTTTTTTATTACAATCTTGAACTAGTACCGAAACAGGACTAAGCTAAGAAATTAAAAAATTCTGTATGCCCCTTCACACTTCATGACCACTTTATTTTGAAATTTGTCTACCTTTTTGTGTTCAATAATGGCATAAAACATAATAAAATATCCTGTGTAGCTAATAAATATGTAAAATTTATGATGAAAAAAATGCTACGTTTCATTTAACCGATGCGTATTAATTTGACTTATTTTCTCAAAACAATTTTTTAAGGTGGAAATAGCTTCTACATAGGTCAAACAAAGAGAAACCACACCACACGATACAAGGAACACATAAAATACATAAAAAACACACAACTCAAGTCAAGTTTCGCTATAAACATACAGAACACGCTACACACATACACCAATATTGATACAAAATCTAAAAGTTCTACATTCATTCAAGAAAACAATAAACCAAACACAACAGAGAATTTCGGAACATACAAACATCACAAAAACCAATCACAAGATATTCTAAACAATAAAACACACAATCAAACGCTATATTCCAACACATAATTAACAACCATTCTATGAGCATACATTACAAAACATTTCAGGCAAACAATAATACTACACACCTGAGCAACAGTCTTCTCCGCGATTCACAGTATTGAGAAAAACACTGAACTAGTGCAAAACGTGTCTGCTGAAAAATATCAGTAAATAGTGTTTTTGCCTAGGGAAATTAATATGAAATAACTTTTGTCTATATATCCTACATTTTACTGTTGTTATTAAACTTTTGCTATTACTTGCGACCAGACCTTTTGTTAACTAAAAGTTGTTGAATTGTTAACTTACACTTGGAGGAAACGTTTTCGTCTTACGACTTCTTCAGCCTGATAATCACGTTTACATGTTTTAGATTTATAATTCAGTTAAATCCGTGGCTTATCTTATACGGCTATTATCTTACGCCTATATCAATACTTCAACATTTGCTTATAGAAGCACTTACTTTTTAATAAAATGAGGACGATTGTTTCGTAAGATGGGGCCGATTATTATTTGGGACCGTAACTGAGATAATGGAATACATAGCGAAAATGTTGTCCTCATTTAGACAAAAAGTAAGTGCTAATATTGGAAAGCGTTGGCTCCGCTGGCCGTACAAAGGTACTACCCTAAGACACGAAATATTATTATTCAATCTTGAGTCATTAAATCTTCTATTTGTTAGAAGCAAAGTTTTAATGAGAATCAAATAGCTTTCAAAGTAATTTCATGTTGCCACCGTTTGCCGTCATCGTTTTGTTAGTATTACACAGTTTACTACAAAAATTATTTTACTAATGAACTACCTTCCTAATTCTATAAAACTTTATTAAATATCATGTACTGCCAGTCAATAGGTTTGTACGAAATCACATTTACTGTAATTTTATACAGCTACCCGTTTGCAGGGGATCAGCGTCTTACGCTCTGCTACGTACTAGGGGAAACAGTTTACGTGTGAATCCATACAAACTGTATTAAATACCATGTAAAACAAGTCAATAGGTTAATACTTCATAAATAGAGGTATGAAGTTTATATTTTGTATAAAATAAACAGGTATTATACCTAGTGTAAAATTGTATCAAGATGGAGGGCAGTCAAATTCACCATCATCACTTCCCGTGCTCTGAATCAGATTCAGAACCAAAATACTACCAAGCCCTTTTATACTGATATTTCATAAATTATAAATTTTAAATATAGTACAAAATGCATAAGACAATAAATAATATAAGCAGTTAAAGCACGATTTTCACTAAACCGTTCTTCCAAAACTTACAAGGTTGTAAATAAAATGCCATGCATACAATTACGTCGCTTGAATGTCCCTATAAAGGAACACGATAAGGCTCTCTCCACGAGCTTAGTGCAGATTCAAGGGGGATAAACAAAGCCAGGCTATCCCCCCCAGTTTTGGGCGGCCTACTGAGAACGTGTTAATGAATATATGTCAAAGTGTATAAGTGTAAACTAGTAGCCCAACTTGAAGGTGTATTCACATAGAAATAAATACAGTTTGTTTGAAAACGCTGTTACCTTACTCAATAATTTAATAAACATTTTTTCACTTATCAAGACGAGTATGTAGGACGTAACAAGATGGGATATATACAGCGTGACGGTTTATGTGTGACAAAGTGGATTATACAACGAGACTGGGTGTAGTTGAAATATGCGATAATATCCCTTAACGAACATGAAAGTTGTTCCTTCCGACTGACTGCTTTAAAGTAATAAGTTCCACGCAAACACTGCATACGAGTATTCTTGTTTTGCACCGCATTTTAGTTAGAATTAGAGAACATTCTTGCAATTTAACTTCAAATATCAGACAAAATGCAACAATAATTACTATTGTATAATTGGGTTTGTTATTAATCACACAGAATGGAATTTCCTTTAGAAATATACATTTTTACATTTATATAAATAAATTTATAATTTTTACGAAAGGTTACCTCTTTTAATATTATTATAAATAAATAACAATAACCCTTGCTGAAAATATTTAAACACCCTTGATGTACATAGAGTATGTTTGTAACCTTCTGATGATGCTAACTGTGTTGGCGAAATGTACATCAAGAATGTTTAAGTATTTGTAGCAAGGGTTATTGTTATTTATTTATCATAATTACGCTACTGTGCTCTGTATAAAATTTCATTTAATATTATTATTGAAAATAAAACTAAATTCAGTTATTGTACAGTAGAACCTCATTACATCGGACTAATTGGGGCTGAGCATTCTCCGTTATAACTAAAGTCCGTTATAAAGGATATATTTCTATTAATGTGGTTAAAAAGTCAAATAAAACGGAGGGAACTGGAAAAGGCAGGTGTAAGTTTTAGTCACAGCGAATACTTCATATACCGCACTTAAATGTGGCTACTGCAAGGTAAAACACAATGGCAGTGCTAAATATTTGGTTTTTACTTCATTTAGTAAGTCTTGTGATTGATATTGAAAGCGTTTGTTTTGTTTTTAAGAAACAGAAGTCAAAGTTTCACGCCAATGGAGTTCCGTTATATAGATGCTTTACTATATCTGGCTTCTGCTCTCTAGGCTTAACGCGATGGGTTTATGCCTATACAGGACCAAATCCCGAGCCTGCGGGTACGGCCAACCGAGAGTGGATAAAGGTCCGATCGCAATAATCAGATCGGGTATTGATATACGGAAAGCTGGCCGTTCATAAAGTTCTACTGGTCTGGAGTAGTTCTGTAAAAGCGGCGGAAACAATAGTGTCTGGTTTGAGTTAGTCTTGTTTTGGAGGCGGGCCAGTCACCAGTACAGGCGTCACAGTGAAGTCGCAAGACTCTTATTACGGGTACCACGGGTGTGACTCTCGGGGCTGGCGCTAGTCACTCGCCGGGGAGTCACGAGTTTTAAGTTGGATTCGAGGTGGGGAGGTAATGGTCTCACATGCTAAACCAGTGACTTCCAAACTTTCTCATTTTACGTAATCATAAAAACGTTTTTCCAATGAAAAGTACTTGGTCAAGACAAAGAGTGGTTGCCTGATTGCCTTGTAAGTAATTGGCGAAGCGGGGCAACCGGCTGTGTATACGGTATTTTTGTGTGGGTAACACGACAGACAGTTCCCTGTCATCAAATTGTAGACCCATTCCTGCAGTAGATGTATCCCATCGCTATTCTATCTTGTGCTTTCAGTCGCACACAAACATACAAGATCCATCCAATTTCCAATCAACAACACATCTACTATTTTGTCAACTACTAGTGTGACCGCGTATTTGTTTCAAATCTAAAGTGTAAGGTATTGATGTCCGCCATTACTGGTATTATTTTTACGTACTACTACAAAAGAATAATTACATTTAACATTCCAGGTGCACTGTTTGCTGTATAAGCAACCTGACGCATCAGAAAAGTAATAGTAAAACAACTGAATCAGAAGATATAGCCGTTTAGCCATAAACGTTTATTAGAATAATACAAAATAAGTAAGAACTTAAACAGAAGAAACGA
Source organism: Prosapia bicincta (assembly GCA_036971475.1). Taxonomy (NCBI): domain Eukaryota; kingdom Metazoa; phylum Arthropoda; class Insecta; order Hemiptera; family Cercopidae; genus Prosapia; species Prosapia bicincta. The sequence continues at coordinate 37,846,302 of JBAIZL010000002.1, forward strand.
TAAATAATATTCGAGCTGGCTTGTGAGTGAAAGTTATAATTAAAGAATAAAAATATGGTACAACTCACAAATATACAATTTTTTTATTTCAAACGCGTTTCAACGACTAATTTGTCGTCATCCTCAGTGAAAATACACAAATGAAATTAACTAAAAAAAATATATATATATTAAACATAACCTATAAAGTTTTAGCAAAAGTATATAGGTTATGTTTAATATATATATATATTTTTTAGTTAATTTCATTTGTGTATTTTCACTGAGGATGACGACAAATTAGTCGTTGAAACGCGTTTGAAATAAAAAATTGTATATTTGTGAGTTGTACCATATTTTTATTCTTTAATTAGAAGAAACAATGTTAGATCTTAAACACTTGCAATTGTTGGTATGTAAATATTGAGGTTTTTAAATAAACAATTATTTATCAATTTAATTGTATTCTATCAAGGAACGCATTTAGCACTTGGCCAGTGCAATGTTCAATGCTGCCAGTCACGGACAAGAGTCCCTGCTCAGTTGTGTTCCGTTGTGAATACGCGGAATTTTAGTGTTCTGTGATGAGTTGTGGTTTTATATGTTCACTTGGTCTTCGTTCACTTTTATTTATAAACTTTCTATTGTCTTTGAGCTTGACCACTTGCTCAGGTACTCAATTATCTGATAGCTTTTTAAAAACAATCTTATTTCATTTCCACTCGTTGCTGCTAGCTACCCTGTTTATCAATAATTAACACTTTAGAATTAACATTTTAAAATTAAGTTGCATCTCTTTGCTCCAATATTTATTCAGCACAATCTATTCATTCAATTTATTCATTCCTAATAAATAATTAAGCGATGCTTATTCATAACGTATATAATTATCTTACACATTAATTTTCCTAAATTATCTCGCTTAGAGGTAATGTTTATTATTATTATTATTATTATTATTTGCTGTCCTTTCGAAGCTTATTACCTTACTTTTAGAACCTAATATCCATTACGCAATATATGTTATACTTAAATCTTTAATTTGTCTTCTCAATTCGTTATTAATATACTAATGCTGATGATTTCTAATTTATTTTCTGCGAATTATCCTTACTTTATTTTCATTTACACTTTCTTAAATTCTATTTTATTAATTTCATATTTAATAGTCCTGAAGGGTCCGTTGCTAAAAGTTCGGTAACTGTGGTTTTAACGGCCATCTACGATATTTTGGAAAATTGCTAAGAATCACCAAATATCCTTGTAAAGGACGATATCCAAAAGAACTTTTTTTTCATAACCGAGGAAAGTTAATTTTTTTCAATTTAAAGTAGGGTAAAACATTCAGTACGGAGGCATAAGTTGTGAAATGCCGAGGAGTGATACAAATGTTTCGTGACGTCACAGTGATAGAGTGACTTCACGCATACCTTATGTGTGTAGATATTTGAGATGCAACGTTTTGGCTTTTTTTGGTTTTTGCATACATATATTTAAAAATACTTATAAAGTCTCCAGTTAGGATAGATTTGGTTTTAAATTTATACATTACTATATACCTATATTAAAATATACCTAAAAAGTGTCCAGTCAGGATAGATTTGGTTTTAATTTTATACACCTAAATGATTAAATGTATAAAATTAGACTAACTAATTCATAACAATTATGCCAAAAGCATAACAATGAGTGAAAATGTTTTTTTTCGGAGCCACAAGTAAGGTATGTATGTAGAGTTAGCGACACGAAACATTTGTATCACTCCGCGCGCATCGCAACTTATGCCTCCGCACTGAATTTTTAAACCCTACTTTAAATTCTAAAAAAAAAACTTTCCTCGGTCAATAAAAAAAATCCTTGTGGATATAGTCCTATTTGGTGGTTGTGAAAAATTGTACAACATATCGTAGGTGGCACTAAAATCCACAATTACTAAACTGTTCACCTTTAATATTACGTTAATTATTTTCATAATTTAAAAAAATCGAATTATTAGTGTCGCAACCTATTGCAATTTAATAGGCAATTTTCGTACAATTTGAAGTAATTTTAAACATTTTCTATAGTACGGGAATATAATTTTATGTTGGTAAAGGTTCATTCAATTTTAACATATTCTACGCTTGAGAAAGGCGTGTTTATATATTTACAAACCTCATTCAATAGCCATTATAGAACTGGACCTCTTTTAACTCAACTTATGGGTGCTTTCTCATGGCCATTTCATCTTTTTGCTTTAATTGACATTTTACATGTTGTTGAAAAGTTCTCTTTTCTCTGGCAGACTGTAATATATAATAAGTTCGTACGTTCGCTTTTGCCTTGATGTTCGTTGTACAACGAGATATGTGTACACAAGGAATCTTACGTAAGATGCGTACAGGATCAAGTTTTGACCGGTTCTTCACTCTTTATCTAAATGACTCCATTGTTTCAGACGGGATAGTAATTTTCTCTGACTAAATCGGCCCCTAAATCATTAAGAAATAATGATACAAATATCACCTCTGCGATAAATGTACTGCTTCAGAATCTTCACCTTAAGGTGGTATCATGCCACAATGGATCCCTGGAAAAGTAAATATGGAAGATAATGAGTGTCCCGACTCATTGCCAAAGAAGCCCGTGAAAACAATCAACCAGGTAACACTATTACACTTGGAGATGCGATAATATTGGCCCAAAAAATACTTTTTCATTATACCTGTAAGAAGCCTCTCATCACTTACTCTAACCGCCCCAGACATTTCACATCGGTCATTGTCAGACTAAGAACTAATCTCAGACGGATGAAGGTTCCAGACAAGACCAGGACACACGTTACCTGCAGAAACTGTCCGGATGTCAGTCTAACACCTAGACACATTTTTTAATGCCCAGCGCTCATGCCGCATATTTTGAGGTTGGGAATAGTGCCATTTGAAGATCGTCTGAGAGCTGTTTCTCTTTAGCCAAAAGGCGCTGGAGCTGGCTGACGCTATTGTCCGGACTTTCGATGTTGTCTAGAACTCCATTTAAACAACAACAATATATATATATATATATATATATATATATATATATATATATATATATATATATATATATTTATTTAACTTTGCAACACTGTTTTCTTTTATTCACTATCACTTTCACTATTTGTACTTCGAATCTTAACTGGTATTTATGCGAGTTAACTTTAAAAGTCTACTACAACAACCGGTTCATCAGTTGATTCTCGACAATGAAGATACTATCAATCTTTGAAAGTTAACTCGCGTAAATACCAAATAAGATTCTTGTTTAAGTACATATGGTGTAAGTGATAAGTGAATACAAGAAAACAGTGTTATAAAGTGTATATATATATATATATATATATATATATATACAGCTATAGTACATTATATATAACTTCATAACTCAATAATGTTTTTCAAGTTATTAGAATAGATACAGATATATAGTTAAATTAAACTTTTATTAATTCACTTGTACCTAGCCAATTAAAATTAATTTAGTATTTAAGTTACAGGGTTAATTTGAAGCTCCTGAAGTTTAAATTAACTCATACAATTATGCTTCTCTTCTCAGTTAAGTTCCATGCCGGTTTATTATTACGTTCAGAGCAATAGAAGTTTGAGGTATTTCGTAGCGGTTAAATTCATAATTTCTGCAATGCCGAAATAAAATAAAACGTTTCAACGTCGATTGTGCGGAAATTAAAATTTTGATGGTCTGACCCAAGGGTGAGATTAGTTTGGATAAAACTGTTTTTATTTTGCTGAAATATTTTAGAGTTTATTTCACAATTGTTGATTATTGAAATACTGAAAAATCCCTTCCATTATTGAAACCGCTACCTGAATGTTTTTTCACAAAATTTTTATGGAATAATATCTTTTTCCTAAGTAGGGGACAATTTTGTTTTCCTTATACTCATATTACTTATTTGCGAAAGAAGTTAACTACATAAGTGAGTTTATGTGTTATCAGAATATTACGACAGGATATAGGTCAAGGTCGGACATATATAGGTCAAGGTCGTGTCCAAACGCTGCGTCATTGCTTGATGTTATTTGATATGGTCCACCACATCGCACGCCAGGATAATTACTTAATGCAACGTGCTTATTTTAGGTGCTGCGGCTACCCGTAATTATGCCAGATAATTTGCAATCAAACGTCACTACATTATTCCAATCAGTTTAGGCCACAGTTACGTTATATGTTGACAACATTTCTAATTAAAAAACTAAATTTCTGTACAATATTTTAAAGTGATAACATATTTTAATTGTATAATATTAACTTATATAGTCATTACAAATAATTATAATTAATATTGACGAATCTAAGAGTAATATGGTAAGTTAATTAAGACATCTGCAATAACAGAAATTCAAAATAAAACTCCAATTTAGTTACGTTTTCTAACACCTAAATATAAGTCAGACCCATTGACTATTTAAATTTAAATAAATAAATATAGTAAATATTATAGTGTGTATGGTGTTATCCGTGTTCTGACCGCTCGGCTACCTGGGTTTGCCCGGACGTGCTATATCGCTTGCAGCGGCTCTCAACCGTTGTCCTACTGAATATCCCCACTAAGTTAGTTAATGTTTTACTTCATCATAATTTTTAAATTACCATCAAACATTTGAAAAGTACTTAAACATATACCAAGAACGATACTAAAAGCGACAAAATCTGGTAAAAAACACACATAATAGGCGTGCCTCGCTTGTATGCGGAAACAATCGTGCTCTTCATAAGAAATATAACAAACAATTTAGATACGTCGCGTTTGGTATTCTTCTTATATTTTTGTATGCTGTCAATAATTTTTTCTCATACACATTTACCATTTATAAAAGCAAAATAACCAGTGAGTGTACAAATTGTATATATATATTCTTGAATTTTGTAGTCCTTTACATTCGGTGAATCTTAATTACTCACTTTAACATTAGTTTTGTAGTCCATTACATTCGGTGAATCTTAATTACTCACTTTAACATTAGTTTATGACTATCCGAACTTTAAATTTTGTAAATTTTTGAAACCTTACTGAGACAGAACGTTTTCGATCGCTATGTCGCAGACCGATATCTACAAGCAGAAGACACTGATGAAGATCGCCAAATATCGATCGAAAACGTCCTGTCTTAGTAGTTTTCACAAATTTACTAAATTTAAAGTTCGGATATTGATAAACTAAATGTTAAAGTGATTAATTAATATATATATATATATATATATATATATATATATATGATTAATAGTTATTATCTGGAGTACATCCTTTCATTCTGCAGTGCATAAAATCGCAGTTCCGACGTTTCGCTAGAATCTCAACTAGCAAGGTGAACCCAACAACAGTTGAAGAGCGAGTCAACTATTGTTGGGTTCACCTCGTCAATGCTAGATGAGATTCTAGCGAAACTTCGGAACTGCGATTTTATGCACTGCAGAATGAACGGATGTACTCCAGATAATAACTATTCATCATATTTTTCCATCCTTGAAGGAATACGTATCAGCATATATATATGCGTATATATATATATATATATATATATATATATATATATATATATGGTGAAATAACACTATTTTCATAAACAAGAATATACTACTTCATTTTAATATTTGTTGAAGCTTTTAGCTAATTTACATTATCAGCATTTTCAAAATTTATAAATCACTGTTCAGTTATGTGACTAGAGTAAGACTGGAGTCTTACTGTAGTCACATAACTGAACAGTGTATTATAAATTTAAAAATGCTGATAATGTAAATTAGCGAAAAGCTCCAACAAACATTAAAATGAAGTAGTATATTCTTGTTTATGAAAATAGTGTTATTTCACCATATATATTCAACAAGGAAAAATAATTCATCTAAGGATTACAATATATATATATATATATATAAAGAACATAACTCAAATACAAATACAAGAATTATAATTGAACTTACAATTCAAAGCTTTTCGTTGGCTAACAGTATCAACATCATCAGGAATATTGAACAATATATTATAACATATGCATATGAGATATCTTACAAAACTAGTTATTATTCAAAGTAATAACAATAATAAAAAATATTAAGGAAAAGCGACAAAGGTAGCGTACTAAAAGCCTATGAAGAGGCTTAAACATATATTTCAGTTAGAGTAATAAACCGGTCTTTGGTACGAGTTGACAAAAAAAGGGTGCCGAGTATTATTAAGGTTCAAGTAATAGTGGAAATACCAGAGAAAGTATGAGAAAGGTTAACACCTAACACCTAGTAGAGTGAGGGAACTGATAACTTGTAACGTGAGAAAACACAAAACACCAGAAACCGTTGGTCGATCGGTTTGCGTTTGAAATTTTAAAAAGGTAACTCTGATTGGTTGAAATAGAAAAGGGGGGAAATTATGCTCGTTCTTAAAAACTAAAAACATAGCGAAAACTAAAAGAAGCTGGGCAACTTCGATATTTTACAAGTTATAAAAAAATATTTTAGAAGGGGTGGTTTCCTTTAGAACAGTTAAGGGAATTATAAAAAAAGTTATTAATTATTTATGTAAAGAAGTTATAAAAGTTTGACTTGTAATGAATAGAGCAGATATTAAAGAGAAATGAAAAGTAAAGTGAAAAGATTAACCGCCAAGAACCAGTGAAGTCAGAGTCAGAAGTCGCAAACACTAACTACAAACTTTATTACACTACATTCAGCCAACGGAGATTTTTATAGCTTAGTAGATTCATTATAAAATCAAATCTGTTCATCATTTTCTAAAATTTGTTACCTTCTACTTTATAGAAGATCCCAAAATAATGACCCGAGAAAAATCAATTAAACACTGTATTTATTAAATTTTATTTTATTAAGAACCAAAAGCCTCAAAACTTCACGTTTATAATAATATTAGTAGAATACTAGTTATCCAATTAAAACTTTGTCATTGCGTCATATTAATGTATTTGAGGGTATAAATTGTAATAACTGAATGACAGACAAATAAATGTATGTGATATTAAATTTCAATGAGTGTTTAATTATTTAGACCCCTAATATCTCTCTGTGTCTCTCTATCTCACTCTCTCTCTCTCTCTCTCTCTCTCTCTCTCTCTCTCTCTCTCTCTCTCTATATATATATATATATATATATATATATACAATTCTAATAATTATTATATTCGTTTAAGGTAAATTGGAATTTCTATTTCTAATACAGTGTCTTACGTTCAATATACTGCACTTTATTAATATCCACTGTATCGTCATGTCCTTGTAAATCCTTGTGAACAAACTGGCATAAGTGAAAAGAATACAATATTAATTGTTTTTTTATAATACCGATCATACTCTTAAAATATACTTATATAGTAAGTTTTATTGAAAACGCATGCATAATATAATAATTCAAGTTGAACAGGAGTTAGATTTAACTTAAGTTAGATTTACCAATGATTAGAAATAAAGAGAACCTAATAACTGGCTGCCATTAATTTATTTTAATAACCGGTCAAGTCTATTATCAATTGTATTGTATTATAAAATTCAAAAGCTCAGTTACTTCCCATTTTCCAAAACAGTTATTTTAATATCATTGTCCTGCATGCACGTGTTATCGGAATAACTGACATTCTACAGCTGTTTAGGACGTATACGGATGCAACAAGAGCTCAGTTGCTATGGACACTACGGAGTAGATTTTGTTATTAGAGGAACACAAACCAGAAAATATCGTATACAAGTTGCGTCAATATATTATTAAAATAAGATTTTACACAATAAAATTAGAGCTTCATTTAAAGTCCTAAAAGATATATAGGCCTACTTTAATATTCAAAATTATTTCTAAATATAGGTAGGGACATGATACAATATATAGGAGGGAAAACGTGTATCACAAGTGCAAAGGTCGCATAACTAAAGTAGGCTTACTCTATCGGATTTCGTAGGATAAGAGAGGATTGTAAATATTGGTAGGGGCATGATACAATATATGAGAGGGAAATGGTGTATCACAAGTGCAAAGGTCGCATAACTAAAGTAGGCTTACTCTATCGGATAGCGTAGGATAGGAGAGCATTGTAAATATTGGTAGGGGCATGATACAATATATAGGAGGGAAATGGTGTATCACAAATGCAAAGGTCGCATAACTAAAGTAGGCTTACTCTATCGAATAGCGTAGGATAGGAGAGCATTGTAAATATAGGTAGGGACATGATACAATATATAGGAGGGAATTGGTGTATCACAAGTGCAAAGGTCGCATAACTAAAGTAGGCTTACTCTACCGGATAGCGTAGGATAGGAGAGCATTGTAAATATAGGTAGGGACATGATACAATATATAGGAGGGAAACGGTGTATCACAAGTGCAAAGGTCGCATAACTAAAGTAGGCTTACTCTATCGGATAGCGTAGGATAGGAGAGCATTGTAAATATAGGTAGGGGCATGATACAATATATAGGAGGGAAATGTTGTATTACAAGTGCAAAGGTCGCATAACTAAAGTAGGCTTACTCTTTTGGATTACGTAGGATAAGACAGGATTGTAAATATTGGTAGGGACATGATACAATATATAGGAGGGAAATGGTGTATCACAAGTGCAAAGGTCGCATAACTAAAGTAGGCTAACTCTTTTGGATTACGTAGGATAAGACAGGATTGTAAATATTGGTAGGGGCATGTACAATATATAGGAGGGAAACGGTGTATCACAAGTGCAAAGGTCGCATAACTAAAGTAGGCTTACTCTTTTGGATTACGTAGGATAAGAGAGGATTGTAAATATTGGTAGGGACAAGATACAATATATAGGAGGGAAATGGTGTATCACAAGTGCAAAGGTCGCATAACTAAAGTAGGCTTACTCTTTTGGATTACGTAGCATAAGAGAGGATTGTAAATATTGATAAGGGCATGATACAATATATAGGAGGGAAATGGTGTATCACAAGTGCAAAGGTCGCATAACTAAAGTAGGCTTACTCTATTGGATTACGTAGGATAAGAGAGGATTGTAAATATAGGTATTGACGTGATACAATATATAGGAGGGAAATGGTGTATCACAAGTGCAAAGGTCGCATAACTAAAGTAGGCTTACTCTATTGGATTACGTAGGATAAGAGAGCACTGTAAATATAGGTAAGGGCATGATACAATATATAGGAGGGAAATGATGTATCACGTGTGCAAGGGTCACAAAACCAAAGTAGGCTTCCTCTTTAGTTTACTTTGCAAATAAGCAAAGTAGATTTACATTTTTAAGTATAAAATAGATGACTAATTATTTGTTTTCTTAAGTATGATTTTTAGTAAACCAAGAATGTGAACAGGTTTTGTTGATTTCCCAAAAGTTTTAAAACCTTTACATAAGTGCTCTAAACAATTCATTTTTAAACTCTCCATGCCAAACGGTGCAAAGACGGTTGTCGCTTCATTATAATCGTCGGTCAATTATTTAATATAACTATTTCCAATTACATTTCTCAAGTAGGTTCTTTGAAACCTATCACTGGGGCTCCACTTGCCGTTTTCTTCGCGCTACAAAGTGTGGTTGATAGGTCTGAGACAGTGAACATTGTGGCGACAAGCTTATACAGGTCGCTGAAGAGTGAAGTATCCTGTGAAAATTAAAACTTGTTCTATTTTCGCGCTACACTCAGCCTCCAAACAGGTTGCTCCACTAGCTGTTGACTGTAAGTGTTACGTCTGCAACCAATGCGGTCCCAGCTAATGTTTACCACTACAATAAACTGTAGTGAAGTCATTCAGCGTGAAACGTCACTGCAGATTGTCGTTGGTATTCTGCTGCCTGCAATGCCACCCAACTGTCATGTGTAGAGCAAGAAACTAGACTACGACAAATCGCGCCCCGCCCTTAGAGTACAAGATGATTTATTTTTACAACCCCTGATTATGCTATAATGTAATATGACAATTCACATATATACGTATTTAGACTGTTTACACATGTAGGAATATCAAAACTCTGTCAAAACGTTTTTCATGGGAACGAACCTTACGCGGGAGAATCACCTTCTAGTGTCAAGTTACTCGTACAAGTAAATCTTTAGCTCTCACTTGTAATTTACAAAGGTTTATAGAGTAAATATAATACCTACAGTAATATACGTATCTTAATGTGCTCTTGTGATATTGCAATACATAAAGGCCACATCTATTCTAATAACACTATTACAAATCTTGTAAATAAAATCCGTCAATAAAATACTTTCGAACGATAACATTTTCTCAGAAATTTTAAATATCTTTTCCTTTCTTTATTTGACGAACAGTCCTAAATAATTATAATTTTTAACCATTTTTGTATCTTAAATAATCCATGATTTTTTCTCACTCTCATTATGGGTTCCTTGATAACATTTCATTGTTATTCTAATATTTTTTATTGTTGTGTATTTTATAACATTTAATAAAATTATTTTAACTTCATTTTTTGTTAAATGTTGCTAGTCATGCTGAAAGCTTGGTTTACACATACACATTGTAATCAAAATTTGAAGTTTATATATACAGTACTAACAAACGGTTTTTAATTAACAGTTTCTTCATAATGTTATAGGTTTTAAATATTATTTGAACCAAAATTCTAATTACCAATTGCTAGCATCCTAAAATATGAACAATTAACTATGTATATTTTTAAATTTGATACTTGAAAATGTTACGCATAAAATTCGAAAATGAGACATTTTCTAACGACACTGATTTTCTCACAAATTGCAAACTCTTTTGCTTCCCTTTGTTTATTTCACGGACAGTAGCACCAGGATCTTTCAATAACTGTAAACTCACAACTGAGGACTTCGATTTGATGACAGAGTGAAAAACCCCGTTTTTATAGAATGTAAATTGTTACACACCGCCGTAGTAGGGTTAAATTACTAAGTTATTCCCCAAAACAGAATTTAGGATGTCTCCCCTCCATTAAAAGGAATTTTGACAAATAATTCTCCTCGGGCCGTGGACGGTGTACACACTTACAATATATAAACTGTATATATAAATGATTATAAAGATTTAATTTGTGTCTTGGTCTTTAATGAACAAGGTTCCCTTTAAGTAGTGCATGGTGGTTTCCTTGACGACAGATTGTTCAAAAGATGACCTTGCAGTCACCAGCTTAACAGGTTTTCCTTACCTGCTACCATTACGATAATATCTATTTGACTCTCGCTATCCCTTTGAGACCCAGGTGTCACAATTGTCACACTTTTTTTTAATACTACAACAAATAGTCAAACAAGCAGGGGAGCGGTCAGACCTGCCTCACATGATTGTGACACTTTTGAACAGCTACTCTAATTTTAATGGGATTTTTCCGTGGCGTGGGTTGGTTACGCTGCTGTTTGTTTCCTTCTGTGTCAGTTGTTTTTACACATGCTGTGACTTGTGCTTGTGTTTTTATGTGTTTCAGGTGTTGTTTAACTGAAACAATCACTTGACTGAATTTAACTTGATTTTAGTTTTAAACTGTACCGGAAAATCAGGTGTGTCACAATCAGCGGTTTATAAACGGGGACTGCAGCGTGCTGCTCTCTCGCCGTGACTATTAGAATTATCAAGTACTCTGCCTTATTTAATTTTATGGGGTGTTTGCCATTAATGTGAAAAAAACCCGTTCTAAACAGTTTGGAAGAGTGTTGACTGATTAACACGTGTAGTCCTGTGCCACCTATTGTTTGGCCTGTGGCAATTAGACACCTATTGTGTACCTCAAAATGTAAAATCGTTTTATTTATTCCCAAAAATATTAGTTTTATTAAAAGAAGAATAAAAAAAGGTACAAACACGAAAAAAATTTACTAATACAATAACTACATAGTTTTAATTTTATAAATAATATTCCAAACTAAAACCTATAGGCCCTACAGTTAATTTATTAATAAAAATGATTCGTGTTTGGTAACTTTTACTCTTCTTTTTCAACGAAGCAATAATTTTATTGATTTTCTTGAGGATATTAACTTTTCTTTAAAAAGTACACAATATGTAATTGCTAAGCTGTGTTGGGACGCCGTCGATGTTTGACACGGGACTACAAGAGCTGGTCGGCTGACACCGAAGTGGACACGTTCCTCTGAAACTTTACAGACTGTAGTTATAGAAGTGAGAATTCTTTCAATGATGCCTTTAACTAGATGTTTTATTCATCCTTCTAATATTTAGGTATTAAGGTGTTAGTATCGTTCAATAAAAGTCAGAAACTAACAATACAATACAGATTGAACGAAACAATTTGACTAATTTCAATTTTCTAACAGATTGTATTTTATTTGTTTGCAACTTTCAATATACGATTTTGTATAATACGATTACTTTTATAATGTGCATAAAATAGTATATATCCATTTATGTAAAATCAGTTTTGACGACAGTCGTATCCTATATCCGATCTATGAATTTAAACATTGTTTAACCAATAGACAATGGTAGATTTTATTCTTTTAATTTTGAAATTTCAACTTCAATAAATTGTTAAATTAACCTTATTTAATTACCTTTAACTTATGGTTGATTATATCTATATATTCCTTTGTTGCCTTTACGCTTTTAAAATGCTATAATCCAAACAAAATTCAATAAAATATTTCGAGGTATAAATAATAAAAGAATATTATTGCTGCCTTACGTCTGGAAAATTCTCTGATTCTATAAGCAGATAAAGTCCTTAATACTGCTAACAGAAAATAAGCACAGATTACTGGTTGCTAGGCAACGGTTGCCTACGACAAGCTTCATTTGAGTAGTGTAGGTTGAATGAAAAACACCGCATTATTAAGCTGACAGGCAGGATAACCGTCCAGAAAAATAAAGCGCAAACAATGTAATAAAAAGAAAACTTGAGTTTTCATATTTTTATAAAAACCCTGTTATTGTGTTTTATCACATTACTCAATTATTCTTGTCACTGTTCCATTTCTTCTTGTTAGTGATTTATTTTCAGTTGAAATTACATCAGCGATTTTACCGAAGAAAATCTCGACTGAAATTTCGATATCCCAAGTTATTAAATATGTGTCCACGATATCTAGTAACTTACGATCCAAGAGCATTCAAAATGGGTAACTTTTAAGGTTTATATTTGTTTAAAACAATTTCCTATATTCCTCCTACACATTTGCTCCAAATATTGGAAAAACGTTTCAATAAGGTTTTTAGCATGCTAAAAGCTGATCAAAGTACATAGTGAATTCATAATGAAGTACATAGTGATGTTTTTTTTTTATTAACTTGGGAGCGGGTTTTAAACTGCCCGAAGCACTGCTACCTTACACACACACACACACACACACACACACACACACACACACACACACACACACACACACACACACACACACACACACACACACACACACACACACACATACACACACACACACACACACACACACACACACAAACACACACACACACACACACACACACACACACACACACACACACACACACACACACACACACACACACATACACACACACACACACACACACACATACACAAACAATACACACACAAACACACACACACACACACACACACACACACACACACACACACACACTAACAATAACACACACACAAACATACACTCACATACATACAAGCGCGCGCACGCATATACAACCAAGTCTATTTTTTTTTTAATTAACTTGGGAGCGGGTTTAAACTGCCCGAAGCACCGCTACCTTAGGTACTAGTACTAGTATATTGTACTTACCTCCCTGATCTAGTCAAATAGCCCCTTCCCTCTTACCAGGTTTAGGAGTTTCCTGACTAGTGTTTTACCTTCAGCATCCACCAGAGCCGTTCCATCACCAAAGAGGTTGAAGCGCCTCTCGGCAAGTACCTCACATCTGTAAATAATGTGTGTGGCAGTCTCCAGTTCCTGCCCGCATAATCTGCACACTGGTTCATCTTTGTAGATACCCATTTTATGCAGATGTTTCCTTAGTCCACCGTGTCCCGTGAGTAGACCTGTGGCTATCCTCGATTCCTGCCTAGACAGATAGATGAGACTCTTCTGCAGCCCCAAAGAAGGTTTCCTAAGGGTTAGCTTACTGTGTCTCATCCCTTCAGCCCTGACCATGGATTTGGAAATACCTACCGCCGGCTCCGGTCCAATCAGGGGAGTCGAAGACCCCTCTCTGGCCAGCGCTTCTTCAGCTTCATTTCCAAATATTCCCCTATGCCCTGGCACCCAACCTATCTTGATTTGATTGTGCCTTGTCAGGGCTTGTAGGTTATTTAGCACTCCCTGACTATGGCCGAGGTGACCACATGTCTGTTTAGTGCCTTAATTGCTGCCTGACTGTCGGAGAAAATAGCAATCCGGGTCCCGTGTGTTCCCCTTCTCGCTATCTCTCCCAGACAGGCATTTATAGCATATATTTCGGCCTGAAAGACAGAGGTATGCCTCCCCAACGAAAAAACTAGTTTTACCCTTGGGTGTTTACAATACACCCCCGCTCCAGTGCCGAAGTCCATCTTGGAGCCATCTGTGTACCAGATCTGAGCTTCCGATGTTAATGTCCCTGACCATTCCATCATAGTTTGGTGGACCTGGTCAGGTGCAAACGTTCGAGTAATGTGGTCGCTGCCCATTTCCAAGACGGGTTCTTTGACCACGCACTCGATACTCATATGTCCCGAAACATCTGGGAGGTTAGCCCAGTTGTTCGAGTTGCGCAATCTCCATGCCGCCAGCCTCGCCTTTCCCCTAAGGACAAGCTCGAGGGGAGGGAGGTTAAGCATTACTTCCATTGCTGCACCAGGTGTAGTTGACATCGCTCCCAGTGTGCACAGACAGGCCAATCTCTGGATATAGCTCAGTTTAGCTCTTGTCTGTGCCTGGTTGGCCTTTGTCCACCACACCAGAGCTCCATAGGTAATCATAGGTCTTATCACCCTCAGTTACATCCAGTGCATCATTGATGGCTTCAGTCCCCATTTCTTACCCACCATTCTTCTCACAGTCATCAGTGCCCTTTTGTCCCTTTTAACTGTCCTCTCAAGATGTGGGTTCCAGGTGAGTTTCCTGTCCAGAGTAACTCCCAGGTACTCACCTCCCCCACTAACTCAAGGTATTCACCAAACAAGCGAGGCATCCTGGTCGTCAGATCTTTTCGCTGTCTGGTGAAGTTAATAAGAGCAGTCTTTTTCGGATTTACCATAAGGTTCTCCTTATTACACCACTCTTCAATCAGTCGTAGAGGATTTCTGATTACCTCAAGGACTGTATCAGGGAATCTGCCCAGGATCAGAACAACTATGTCGTTCGCATATCCTCGACAGAAGCACCCCTGTTCATTCAGGAGTTCAATAAGGTTGTCAACCACTAGGCACCACAACAGAGGAGAGAGAACTCCTTCCCCCTGTGCACAGCCCAGGCTTGTCTCCGCCCTTCTGACCTCCCCTGCCACCTCTACAGAAATGCTTCTGTTTGTTAACATGGAACTTATCCAACCACTAGTGGTCGCATCCACTCCATGACGTCTTGCACCACTTACCATCGTCTCCACTGAGGGGTTATTGAAAGCCCCTTCAATGTCGAGGAAGGCACCTATGGCACAACCTTTCTTAGCGATCATTTGCTCAATCCTACCAACCACTTGATGGAGAGCTCCCTCGCAGGATTTCCCCGGTTGATAAGCATACTGGTTCCAATGCAGTGGTTTTATTGCCAAAGCACCCCCCCCCCCGTAATATGCCTATCAACCAGTTTTTCGAGTCCCTTAAGAACAAAGGACATGAGTGTAATAGGTCTGTATCCTTTCCCTTCCGATTAGTTACCGGTGGGCTTAGGTATAAAGACCACCTTACTAGATTACCAGGCTGCCGGCACATGCCCTAGAGCAATGCTTAGCCTGTATAATTTAGTAAGTACCAGCACCAGCATATCCATTCCCTGCTGCAGCAGCACAGGATAGATCCCATCTGGACCTGGAGATTTGTAGGGTTTAAATGTGCCAATAGCCCATCTTACCCTTTGTGGAGTTACTATCCTCCTTGCCACTTCCC
Organism: Prosapia bicincta; assembly: GCA_036971475.1. Lineage (NCBI taxonomy): Eukaryota > Metazoa > Arthropoda > Insecta > Hemiptera > Cercopidae > Prosapia > Prosapia bicincta. The sequence continues at coordinate 37,862,331 of JBAIZL010000002.1, forward strand.
AGTCCTCCCTCTTACCACGTCTTGTGGAGAGTTTGGCAACTGGTTCAGTGTCTGCTCCCCCAAGTTTCCTCAGAGTACTGGAAGGGAAATGTGTTCTGATTAATTCTTCCACAGTTTCCCCTGCAGTTTTTTTTACATTTCCCAGTGGGGTTCTAAGCATCCCCACCGGGTTAACTGGGTAATTAGAGAGCACTTTATGCAGTCGTGCCCCTTCCCGAGTTTTGTCAATCTCTTGACAAAACTCCTTCCAGGACTCCTGCGTGCTTCTCTAATTGCCCTGTTGTATTCGGTTAGTGTTTTCCTATACTGGTCCCACTCCCCGTTCTTTTTTGCTCTATTAAAGAGTCTCCTGGTGGTATTCCGAAGTTTGGCTAGCTTCTTGTTCCACCATGACGGATCCCCTACTTTTCTCCCCTCACTGAGAGGGCAGTTATCAGTAAAGGATTCTACTATAGCCTCGCCAACCAATATGACCTCCTCCCACCATACTCCAGTCCAGCCTCCTCAATCCGAACACCCAGGTCCCTCCTGTAGGAGTCCCAGTCTGTTCTTCTTGGATCCCTGGTTGGCCGAAGCTTGGCTGGATTTAGGGAGATATCATACCTAATATGTCTGTGGTCAGAAGAAGATGGTTCATCCGACACATGCCAATTTAGTACATACCTAGCCATCTGGTTCGATGCCACCGTAATGTCCAGGACCTCCTGTCTGGCCCTAGTGACATACGTCGGCTCTTTCCCCTGATTTAAGACTAGTAAATTCTTAGAGCTAAGATAAGCTAAAAGTTCCTCACCTCTAGTGTTGGTACCTGTACTTCCCCACGAAGTGTGATGGGAGTTAGCATCCATCCCCACCAGCTGCTCCTCATCCACAGCCCCTCAGTGCTCGACCAGCCTCCTCAGCTATTGTGTTGGTAGAGCCCCCGCGTAGTCAAAGGGAAGATATGCCGTGGCCAGGTTCAGCCTCTTCATCCTCCCCTCTGCCCGCAGCTCCACCATCACGGCTATCAAGTCCCTGCAGCAGACGTCCGTTAGTACAAAAGCACTCAACCTCCTCCTAACCAGGATACACGTCCAGCAAACACCGGAGTCCTTATCATACAACAACTTACCTCCAGATGTCGCCAGCCCGCATATTCGTCCTCCAGAAATCCATGGCTCCTGGATGAGAACCAAGTCCACGTCTCCCCTGTCCAACATCCTACACACGACAGCACTCGCCGCCCTGCTATGCTGTAGGTTCACTTGTAGGATCTTGATCATTTTCCGCTTACTTCGCAGTTGCCAGGGTCCGCAGAGCAGACCCAGGACTAGAGAGCACCTTGAACGTGGCCTGCCTCAGCCCCACGTTCACCTTCAGGTTGTTGTTCAGCAGTGCCCTGAGGGAGCCTTCTCCTATATACAGGATCAGGGTAAGACCTGCATCCTCCCTTTTCCTAACAATCACCTTCCAAGTATCCTGAACTATCCCAGGGTTCTGGGTTTTGACCACCTTCAGGATCTCTTCCGGCTCCTTGTCATTGTAGGGTTTGGGCACCCAAATTGAAACCTTTGCAATGCAAAAGATCTCCTTGGGTGGCCCTGCCCTCAACTTTACCCCCTCACTCAGGGTGAAGCTTGGCAGGACCCAAAGGACCCACTCCAGGCTCTCCCGCCCCCGCACCCCCAGTGATGGTTGCCGTTGACACATCTGCTACAGACTCACGGTTTGCCGTCTCATTGGCTTCCGCTGTCTGTGCAGTCTCAAAATCAATTGTTTTATTTTTATGGTCCATTAACGTCCCACGAATATGGGGGAAATAACGGTCGACCATAACAGAGTCCCCACTGCCCTGGCAAGACAACATACAATGAGGATTTGTCTGGTTCCTCAAGGGGATCGTGTGCGACTGCATTTTATACCCTGCAGCCATTCATCCTTCGGCACGATGCCTTCCACCTTGGATTGGGTATTCAGTCACTGACCTTGAAGTACACCCCAAGTTCAGGACATTATTAACTGTTGCTCATGGAGCGAACAGCCTGCTTTACTCTCTTTTCTACAACTGTGTCGTTAGGGTAGTTTTTCGCCCATACTTCACTGTGATCACGCCTTAGTGCGTGTGTGTGAATGCGAGAGGGTAAGTGTGCATACACACACACACACACACACACACACACACACACACACGCACACGCACGCACGCACACACGCACACGCACATGCTCAAACACACACACGCGCGTATATATATATATATATATATATATATATATATATACTATTACTATATTACATTATTACTATTCATTATTATTATTATTGATTGTATTATTCATTCCTGATGATGTTGGTACTGTTTATCAACGAAAATCTTTGAATATAAAATAAATAAATAACTCTTGTAATTTAATAACCTTAGTTTGCAATATTTGTAATAAAGGTATTAGGACAGATGCGGCCTTTACATATTGTAACACCACAGGAATACATTCCGATAAGTATGATACTGTAGGTATTAAATTTACTCTTTAAACCTTTGTATATTACATGTGAGAAGTCGAGATTTGCTTGTACGAGTAGCTCGACACTTGGAGGCGATTCTCCCGCGTAAGTTAGTATTTTATTCGTTCCTAATAAAAACGCTGTGACAGATTTTTGATATTTCTACATATATTTAAATAGCCTAAACACGTATGTGTGTGAATTGTCATATTACAGTATAACATAATCAGAGGTCATACAATTATATTAGTCTTGAACTCTTAAACTTGGGCTCCACTTTTCAACACTACGGTTCATTACGAACAATTTTAACCGAATCACTGGTAATCGGGATTCTACTTTACGAAAAAAATGACGCCGATGTAAAAGTCAAATGGATCGAAAAAAGCCTCAGTGATTGTGCGTAATTGCTTTATCTATGTGTCCACGTCCTTGCTTATTCTATCTTTCCAAGTCTTGGTTCTTCTACATTCCAAGTCCTTGCTTCTTCTATTTGTCCGACTCATTGCTACTTCTATTTGTCCAGTTAATTGTTTCTTCTTCTTTCTGTACATTTTCTCACTTCTTCTATATGTCTAGGACCTTGCATCTTCTATCGGTTCATATCCTTACATCTCCTACCTGTCCAGGTACTTACTTCTTCTATCTCTCTAGGTCATTGATTCTTCTATCTGTCCAGGTCCTTACTTCTTCTATCTGTCCATGTCCTTACTTCTTCTATCTGTCCAGGTCCTTACTTCTTCTATCTGTCCATGTCCTTACTTCTTCTATCTGTCCAGGTCCTAACTTCTTCTATCGGTCCATGTCCTTACTTCTTCTATCTGCCTAGGTAATTGCTTCTTTTATCTGTCCAGGTCCTTGCTTTTTCTATCGCTCCAGATCCTTGATTTTTCTGTCTGTCCAGGTCCTAACTTCTTCTATCCGTCCATGCCCTTACTTCTTCTATCTGTCCAGGTCCTTACTTCTTCTATCGGTCCATGTCCTTACTTCTTCTATCTGTCCAGGTCCTTGCATCTTCTATCGGTCCATGTCCTTACTTCTTCTATCTGTCTAGTTCATTGCTTCTTTTATCTGTCCAGGTCCTTGCTTCTTATGTCTATGCAGGTCCTTACTTCTCTTATCGGTCCAGGTCCTAGCTTCTCTATCGGTCCAAGTGCTTGCTTCTCCTATCTGTCCAGGTCCTTGCTTATCCTATCTGTCTAGGTCCTTGCTTCTCCTATCTGTCCATGTCCTTACTTATACTATCTGTCCAAGTACTTGCTTCTTCTATCTGCCCAGGTCCTTGTTTCTTTTATCGGTCCAGGGCCTTGCTTCTTCTATCAGTCCAAGTACTTGCTTCTTCCATCTGTACAGGTTCTTGCTTCTTCTATCTGTCCAGGTATTTGCTCCTTTTATCGGTCCCGGTCCTTGCTTCTCCTATCTGTTCATATCCTTACTTCTTCTATGTATCCAAGTACTTGCTTCTTCTATCTGCCCAAGTCCTTGCTTCTCATATCTGTCCATGCCCTTACTTCTTCTATCTGTCCAACTACTCGCTTCTTCTATTTTTCCAGGTACTTGCAACTTCTATCTGTCCAGGTCTTTGCTTCTTCTATGTGTCCAAGTACTTGTTTCTTCTATCTGTCCAGGTCAAGGACCTCCTCCTATCTGGCAAGGCTTCTTCTATTTGTCCAGGTCCTTGCTTCTCCTATCTGTCCACGTCCTTACTTCTTCTATCTGTCCATGTCCTTACTTCTTCTTTCTGTTCAGGTTCTTGCTTCTTTTATTTTTCCAGGTCCTTGCTTCTCTTATCTGTCCATGCTTGCTTCCCCTATCTGAAAGGGTCCTTACTTCTTCTATCTGTCCAGGTCCTTACTTCTTCTATATGTCCAGATCCTTGCTTCTCCTATCTGTCCAAGTTCTTGCTTCTTCTATCTGTCCAGGTCCTTAAATCTTCTATCGGTCCATGTCCTTACATCTCCTATCTGTCTAGGTACTTACTTCTTCTATCTCTCCCATGTCCTTGCTTCTTCTATCTGTCCAGGTACTTGCTTCTTTTATCTGTCCAGGTCCTTGGCTCTCCTATCTGTCCATGTCCTTGCTTCTTTTATCTGTCCATTTCCCTACTTTTTCTACCTGCCCAGGTCCTTGCTTCTTCTATCGGTCCAGTTCCTTGTTTCTCCTATCTGTCCATATCCTTATCATTTCTATCAGTCCATGTCCTTACTTCTTCTATTTGTCCAGGTTCTTGCTCCTTCTTTCTGTCCATGTCCTTACGTCTTCTATCTGTTAAGGTATTTGCTTCTTCGATCTGTCCATGTTCTTGCTTCTTCTATCTGCTCAAGCCTTGCCTCGTTTACGTGTCCAGGTCTTTTGCTTTTTCTATCCTTCCAGGTCCTTGCTTCTCTTATCTGTTCATGTCCTTGCTTCTTCCGTCTGTCCAAATCTTGGTTCCTCTACGTGCCGAAGGACGTGGTTCTTCTATCAGTCTAGGTATTTGCTTCTTCTTTCTGACCATGTACTTACTCTTCCTATCTGTAGAGGTCCTTGCTTCTCCTATCTGTCCTGGTACTTAATTATTCTATGTATTCAGGTCCTTGCTTCTCCTATATGTCCATGTTCTTACTTCTTCTATCTGTCCAGGTTCTTGCTTCTGCTATCTGTCCAGTTCATTGCTTTTTATTTCGGTCCAGGTCCTTGCTTCTCCTATCTGTCCATGTCCTTCCTTCTTCTATCGTTCCGCGTCCTTGCTTCTCCTATCTGTCCATGTCCTTACTTTTTCTATCTGTCCATTTCCTCACTTCTTCTACCTGTCCAGGTCCTTGATTCTTCTATCGGTCCAGGTCATTGCTTCTCCTATCTGTCCATGTCCTTGCTTCTTCTATCTGACCATGTCCTTGCTTCTTCCATCTGTCCAAGTCTTGGTTCCTCTACGTGCCGAAGGTCTTGGTTCTTCTATCTGTCCAGGTTCTTGCTTCTTCTTCTATCTGCCCTAGCCTTGTCTCGTCTACGTGTCCAGATCCTTGCTTTCTCTATCCGTCCATGTCCTTGCTTCTCCTATCTGCCCATGTCCTTGCTTCTTCCATCTGTCCAAGTCTTGGTTCCTCTACGTGCCAAAGTCCTTGGTTCTTTTATCTGTCCAGGTCCTTGCTTCTTCTATATGTCCAGACCCTTGCTTCTTCTGTCTGCACACGTATTTGATTCTTCTAAGTGTCCAGGTTCTTGCTCTCTTATCTGCAAAGGTATTTAATTTTTCTGTTTGTACAGGTAACTGCTTATTATTTTTATAATATGAAATGAATTTTCAACATTAACCACTACAAATAATTCAGGTTTGTTCTGGGCATTGTTTATGTAGTTCAATTCTTTAACCGTTTCTAAGGAAACAAATTACCTTACTTTAAACAATGGATATGTATAATGGCAAACGCTAAAGACAGTCAACTAATGAGTAATTAGGAAACCTGAAGCGTGAAAGACTCGCGTGACATATGCACTCTGCGTGACGCCTGAAGCAGGAGAAAGCAGTGTTGCGTGGCGACCTTGTCGTCATTAGAGTGTGAATACGTTTCCGAGGATGTGAAATGCAAAATAACAATATGAGTATTTGCTCGGAGTTGAATTTCCTGCGGAGTTAAGGTAGGAGGTCTTGTATTACACTTTAAACATTCTACTGAAGTATTCAGTAACCTGTTTCAGTAACGCTTCCACTTTACAGAACATTCTGTAACTAAATATATGTCCTATATATTGTTAGAGATTAGCCAGAAAGAAAAATTCACCAAAGATAAATACTAAAATAATACGCACAAACTCTCCCTAAGAACTTTTTTTTCACATAGATTAGTTTCAACATATTTTCTTACTTTTCAAATTTTTAGCTCGGAGAAGATTGTGATTATTAAATGCACCTACTAAAAGGGTTTGGCGCCCCTCACTCTGCCATTACATTACAGCACTCCCTCGCTGTACCCTCACTCTACCATTACATTACAGCACTCCCTCACTGTACCCTTACTCTACCATTACAATATAGCGCTCCCTCTCTGCACCCCCACTCTACCATTACATTACAGCATTCCCTCACTGTACATACACTATAATATTACATTACTGCGATCCCTACTGTACCCCCACTCTGCTATTACATTGTAGCACCTCCTCACTGTACCCCCACTCTACCATTACATTACAGTACAGTTAGCATTCATTTCTTTCACACTTTAAACAAGCCTGCAAGGTTCAGTCACACACTCAAATACACATACACACACACACACACACACACACACACACACACACACACACACACACACACACACACACACACACACACACACACACACACACATACTCATTTTTTATTATCTTTCCAATGTAATTTCGATTTTATTAATTTGTTTGTGAATTTCACAAGGCGACTTTGCCAGACCAAGCTGTAAGATCCTAAGGGCAGTGTACTATTCTAAAACTTTACAGTAACCCCAGATTGTTTTGAAGTTTAGTGTCGTCCTTATACCTTCTTTTAATGACTATAGCTCAAATAAGACCGCTCAAACCTGTGTACCTCCTGAATCATTTCCAGGTATAAAACCTTATTTAGTTTTTGTCTTAGTAACCTTTGGGTTATTCGTTTAATTAATTATTGATTATGTTCAATGACCCTGTATTCAATAATAAAGTATTAGTTTTGTATGCGGATGTCTTCCGTACATGGTCGAAATCGGACAATTAACTTTAAAAATTCTAATTTAAAGTAAAAAATCTCTAGAAATATTTGAAGGATTATTGATTCTCACCGAAATAACACACTGTAATATGAACACGATCCACTGGCAAACATTTCTACGCGAACTGCAGTGGTTATCTTGTCTATCCGATTTCTCTCTGTGTTAAATTTTGGAAGAGTCTATTGCAGTAATTAGTAGGGGAGTAAAGAAGAGGTTTCCTAATTTTTTATTGTTTTTTTAATAGCTTTATCCATTTTCTTATACTTGAGTTTCCTCCGGTTTCCTTCCAGGTTCAATTGAATTTTCATAACCATGCACGCTGAGATTACGGCTTCAGTATTTAAACAACGCATTAGTTCTTTGATCTTGGGATGAGATCTTTGAAACATATTAAGTTTATTGTTCCAACCTTCATGTTTAGAGTTGTTAAGAAGAAAAGGGAGGATATGTATGAGGCAATGGATCGAAAGAAGGGATTTTTGGGTAACACCATCAAGACTTATTTGTGAGCTTGCAACAGAAACCTCAAATTCGTGTTTGAATATGCTGAGATTGTCAGAATTAAAATTTAACTTTCGCCTTGAAATAGTAACACTACTGATACAGAAAAAGTATACCAAAATGAGGCAAGGAATACCTTGTAAAACTAAACTATAAATTACTCTAAGATTCTTGATAAACTGATGACGATATGTTTAATTTATATTATATATTTATTATTTTTAGTGAAGATGTGGCTAATACACTGCCAAGTCAGACGGGGCTGGAATGGTGCTAGAGATAACGGCAGGTCACCTGACCGGCTTGTGACTCGTCTATCTCAAGCAATATTAAACCGTACACCCTCCAGCGCCTACAGATCTCACCTCATACGAGTGTATAGAGCCGCTAGAAGAGCACTCATACGGTACTGGTTTTCTGCTTGCTCTAGCTGCTTACAAGCGGTGGAAAACCAGTTCCGTGTGACAGGGGCTTAAGGCTCGTATTACTCTATCCAGTTGAGTTGCGCGCGCTAGTCATATTGCCCTTAAACATGAAATCGTATTGGACTTTTACTCACTGACAACTGGTAGTGCAACTGTTAATACAGCGGGGTGACGCCATGTACCCCGCTAGCGGCTTGAAGTTGCGCCATTGCGATTCAGGGCATTGTTATAAATGGAACTCATTATATACAGACGCTACTCGCGCTAAGTAGCACGTCTCGAATCAGAAGCAAGCATAACCTCGCCTGACATCATTCAACAAGTGGTTTTTGGCATGGCTTAGATCATTGTTTTTAGTAAAGTGTAAAATTAAGATATTGAAAAATCAGGTAAAACAAGAAGATGTAAGAGAAAGCAAAACAAAACCCCAAATTAAAGAATCTTAACAAACTTTTAGAAAACAAGTTAAACGCATAAGACATTATTCATATAAAAAAAACTCTTGAATTTTCACTGTAAATTGGAAGATTATTTAAACAAGTGAAAATAAATGCTAGGATTTTGTTTATTTCATCATTCATAGCAGGTTTTGATGTGGCCTTGGGGGAATAGTTTAGTACATAAGTAGACTATAGCGAACAGAGCTACCTAGTGAACTTTACAACAGTTTACTACTGTATCATTCTACCACAACTGTTAAGGATATATTTAATTTTTACGCTGAAAGCAGTTGCGCCGCTACTCAAGTTCTAGACGCCAATTTAATACTGTGGGGCAACTCTTTACCAGCTGTGCCACCAGCGGCCTAGTGTAATAGGATCCATATGAGTCACCCTCTATCATCCTAAGTAGGTTAACTTCTTACCCTAATCATTTTTTCCAAATTTCTATCAAATATTAGAACAGTAATTCAAAATAAAGGAACGGTAACAAACAAGACATAGTTTGGTACAAAATTTGTTAAATGTATGATTGTTATGCATATCATGTTTGTTTATTTTTTTAATAAATTATTTTCTTGTTTGATATCGTTCTTCTTCTTTTTTTATGCACTTATTAAGAGATTGATACAAAATTGGAAATTATTATCGGAGTAAGAACGTTAATTTACTTAGTAGGGATGCTAGTATATAACTTAAATAGGAAACAATTGAGAAAGACTGCAAGTGATCAGCTACGTCCGTGCCAATCCGAGTGTAAATGGCAAGGTACATCATACAGAATATAATCTTGCCGATACGTTGTCAAATCGTCAGTAAGGCGGTATCGATGCCCAAGTGTTTAGTAAAAGTACAAAATACATTCCACAATAACTAACCTACAACAAAACCTGAGTGGAGAATCAACTCTGTAACCCTCTAAATCCAGCTGCCATAAATACAATTCATAAATCGTGCGGCTGCAGTAGCGAGATGCTGGCTCTCCTTAGACTTTGGTGTGCTAAAATGCCTTTCTAATTTTAATACGTTTTGCCTATTTCGTTTAGCAAAAAAACGTATTTGACGTACAGACTTATTTTAGTTACTTTCAGGGCAATAATTTTACTTCTTTAGATTTAATGGAGACGGTTCACGAACAAACACCGCGCTCAAAATGTAATTATATTCCGCCAACAAATGGAATCTACATTAAACTAAACTTTTTACCTAACCTTTTTCGTGTCTTGATAGGTAGGCCTATACAGGTCTTGAAGCCTATAGTGTACGATTTCTCATTGGTGACGTAATGGCTCCAGTAGTATTTATCACTGCAAACAAATAATGTTTATTAGCTATTTACAAAAATAGTGTAGAAATTACTCGTATATATATAAACTATATTGACTGTTGTACTTTATTGATTATATGGACGTTATATCGACTAAACAATTATAATAGCAGAAAGTTAAAAAAAAATATTTTTATAAATATTTAAAAATTTAACGAAATTACCCTTAGTTGTGCACGCCTCAAACAATCCTCAAACAGGAACTAAACCCTTGATTTTCAACCCTTCCTTTCACAACAAGCAGAATTAATTTTAGAGCTCTTTAATTTCAATAGCGCACAGAAACCAATTCACTTTAGCATGACACTTAAAACATTGCAAATTGGGCAAATAAACCTATTATTATTTTAAAATTACTCACGGTAATTCAAAGTTTTTGCTTTACAAATTATACAGCTTTTGGTTTGGTTAGGTAATTCATTTCAACCTAGAAAAGAAATCAGTCATTACAGTAATGTGCGCTGAAACAATAGAACGAGTTTTCACCATGTGTCTCTCGGTATTTAGACAATAAGTTCATTTCCTCTATGTGTTTTTTTTTACTAAAACAAGAAAAACAATGAACAAATTTAATGAGCGGTTTTGAAAGAACAATTACTAGAGTAAAAACCGTTCTAGGTTCTAAACATTTTTAGTTTTATCAAATAAAAACTGAATACTTTGTGGTGTTAATATAAACACTTAATGTTTATACAAAGACGGATTTAAGTAGAGGCCACGAACCAAACAAAATAAATTCTACGAAAATTCTCAGGAAATTGTATGTATAGTAGACAGTTCGTTTCACACACACTCAGACATACACACACACGCGCGCGCGCGCGCGCATACTCGCACACACGCACGCACTAACACACACACACACACACACACAGCCTGCACAATATGGTAAGCTATTCATCCGAAATAATTATTAAAATATTAATAAAAGAAGGAATTGTTCAGACGAGAGAAGTCAAGTATATCAAACTATTAAATGGAGTGCAACTTGAAACCTATGGATTAAATTAATTTGCACTGATTCTAATATTCACGGATTCACTGATATTAAATAATATATAAAATTATATAGTCATTATACATAGATATATTTTATTTATTTATGTAATATTAATAAACATTTGTACCGATTTTTTGAAATAATCACACAAGATTAATAAGCACAAAATAATTATATCAATAATATCTTAAAAAGAACTCTAAACTAAAATATTCTTTCCATATTCGAATAAAATTATGAACTGGGATTCCCATACTGACAGTACAAGTTACGATGCCAATAAATGAATCTCATACAAATTTATATGCCTATGTAGATGGTGGTAATGTTATAATATTTGGTAAATTTTATTAGCTATAAAAATACAGTGCTTATTAAACCAATTACAATCGAGGGGTGAATCTACTCCATACAATTCTCACAATTCATGCTCCCAGTTCTTTGTGTTCGAATGTTATAATCTATCTGAACTAAATTTCAATTACTTTATTAAAATATATTAAATTTATTTAAATATTATATATCTGTTTCAGCCTTTAAATCTGTATTGCTGTGGGGGAAATTATTTAATAACTTTTATTAGTTTTTCGTTAAGAAAGGATTAATTAGTTATATTCAATCATTTTCCCATAAGTAACTAAATAATGCTATATATCGATATTTAGCTCTTAACGATTTGTATATGAATACGGCGAAATGATGATCGTGCATTACAGTGTGTGTTATGGTTGAAAGGTTTTACAGATATAGATTTAAAGTCAATTGCAGGTTTTAAGTGCTGTAGTCATTGAAAAATCTAAAATTAAAAATTAGAGGCGGGTAAATTACATTTGAAGGTAAATTATAAGCTTTCTCGAAAATGCAGTCAATTACTGTCAAAACTGTAATTTATGTCCCCGATTAAAACGATTTTCTGTCCATGCATATTTTCTAAAACGTAAAAGCAGAAATTATTGATACATTTTAAAATTTTATTTGTTTCATTACGACTAAATAATTATAATTACGACCAATCACTAAATTTAACAACATATACAAAGTTTTATTAGGCCCTAGATTTCTGTAAGTATCTACTCCCAATTAGAAACCTCTGAAGGAGTTAAATATTTATTTATAACACTATGAGAACATTACATAAATTAAAATATTTAAAAAAATACCTAAACGATTTCGAAAATATACCTACATTAAAATAACTTGAGAGCAACAGGAGATAAAGTCAATAAAAAAGAGAATAAATAGCGTAATATTGTTGCTCAAAGATGCGGATGATTATTCATCAATATAAACTAAATTAACAAGTTTAATCAAATTACAAAATAAAGACAAATTTTTGCCTAACAAACTGATTGTAATAACTGGTAAGTGGAACAGACAAACCTACATTAAGTGTTAGATATAAAGCCAATTACTTATAAAATCCAAAAACTATAACGTTTTGAACAAACATAGTATTGATAATAAATTTAATTAGCACAATATTAAAATTTTACAAAGAAATCTAATTAAAAGAAGAGAGGGACAGATCTGCAATGATTTTTAGAGAAAAAATACAAAAAAGTCAATCACACTTGTTTGTATTATCTTGGCAAAAAAAACACAACTTACTGATTTATTCATCAGACGCGTTTTGCGCTAGGTCAGCGCATTTTTCACATTGAATTTTACCACAAGACACGAAAAACACGTAAAACAGATAGGAAATTCATAACCCACATCAAATTTTGCCTTTTACAGATACAAAACACACTACACTCACAGACTGACATAGACACCATTCTAAAGTCTTACATTACACCAATAAAAGCAAAAAAAAACTTAACACAGTAGAAAACTATGAGATATATAATCAGCATAAATACTATCCACAACACATTCTAAATGGCAAAACACACTCCCAATCAAACACTATATTTGAGCACATAATTAACAACTACACTATTAACAATAACACACCACAGAACAAAAATACACCAGAGCTTCCACCAACACAACACACCGTCAGTATTTCACAGTATTGAAAAATGCACTAACCTAGCACAAAACGCGTCTGTTGAATAAATCAGCAAGTAGTGGTTTTTTTACCAAGATAACCCAAACAAGTGTAACTTTTACATGTACAACACAAAACGTAAAAGTCCATTACTAAAATTACTGATTTAAAATATTTCCTAATTAAAAATAATTTTATTATAAGTTTGGTATAACTTAAAAATTAGTTTTTGTATACCGTTAGGCCTACACGTATGAACAATATTATTAGGGTTATTCTTCTTCATTCGTTGATTTGGTCAGCTGCTGAAAAAAATAATTTTTTTGTGATTTGTATTATTTTTTGAATAATGGTTGAATAATTGTTGCTTTTTCATGGATTTTGTTGCAGAAATATTTATAGCTCCTGAAGGGGGTTCCATTTGGGAGTCGAAACATAGAAAAATATTTAAAACTAATCATAAGTTGTTTAATTTTTTGTTTATATTGGTCGAAGTAATCCAAAATAAACAGCAATTTATATAAAATTGTATAATCCTGCAAGATAATAAAATTACGCTATTGTGTGTAATATTTTGTTAGAATATTTAAGGAATTTATCTTTTAACAGTTCAGTGTAGCCTTGTCATCTGACGAGTAACGGAACAGTTCATTCTAAACGGGTAAGGTAGGACATGCATGGGCAACTGGAACCTACAGAAATGTAGAATTAGCAAACGATTTCCATTGAAAGAGTAAAAAGGAAAAGAGCAGAACAGGAAAGGGGACCTACTACGTAGTGGTATCTACGGTACGTTGGTTCTCCTCGCTTTGTTAGACCCAACATTGAACAGTAGTGTATATCCCGTCTTTGCAGCCACCTAACAATGGTTCGTCTCATAGTTTCTGTAACATTATTTTATATAAGTTTTTGTTTTTTCGTTTGTTTTTGCCAAGACATCGCCTCTCTACAAGTAAGTACAATTCGTAAAACTTTTTGTTACATAAATATTAAAAAGAACTGGTATTTTTGCGTAGCTTATAAAATAAGCTTAAGGAATTCTTCTGGAAAATTGTTGTTTTTTCTTTAAAACAATTTTCCTATTATCCTACTCCCAGTTGAGAAAAGGGATTTGGGATTGTCGTAACTTCCTAATTTCGAAGTACTTAGAAGCATTTGAGAAGTAGAAGCGAGCACGTACATTAATTCCACTCAACTAATTAAATTGTCAAGTGCAGTGAAACTATTATATTGTGTAGTGGGATTATGAATATAGTCGAAAGGGAAACTAAAACTCATCTCAAGAGCCTTAAGTAGTAGAAGCTTTGGTATGGCTTCTTAGTAAGACTTACACAGTCTTTGGAAGCTTTTACAAAGGCTACAGCATATTTTAAAATGATTGAACATATTTTCAGTTCTAAAGTTTGTAGTCATTTAATTAGATTTGAATCTTGATTGTTCCTGGGATCCGTAATCTTAATTAATATATAATAAGTTTTATTTTCTGCAATAACTCCACCTCTTATTATAAACATTTTTCTATGTAATCGTCTGTATTAATTAATTGGCAATTCCAAATCATCATACTATTTGATTTTGAAGTCTAATTCATTAACGTCGAATTGATAATACGCGATAAGTGGCCCGCTCGATAAACCTATATCCTCCCAACGCAGATGTATTCTCTGAGTTAAAAACATTGTTTCCAGCAGAAATCGTAATATTTTGCGTTTTGCAAGTGTCTGCTATCCCTCGACATAGCTATATGAACGACCATAGAGTACAACAAAATAGGAAAAACATAAGTACGGAAGCGTTGTGTACACTTTAGAAAGTATATTACGAAGCTTTAGATGTTTAGCTGTTCATAAATTAATTTATTTTTCCTTCGAAATGGTTTATATAGTTTTAAAAGACGCCAATGATTGGTCGCTTTGCATTTTTTTAATCTTTATTTCAATAAACTGTATACATAAACAATATTACTTTGATATAAATTTAACAAACTTTATTTTTTCACAACGCCTAATCATATATCAAACATTTGCTTCATCTACTTCCTTCTCTTATACACCGCCTCTTATGCAGCATACTCCTTAATTCCTTTTTTTGGCTTTTTCTCATTTACTCATTCATTCAATTCTCGGTTTTTAGGTCTTTATACAACCCGACCCACCTACAAATGGGTCATTCCTTTGGAGTATTTCTGGTTCGTCTGTGTACGAGTGCCAGAAGTTCCTCCTTCCTATGTTCTGATGCTTATTTTTATATTAACGATCCCTTCTAAAGTGCTCTTCCGACTAGAAACTTTATCCCATCTGGTTCTGCAGAGCATTCGTCCCCCCTTTCACTACCCTTGAGTTTCCGATTCCTTGGAAGAGGGAAGGGATTGACTGATGTTAATTTATCCTCGGGTAATGGTAGTGATTGGAAGATATTGTTGTTGCCAGGAGGTGTTAAAGCCGGTAATCTCCCTCAACAGTGGCGATGTTGTATGCGGGCGATTCTATATGGGGCAACTTTTGTAACAAAAGAAAACAATACAGGTTATTCGTTTGAGGAATAAAGCTCAGAATCACTCATGTGTATAAGATTACTTACATGAAATAGGCAAAACCTCTACCGAGTGTTAGAATATATTGAAAATTTAAATACAATTTTGGATGAGTCCTACCAATTAAAAAAGATTAATTTGCAAGAAACCAAAAAAAAAACAGTTTTCGAAAAATATATAATATTTCATAAGTTTTTCTATCCTACCAAATATTACAAAAGCCTATTTTAAAACATTTTCAAAAATAATCTATTTTTCGTTAACAATGTTTGTAACAAGTAATCTTAATACTGACATATTGCGTTTTTAACATTGTTGAAACGCATTTACTAGCAATTTGCTAAAGTTTTAAAATCCATCAATTAAATGATAATTTGTCAGATAATAAACGGACTATAGATCTGTACAAATAAGTTTTGACGAGGGTTTGTGAGTCAAGGTTAAAAGCATCATAACTCACAATAACTACTTTTATTACAGCTAAAGCGTTTTGACCAAGTTACCATCGTCAGTAATTAGAATTAAAAAAATAATAATATAACTAAGTTATCATTTTTTTCTAACTTTCGTCTAAGATCAAAACCTCCCCAGCAAGCGACTTTTGAACAACCCGTCAGAAGCACATGTAGTCAAAATCCCTTTAAGTGAAAGATTCAAAATCGATTGCCCATGTACCCAGCTATTTGCTGTATTTACTCTTATTTAGTTGAAAATGGAATTACTGCAAATATAATTCACAGACATGTCTTTGGAATCAAACACGTCCCAACAGAGATATAAAGGTTGTTTGGTTCGCCGTAGCGAAGAGTTTTTAAGTGCAAAATAATATAAGAAAAACGTATTTGAATAATTTTTTAATTCACTAAAAATCTTACCACCATTTTAAATTTAACAAAGTTCTTCTACATTCCAATTTTAAAAAAATCAATATTGTCTGACCTGTTTACTTTTTAAAATTCATTCTCCTACCTCACACTCTCCTGATTTATATTTAGTATAAATTTGCAATCGTTAATAAAAAACGTTTTTATTTACAAAATCAAGTTCAAATAATATTTTTTTAACCTATAGTAGATGACAATTGATGTTATTACAATTTAAACAAATATTTATTCAATAATTAAATTATAAAATTGGTGGGGTCCAGCCGGATTCGAACTGAGAATCTTCATGTTCTTGTGCCTTGGCACTGCCCCAACTTTCCCGTAGCTTGAAATATATTTATCAGAGATGTATGAGTTTTCCCCCGCATTTGGTTATCGTCGAAACCTCCATTGTACAACCATAAATAGTTACCATATAATATCCTAAATAATCTTTAGGACTAAAATGAATTGAAAGTATAAAATAAACAAATTAACTTGATTAACGGTATCGAACCTTGCTTAACAAACGGACAATGGAAAAACAATCTACAACACAATTCAAGTGATGAAAAAAAGATATACATAGTAACAAACAAAAATAATAGTCCAACACCATACCTAAAAAGGAAAATGGAAAATTGCAAGGAAATTCGCTTTCTATTTTACCGCCTAATATTACTATTCTGGCGTAGAGATATAGAGATTTATATTAATTATAATTATAAATTAACAATAAACTAATACAAAATTTTTCTTTACTGAATTAGGTAGGAATTGAATTTTTTTTTTTTAATGTTTATAATACTTGTTACTTATTGAACATGTTCCTGCAAACAAAAAAGTGCGGAGCACGTAACAGTGTACTTGGACTTGCGTGTACTACCACTTCAGAAAACATGTTACATATTGAAAATGCTCGATACATCAACAGCTTTTGCATCCAATATGTCTACACATATTTCAATATTGTTCGTTATTTCATACCGAAGCTAATTTGTCATCGAATTCTCTAATATCGACCGTCTCATGCAAATCAGTGTTTTGAGAGCCCTTATCATGTTTGTAGGAGAGTATTTATACTGACTCTCCACCCACGTCTCGCCTACTGCGGTCTCTCAAAGCCAAGTGCATGGTTATGTGGTTCGCACTATACATTTGTTTTGGACATTACCCAGTGCATTTTGTTGAAAAGTGATGAAGAAAGAGAGATGGTGAAAGAGACGAATGGTGACAAGGAGTTGACTCACAACCTGGCCTACTTATCAAAGAACACAAGGACAGATACTTGATGAGAAGAATTGTTCCAGCATATGAAACCATGATTATAAGAATCCAACCGCAAACTCGTGATTCTCGCGAGCCCATTCCTTACACTGAGGTCGAAAGTCTCTTGCAGACTGTTCCACAAGTTGTGATACAAAGCCCTCTGTTTCGTTCTTGGTGCTAGTCACACGGGTGAATGTTACGAGGTTATACTTTGATTTAAAGTAGAATAGGAATAGGTCTTGGCAGGGTAGGGATGCAACGTTGTCAGTTAGAACGCATTGACAGTCAACCTGCCACTGCCAGCGACTGAAATTGCAGAACGAAGCAAGCTACATCACTGGTAAAGCACTCCACCGCAGTTACAGTTGTCACTGAGTGACGAACGGAAGATTAACGTCGAATTGGCAACAAGGCAGCAATATTTGAATTTCCTATTAGCTCAGACGGCTCTCTCCCTCTAGTCAATTTCACCTAGGCAGAATCCTATTCTGTTTTAAATCAAACTATAGATTCGAGGGGGCATGGCTTCAAACGAAGAACTGTACATTCTCCTCATTACGTATCTATATTGTGTTCTGAGAGGCTTAGAGGTAAGATCTGAGAGACTACATATCAGATCTCTTCTTCTTTTCATTATCTTTCTTCTTACAAACCTTCATAAAACTCACTGGATAATGTACCCAGCTATTAACCAATTGAGAATTTATAAAGATCCGATTGCACTACTTGAACCGAGCCAATTAGATATAGTACCGAAGGGACGAAAAAGTACCCATTCGGAAGACTTTTTAAAAAGTCGTCGAGTCCGTAGTGTCTGGACTGCCATCACGTACTAGTGAGGCCAATCACTAGTGAGGTCGTTGCACCAAACCCCTGTCTCAAGCTTGACGCTAGTCACATGAGCAGGAGTCACGATATTTGTTGGATTCGTGTTGGCGTGATCTCAATATGGTTTACTATAGACTCTCTCCATTCAGCATCTATCTTTGTGTTCATTGACAAGGAAATGGAGTCGAAAGTTAGGTACTCCGAGTCACCATTTTCTTTAACAATTTGTCTTTCTTCTTCAACATTCGACATTTTACATGACACACTGACGAATGTATCCAGTTATTCAGCTCTTTCATGGATTATCGTAATATAGTAAAATGAAACAGAACTGTGGAGCAGTGAGAACAGCGGAATGATAAAACCTTGTAGGAAATTATAAATTTGGTAATCCATTAAATAGTTTAATAGAACAATGACCATTTCTTTTCTAGTTCCATATACGTTTCTTACACAACTTAGAACTTAAATACCTAAAGTTACACTAAAACTCAATCAAAACTTCTATTTAGAATACGTTTAAAAATAATTATCAATTTAAATTATAGTGTATATATATATATATATATAAGTACTTTATTTGCTTTTGTTTACAATCTCTTCTTATCTGTCCAGAATGCAAGTGAGAATTTGAGGAAGGTTTTTCAGTTTTTGACGGATTACGAGAGGGAGGCAAGCAATGTGTGCTTCAAGACTAAGGAATCACAATGGATTTACTCTACAAATGTAACTAGAATAAACAAGATGAAGATGGTAATTAATATAAAAATATTACATAAGAGTATATTTATAACAGGTTATATTTCAGTAACAGTTAACAAAAATTGAACTAACCAATTTTCTAGTTTTTAATATATTATGTAAAAGTCCAACAAGATATTATTTTAAATGCAACATACCATATATAGTGTTCAAAACGTACATTCATTATTGTCACAATAACATAACATATTTTTAATTTTTAGAAAAAACACTATCCCTTATCCTCTTCACGAACAACGCAAGCTTTATAAATCGCCCTTTCTAGTACTTTCTCGTATTTTCTAGCCGCTTCACTTTTACAAAGTTCTAGGCTTTACGAGAAAGGTCTTGCTGTTGTGTCTGCTCAAGCGTGAAATGATTTTTATTAGGCTTGTGACTTTTGTAAGACTATTTATGATTTGTCAAGCCTTGTGACAAGGTATCATTGGATGGTCCTTACCCGTTACAAAATAAAAATTTAACGATATATAAAATAGTGGTATGTTTTATAAAAAAAATCAGATTATGTACTTTTATCTTTGTTTTTGCATTGAAATTATGTTTGTGTATCTTTAAAGTTTTAACCACAAATATCGCTTTCTACTTTATAAAATATTTCAACGTCTTTTATAGTTAATGTTTTTTAGAAACGTTTCGATTAAATCACATGCTAATTACTGTCGAAAAATGATTCAAAACAATGTCTTCTTCAATGGCATGTATTTAACAATATTACTATCTTTGTAAAGGAAACAATATTAGAATAAAATTGTACTCTTCAAACGTTCTCGCTTGAAAATCGAGGTACACTTTAATAATTCTTTTTTATGTGATTTTATCGAAACCTTTCTACTAATTATATTATTTTTTGTTTAGAATGTACTTTTAAGCAACACATATTGAGAAAAAATAAAATTTTGCCAGTTTTAGTCAAATATTTCGATTTTAAGCTCACCCTTTTGGTTAGTTGTTTATGAATATAGGAAGTCCATACATAATTTATCAGAAGAATTTGATTGTAAAAATCGAAGTAAAAATTCATTTCGGTCAGAGTTGTAAATTAATTATTGACGTAATATTTTGTTATTGAAATGTAAAATAGTAGCACTACTTTAGTAACAGCTCTGTTACTTCGAGAAAGGTTTATTTTCACTCTGAGGATAAACAAAAACAGAAAATATACACGATTTTTACTATCTTTCCCTCAGCAGATATTGTAAGCAAGGTCATATCACAATCTCCATCGGCAATCCGTGTGGTCTTAGAAAACTACAAAAAAGATTAACCTGTTTCAGAATTTTGTACTGACACCATTGTTGACAAATAACTATTGCTTATGCGTGAGTACCTCACTAATTGAGTGGGATGCCGATATGCCTTTTTTGCTTACAAGGAAATGGTACCTCATACGTGAGTATATCACCGGTTCAGCTAAATGCCGATATGACCTGATTGCGGACAAATAACTATTGCTTAAACTCAAGTGCTTCACTGGTTGAGTAGGTTGCCGATATGCCCTGGTTGAGGACAAATAATTATTGCTCACACTCGAGTGCTTCACCGGTTGAGCAGGATGGCTATATGACCTTGTTGAAGACAAGTAATTTTGGTTTTTAAGTAAGTGTCTTACGGGTTGAGCAGGATGCCGATATGACCTTGTTGCGGACAAATAATTGTTTCTGATACGTGAGTACCTCACTGGTTAAGCAGGGTTGCCGATAAGTCCTTTTTGCTTAGAAGGAAATGGTAGCTCATATGTGAGAGCCTCACCGGTTTAGTAGAATCCCGATATTACCTTGTTGCAGACAAATAATTCAGGATTATACGTGAGTGCCTCACCGGTCGATCAGGATGGTTATATCAAATAATTGCGGTTTATAACTAAGTGTCTCATCGGTTGAGCAAGGTGGCTATATGACCTAGTTGCAGACAAATAATTGTGGTTATTCGTAAGTGCCTTACTGGTTGAGCATGATGTCGAAGTGATCTTGTTGTAGAAAATTAACTGTGGCATATACGACAGTCTGTAACCAGTTGAGCAGGATGGTTATATCACTTTGTTACAGACATTCCTTGGTTGAGCAAGATGCCGACATGACCTTGTTGGGTGCAAATAATTGAGGCTTATACGTGAGTGCTTCACCGACTGAGCAGGATGACTTAGTGACCTTGTTACAGAGAAATAATTTTGGCTTATACGTGAGTGCCTTACCAGTTGAACCGGTTGGCTATATGACATTGTTGCAAACAATTACTTGTGACTTATACGTGAGTGCCTTACCAGTTGAACCGGATGGCTATATGACCTTGTTGCAAACAATTACTTTAGACTTATAGGTGAGTGCCTTACCGGTTGAGCAGGATGGCTATATGACCTTGTTGCAAACAATTACTTTAGACTTATAGGTGAGTGCCTTACCGGTTGAGCAGGATGGCTATATGACCTTGATGCAAACAATTACTTTAGACTTATAGGTGAGTGCCTTACCGGTTGAGCAGGATGGCTATATGACCTTGTTGCAAACAATTACTTTAGACTTATAGGTGAGTGCCTTACCGGTTGAGCAGGATGGCTATATGACCTTGTTGCAAACAATTAATTTAGACTTATAGGTGAGTGCCTTACCGGTTGAGCAGGATGGCTATATGACCTTGTTGCAAACAATTACTTTTGACTTATAGGTGAGTGCCTTACCGGTTGAGCAGGATGGCTATATGACCTTGTTGCAAACAATTACTTTAGACTTATAGGTGAGTGCCTTACCGGTTGAGCAGGATGGCTATATGACCTTGTTGCAAACAATTACTTTAGACTTATAGGTGAGTGCCTTACCGGTTGAGCAGGATGGCTATATGACCTTGTTGCAAACAATTACTTTAGACTTATAGGTGAGTGCCTTACCGGTTGAGCAGGATGGCTATATGACCTTGTTGCAAACAATTACTTTAGACTTATAGGTGAGTGCCTTACCGGTTGAGCAGGATGGCTATATGACCTTGTTGCAAACAATTAATTTAGACTTATAGGTGAGTGCCTTACCGGTTGAGCAGGATGGCTATATGACCTTGTTGCAAACAATTACTTTAGACTTATAGGTGAGTGCCTTACCGGTTGAGCAGGATGGCTATATGACCTTGATGCAAACAATTACTTTAGACTTATAGGTGAGTGCCTTACCGGTTGAGCAGGATGGCTATATGACCTTGTTGCAAACAATTACTTTAGACTTATAGGTGAGTGCCTTACCGGTTGAGCAGGATGGCTATATGACCTTGTTGCAAACAATTACTTTAGACTTATAGGTGAGTGCCTTACCGGTTGAGCAGGATGGCTATATAACCTTGTTGCAAACAATTAATTTAGACTTATAGGTGAGTGCCTTACCGGTTGAGCAGGATGGCTATATGACCTTGTTGCAAACAATTACTTTAGACTTATAGGTGAGTGCCTTATCGGTTGAGCAGGATGGCTATATGACCTTGTTGCAAACAATTACTTTAGACTTATAGGTGAGTGCCTTATCGGTTGAGCAGGATGGCTATATGACCTTGTTGCAAACAATTACTTTAGACTTATAGGTGAGTGCCTTATCGGTTGAGCAGGATGGCTATATGACCTTGTTGCAAACAACTACTTTAGACTTATAGGTGAGTGCCTTACCGGTTGAGCAGGATGGCTATATGACCTTGTTGCAAACAATTACTTTAGACTTATAGGTGAGTGCCTTACCGGTTGAGCAGGATGACTATATGAGCTTGTTGCAAACAATTACTTTAGACTTATAGGTGAGTGCCTTACCGGTTGAGCAGGATGGCTATATGACCTTGTTGCAAACAATTACTTTAGACTTATAGGTGAGTGCCTTACCGGTTGAGCAGGATGACTATATGACCTTGTTGCAAACAATTACTTTAGACTTATAGGTGAGTGCCTTACCGGTTGAGCAGGATGGCTATATGACCTTGTTGCAAACAATTACTTTAGACTTATAGGTGAGTGCCTTACCGGTTGAGCAGGATGACTATATGACCTTGTTGCAAACAATTACTTTAGACCTATAGGTGAGTGCCTTACCGGTTGAGCAGGATGACTATATGACCTTGTTGCAAACAATTACTTTAGACTTATAGGTGAGTGCCTTACCGGTTGAGCAGGATGGCTATATGACCTTGTTGCAAACAATTACTTTAGACTTATAGGTGAGTGCTTTATCGGTTGAGCAGGATGACTATATGAGCTTGTTGCAAACAATTACTTTAGACTTATAGGTGAGTGCCTTATCGGTTGAGCAGGATGGCTATATGACCTTGTTGCAAACAATTACTTTAGACTTATAGGTGAGTGCCTTACCGGTTGAGCAGGATGACTATATGACCTTGTTGCAAACAATTACTTTAGACTTATAGGTGAGTGCCTTACCGGTTGACCAGGATGACTATATGACCTTGTTGCAAACAATTACTTTAGACTTATAGGTGAGTGCCTTACCGGTTGAGCAGGATGGCTATATGACTTTGTTGCAAACAATTACTTTAGACTTATAGGTGAGTGCTTTATCGGTTGAGCAGGATGACTATATGAGCTTGTTGCAAACAATTACTTTAGACTTATAGGTGAGTGCCTTACCGGTTGAGCAGGATGACTATATGACCTTGTTGCAAACAATTACTTTAGACTTATAGGTGAGTGCTTTATCGGTTGAGCAGGATGACTATATGAGCTTGTTGCAAACAATTACTTTAGACTTATAGGTGAGTGCCTTATCGGTTGAGCAGGATGGCTATATGACCTTGTTGCAAACAATTACTTTAGACTTATAGGTGAGTGCCTTACCGGTTGAGCAGGATGGCTATATGACCTTGTTGCAAACAATTACTTTAGACTTATAGGTGAGTGCCTTATCGGTTGAGCAGGATGGCTATATGACCTTGTTGCAAACAATTACTTTAGACTTATAGGTGAGTGCTTTATCGGTTGAGCAGGATGACTATATGAGCTTGTTGCAAACAATTACTTTAGACTTATAGGTGAGTGCCTTATCGGTTGAGCAGGATGGCTATATGACCTTGTTGCAAACAATTACTTTAGACTTATAGGTGAGTGCCTTACCGGTTGAGCAGGATGGCTATATGACCTTGTTGCAAACAATTACTTTAGACTTATAGGTGAGTGCCTTATCGGTTGAGCAGGATGGCTATATTTACAATTAATTTAGACTTATACGAGAACGTGCAGCCAGTTGAGCAAGATGAAGCGATAAGAAGAGTCTTTCCTCTACATTCTTACTGTTTTACCTTATTTTTCTTCTGGAAATTTTCATAATTTTCGAATGCCTAGTATAACACATTGAGTCTAAATAAAGACTGTCATTCGCTCCTATTGCCATATCAGATCATCTAACTGATCTCTTGGGTTGGCGGGGAGAAACTATATTAGTTTTTTAACATTAGAGCTTTGGGTGATATAGTGTCAAAATCGTGTGCGAATTGTAATACAATTGGGTATTGAATGTATTTAGTTTGTAATGTTTGTAAATTCATTACTGTTCTTGTAGTGTAGGTTTTATTATTTTTATTTAGTTTGTGCAGATGTCTAAGGTACGCCTTGATATGTCTGTGCAGCTTCGGTTTATGGATATGAGGTGTTCCGCGAGGTTTGAATGAGTGTTATAATTTTTTTAGTACAATTTTCTGCTCTTGCTATCATGCGTGAAGTGATCTTCCTGTGTGGTGTATTCTCGCGAATTAAGAGCTAGTTTATAAATACACTAAAGGGGTTGTGCAACTCTCGGCTTTTGATTCTGGGTTTGAAATATTTATTGACGTTGTTGTGTGTGAGGTTTGTGTGAAGAATTGAGAATTGTCTTAACAATCCAGAATCGACTCAAGATTCGAGAATCGAAAGAAAAATGTTAGAATTTGAAATCTGAATTGAAATCGAAAATTTCAGGTATAGGCCCATCCCTAATATTAGTAATATATTATATTATTACTCTCGTATAATATAATAATTTAATTTAGAGCTTATATATTTTTAATGTAATATGACTATTATAGATAGACGAACAAGTGTTGCAGTCAAAGTTCCAAAGGGTTACTTACAGGAAAGTTTCAGAAATCCCATGGACACAGATCCAGAATCCAGACATACTTAGGCAACTACAACTAATAACCAGGAGAGATTATTCGGCTCTTCCAGACTCAAAATTTGATGAGGTATTTACGTACTTTAGTAACAATTATAATTTACTTGGCTACACAGACTTCCAAGGTCATTGGACCAGCAGTATGGCAGAATGGAAGAGAGAATTATAAATTCAAAAGTCCTTCATCAGTTTAGTAGGCCAGAGTGCCTCCGGAAATCTGATAATATCTGGTACCCCCTCTACAAGTAACGGTCAAAATTTGTCTGGGCAACAATAGTATTACCAAAACGAAATGATTGTTTACTTAGTTCAATGTAATAAATACATTTTCTTCTAGGTTACAAATGATTACATTCGTAATTTTAATACTTTAAAAAACGCCACAATTTTTGGATACGTTAATGTTGAAGTTTTTTATACTTAGTAATTATTAGTCTTGATGCGACTTCACACAAAGATTAGAATTTAAATGTATAGCATGATGCAACGGCCAGAATGACCGATGCAAATAAATCTGGTATTAGTACAGATAAATGTAAGTAGGCCTAAGTCTAGAATGGTTAAATAGATCAATCAACTAATATTCCAATTATTTCATAGTATTATAATAAAAATGTTAAATATAGAGAAAATCAATGTAAACTAAAGTAATTAGAACTAAATAGACAAACTGGGAATGTTAGAATAAATTATAAACCAACACAACATTAATTAGGCTAACGGATAATAGACCGATTTAAATGAAACAGTAAAAGTGAGGCCTATGGGTCCCAGCCAAAATGTATAATATTAAATTAATTTTGACCAAATATAATCAGGGATAGTGAATATATGTATAAAAATGTGCGGAGAGTAAATTAGGCCTAGCTATGGAGAGTTGTATTTCTGTAAAGATGCAAATTTTAATTTAAAACATAATAGCCTAAAGAGTGAGGTTATCCAAGTATGAAGTTATATTAGTTTTGGTATAAAACCGCCTGGGAAGATTGTTTATACGATCTTGCCACACTGCAGCGACAGCGTTACCGTCGAAGTTTGAGTTAGCAAGAAGAAACAGCCAGTTAATTAAATTAGAAGAAATAAAGACAAACAAATTATTAAATGGAAGTTAAAAAATTGAAAATAACACATTGGAGTAAAGAAAAGTCTTTCACAAAAATTGAAACTAATTAAAATTCAAAATTACGAAATAAACAAAGTCAGTCACCATAGCAACGGCTTTCTCATTGGTTAAAAATGTAATATGGACATCGGAAAGGAGGAAGGTTGAAGAAATTGGGGACGACGAAGCCAAAAAGGTGACGCTTAGGCAGAACAGTTTGAACAGTGATCGAGTGAGGTCGTATTGATACACGCAGAACCATTAACGACCCAATATGTGGTAAGAAGTTAGTATAAAGTGCTACGATGTGACCCGGGGAGCAAATATATGAGATGCATATATGAGATGCGGCTTATATATGTTTCTACCAACATCTCGACCAAGAAAATGAAAAATACCGAACTTTAAAAATTCACCGACGCCATGCAATGCAGTGAAGCCTACATCCAAACCCCATGGAAGCTGGGAAGAAGCCCAAAGACAACCCGACTATAGAAGATACCTAACGTTTTGCAGTATAAGGTCATATAAACAATTTAATTTTCTTTTAGATAAAATTTTATTTCAAAATATGTTTAATTAAAATAAAAATTAACAAAAAATTGAATAAACTAAGGGACTGACAACTCTCTTAGGTTACCTAAATTAATTAGCAAATATTAAAAATTGATTACCATTCAACCGTTTGCCTGAAGTGGAAATAAATGTATTGTGTTTAAATAATTTTATCTGATAAGGCTTTATTCTTGAAAAATGTATGACATCCTTTGACCTAGTATATAAGTATCAGCAGGAAGTTTGTATTAAATGATTAGCACGTTATAACTAATTAGCTTAACCTATAAATAGGTAAATGTTAACCAGAGTCTATTAGTGAATTAAAAGGATTGTTTGTTAAAAGGCATAGCCTAAAGTAACTAGAAATTAACCTTAAAATGTTTGAAAGTAGACAAGACTCTAACATACGTAAAATTTAACTTGAATACTCAAAATTATGTGCAAAATAATTATAATAATTGAATTTAAATAGATGATAGTAGACATATTAAGCAATTTTTTATTTTGATAATAATATTAGAAAAGGATATAGTATGTATATATATATATATATATATATATATATATATATATATATATATGTGTGTGTTAATATAAATAATAATAAAAATGTAAACATAATAAAGGGGACATATTCTGTACTAATACCATGAAACAAGATAATCATGGTAATTCAAAAGTAAGGTTAGGTAAAATTAAAAAAAGCTAAATCCTGTTATTAAAATAAATCAAATAATAATAAGTAATTCTAAATCGAAACAGATAATAAAAAAATTATAGTTTCCAATTAGCTGTGTTTTCATTTAAAATAAAATAAGTTCACTAGGTAATAGGTATCCATGTATAATCTTTAAGTCACAAGTGTCTCTCAAAGATTCCACTACCCCGAAAGAAGCTTAAAGAGGCTTATGGGAGGCTAATTGGTTTTCATAAAAAATTCAGGAGTTGGTTCTCCTGAGAGGTTTAATCCTTGAGATACAGGTCTCGAACCAAGGTTCGTAGTCAAGGGATAAACCATTACCCTCTTACGGATAATGTGTGGTAAAATGAAGATGGGTGAAGAATGGAGAGTAAATGCTAGTCGGAGGGAAACGCAGCGGGGAAGGTAAAGGTCCGTGAGAATGAGTTAGGTCTTTGCAAAGAGCCTAGAAGAAAGGGTTAGCCAAGTGGAAAGACAAGAGATGCTATTTAGCGCTCAGCAGTGGGAGTAAGCTCTGCTGCTTCTGTAAGGGTTTAAAGTGTTGGTGTAAACGTATGTAGGTGTAAATGAAAATAGTTTTATGTGTCGTTACGTAACCTAATTAGTCTGACAATAAGTGAAATGATAAAGTCAATTCTCTAGTGAACGAGTTTGTAATATTAATCTTAAGGTTAGGTGCCCAAAGCCTACTAAGAAGATACTGAACATTTCAT
>JBAIZL010000002.1:37893162-37950662 GCA_036971475.1 Prosapia bicincta
TCTATTAACATAATGCCCCATTAGAAACATATTTATTCTTTGTTAATATAAACAAAAACGTCTTAAACATTTTTCGTTAATGAAGTAAAGGTCAAGATTATTTATATGAAGTTTTAAAAAAATCAGTTTCACTTATGAAAAAAATTTCAGATGAACATCAGTGAATTCAAAACGTATACGCGTAACATAACCAAACAAATCAGACACTAAAATAATAAAACTATTTACTAGAAATAGATATTTATTAAAAAATAATAATTGAATCATATTTTTTAACTCGAGATTAATCGAATACAATAAAATAATAACGATAATAATACATATATGGATCTGCTGATATTAATATAAAGTCCACTAGAACTTAAGTATGGTTTTAAAAACATAATGCTTGAAACTATCTATACGTTTATAGTAACCATGTTTAAGAAGATGAATAGAAACACTGTTCCAATTTTGAAAGAAAGTTCATAAGAAATCACATCTAGTTTTTAAGAAATCTCATGTATGCACTTGTTTTTCAGAAAATAAATATACAATGGAAAAAAGTACTCAAAGAAGAATAACAATTAAATCTAAAAAAGTAAGATTTAAGAGACATGAAAAGACGGTTGAATAAACGCGTTGCTCTAAGATGATGACGTATTTCAAAAACGTTTTATAGTCTGTCGATTATTAACCAGTAATGTAGTCTGACGAGACTAATCCATAAATGCAATGCATCGGAACGTCTCGGGGTATCCGTACGACAGTAAAGCACGTAAATACTACTTACCAATATTAAATCTTCCAACAGAATAATTCAGACAAATATAATTCTCTAGAACGAGACACCCGGTAAATAAAAAATAAACTTTTTCCTCGCATTACAACATTATTACACTAATTTAAATAAATGGAACCTCTATACCACAAATGACTTTTTCTTTTATTTAAAACCTTTTTTTATTTACAATAAAAATACTTCTACTATAATAGTATTTTTTGTAAATTACCTCTGATTATGATTGCTGTGCAATTGAAATGTACTTAAGCTTTTAAATAAAAGAAAAAGCCGTTTGTGATATAGAGGAATCATTTATTTAAATTAAACATTACGCCATAGTTGTTTTATACAGTTACTAATACACTACAGTCTCCCCAAATCGTCCCCTATCAACATCCACTTACACTAAATTCCCCTTTCATCCTTTCTCAATTGGTCTGAAGTAAAGATTTAGAAAACTTGTACATTGCATAAATTTTTTGCTTTATAGTTCTTATGTATTTTCGTAGACTATATTTTTTGGTAATGTTCTACTACAATTAAATCTAAAAAAGTAAGATTTAAGAGACATGAAAGGACGGTTGAATAAACGTGTTGCTCTAAGATGATGACGTATTTCAAAAACGTTTTATAGTCTGTCGATTATTAACCAGTAATGTAGTCTGACGAGACTAATCCATAAATGCAATGCATCGGAACGTCTCGGGGTATCCGTACGACAGTAAAGCACGTAAATACTACTTACCAATATTAAATCTTCCAACAGAATAATTCAGACAAATATAATTCTCTAGAACGAGACCCTCGGTAAATAAAAAATAAACATTTTCCTCGCATTACAACATTATTACACTAATTTAAATAAATGGAACCTCTATACCACAATTGACTTTTTCTTTTATTTAAAACCTTCTTTTATTTACTGTAAAAATAATTCTACTACAATAGTATTTTTTTTTTGTAAATCACTTCTGAGGTTTTAAATAAAAGAAAAAGCCGTTTGTGATATAGAGGAATCATTTATTAATATTAAACATTACGCCACAGTTGTTTTATACAGTTACTAATACACTACACTCTCCCCAAACCTTCCCCTATCAATATCCAGTTGCACTAAATTCCCCTTTCCCTTTCAACCTTTCCCAACTGGACTGTAGTGAAGATTTAGAAAAATTGTAAATTGCAGACATTTTTTGTTTTATAGTTCTTATGTATTTTGGTGGACTATATTTTTTGTTAATGTTCTACTAAGGCTTTTAAATATCAATGGAAACCTACGTTGAATTTTATTCTAAACACTAGTTCTCTCCATCGATCTAGTTTACTATTAAATTGTTTAAGGTACATTATTAAAACCATCATTGTTGAAATAAATATTTTATAAAATTAAGTGTATCATATTTAAAATTATATGAAATGCATTTTAGTAAACAGTAGCGTAAACAAATAGTAGGTTATCACGATTCTAAATAGATCCATTTTCAATTAAAATAATATTTAAACGTGTTTAGGTAAATTACTAAATTTACACTGTGTATTTTATTTTATGCTATGTAATTATAGGGTGTTTACATCAGCCACTATTGCTTACTCTAATCAAATAATTCGTTTTAAAATAAATTGAATTATAAAATAATTACGAAATATTTTTCTTAACATATTACGAAATAACACTCAGTACTTGAATATTATAAAATAAAATAAATTATAAAATACATGGAATACTATATAGTTCATAAAGTGAAATATTGATACGATAATCGGAAAAGTACAACTTTGGCCGACGAGTTCAAATATCAGGAGAGCATAACGCCCCACGCGCATCAGGTACATTCAATTATACGGGATTGACATGACCCAGTAATGGTTACTCTAACCAAATACTAGGTTGATTAAAATTACAACATCAATACCAAATATTCACCCCATACTTAAATATTATAAACAAAATAAATTATAAAATACGAGTACATGGAATACTACAAAGCAAATGAAATGAAATATAGATATCATGATCGTAAATTAGAATTATTTTCTCCAGATTAGTTCACAAAATATACAATTGTCTTCTTATTTTCACAAATTTTTCCCTCTCGAAATTAGTGCTAGAAAAGGTAGCTTCTTCGGTGTGATATTAAATCATTAAAAGCGGTTGTATTTTAGGCCTGGATCCGCTACAGAAAACTTAAGTTTAAATTTTCTCACCATACAGTCATTTATACTTCCCGCCAGACGAAAAATCGATAAAATATAGTAAATACTAATTCGCTAAATACTTGGTAAAGAACGTTTCGCCGGATTCCCTTTAACGTAAGCATGTATCCAACCTAAATATTGTTTTTCCCACAACACCGCACCTGGAGACACACTTCCAAAAAAAATGCAGATGAGGGTTTTGGTTTCAAATTGACTTTGTTAGGACCATGTTATACGAGCACTAATACCGCTGCGTTGGTCGGGCCGCGTTAGCGACTGCCCAACCTGGGAATGAGACTACATGGAGCAAATTATACGAACGGTACATTATACGAAAATTACATTGCCGTCGGCTAATTCGGCAACACCACCGGTCGCGCTAGCACATAAGCCGGGTTTACACGATGCCAATCAAAGAGACAATTGTCGGGGCCAGTTGTCTTGCGCCAGTTGCGTGAATGTCTGAGGCCAGTCCAATTGAATTAAAACTTGTTCACACGGAGAAACTATTGCCACGGCAGTTAGTGACGAAAAATGGCGGAGTGCTTATCGTATGTTGTGTCTCGTGATGAATTGAAAGTAATGAGTGAGGATATTTGTCGGGAATTTATAGCTGAAGCTTGAGAAGTTCTCGAGGAAGAGTTAAATAAGAGGAATCCACATCCCAGATTTGGCATTTTTCCGTTGTTTTGAGAACTCAATGTTAAATGTAATGCGAAATGACTTTATCTTTGCTTTTACTTCTGCTACACCGAATTCTTCAATGTTTAAATTTTCGACCATTGCAGCAAGTGCTGTCTCGCGAGCATTTCGGTCCTTATAAAATTCTTCTCTTTGATCCCACAGGCACCTATGCTCCTTATATAATTCTTCTCTTTGATCCCACAGGCACCTATGCTCCTTATATAATTCTTCTCTTTGATCCCACAGGCACCTATGCTCCTTATATAATTCTTCTCTTTGATCCCACAGGCACCTATGCTCCTTATATAACTCCAAGAATTTTAAATTTAAGTCATCACTCCATTTAGGAGCCATACTTTTCCAATAAACAACAGAAAATTTAAAAATAAACAATTTAAACCCCACCCGTAGCTGTCTCGACTAACTATTGCAAACTGGCCCCAAAACGAGAAATCTACTGGCCTACAACGTTCACACGGCGCTAATTGTCTAGACAACTATCCTGATAGAGTGGTGGGGGTGTCACTGCGCCCAGTCAATTGTCCTCTGTCTACTCCTGGAGACAATTGTTTTTCAGGACAACTGGCAGGGCAGTTGGCACGCCAATTGGCCAGAGGTGTTTACACGTAGCCCATAATTTAGTGCCAGTAACTTGACCTCAGACAATTGTCTCCTCAACTGGCATCGTGTAAACCCGGCTATACCAAGTATACGAACCAAGCATAAGTAGCACTACCAACGCTGGCTTAGTTTAAACTGAGTTGTGAGTTGTGAAATATCGTGTTTGATACCAGATTTAAACTAACCAGTTGTTGAATTGTTAAACAGCTAGATGAGTAAATATTCATCGTAAGATCAATTATCTAGATGTCGAAAATAAGTTATAACTTATATTTTTATTTGAGAAGGAAGTTTATGATTTTGTACAGATAAAACGACTGTTTTGTGAGTCAAACATTTTCGTTTATATATATTTAGTGGCGACGTTTCTATAACATATTATTTACCATCTTCATGCGTATTAGATTAATACCTTTTTTCCCGCCGCACCAACGCGACAGCATTAGCTCCAGTATCATGCCCCAAAGCGGTAATAACGCGGCGCATCTAGCGTCGAAATTTACTACCTTGTTTCATGCGTCATCAACGCGAGTAAACCAAACCAGGATATACACCTCTCATCACTCTAAATGCAATGACACCTCCACCATTTCTACAAACATCCCCCTTCCCAGCACCTGGGCGCCATTTTGTTCTTTCTTTAGTCATATCTTGTTGCATTTAGCCTTCCTTTCCTTACAAAGAGGAGAAACGGATAGACTCCTCTTGCTGGCCTCGATGGAGATTAGGTCTACTTTGAGAACGCTTCCCCATACACGTGATATCATATATTCCCCATTATTCTGCACCAGGGAGTTTTATGCACCTTATATACAAATAACATATTATTTACCATCTTCATGCGTATTAGATTAGCGCCCTTTTTCCCGCCGCACCAACGCGACAGCATTAGCTCCAGTATCATGCCCCAAAGCGGTAATAACGCGGCGCATCTAGCGTCGAAATTTACTACCTTGTTTCATGCGTCATCAACGCGAGTAAACCAAACCAGGATATACACCTCTCATCACTCTAAATGCAATGATATCTCCCCCATTTCTACAAACATCCCCCTTCCCAGCACCTGGGCGCCATTTTGTTCTTTCTTTAGTCATATCTTGTTCCATTTAGCCTTCCTTTCCTTACAAAGAGGAGAGACGGATAGACTCCTCTTGCTGACCTCGATGGAGATTAGGTCTACTTTGAGAACGCTTCCCCATACACGTGATATCATATTTTCCCCATTATTCTGCACCAGGGAGTTTTATGCACCTTATATACAATATATTCACAATTCATTCCTGTAGTTGTAGGCGATATCCATAGTTATAATTTCTGTTAAGAATAAAAATACCTAGGGAACCGCGACATCATATCTCAGAATAAGGTCATTCTATGTAACTTATAATGCTTTCCAGGAGTACCTACTAGAGAACAACGCCAGAGCGCTATGTTTAAGCAATCCTACGTTTTTATTCAACATTTATTACAGTTTATTTTTACTGATGAAAATATAATAATTTAATGCCCTATCAATTATTAAATGCGCTATGATAAACGAAAATTTGCTTTCAACAACATTTTAACTGATAGTCACTTGTTGGCTTTCTATTACAATGGAAACTATTACAAGCAATCCTACACATGCTCATCCATATGATGGCATACATTAAATTACGTACTTGCCATTTCAAAAAAAGCAAATCTTGAAGAATAAAATCTAGAAGAGTTTAGATACATTAGCGAGGAAAGCATTACATAAACGTCATTAACGGATTTCGAACTGATATTATTTAACGTGAAAACAAAAGCTGACTTGGCAATTGATGAATTATTACAAGCAGTACCTACTACATTGCCCCCCTTATAATCTAGGTAAGATTAGATGTGATTTTCATCTATTAAGAGGATTACGTTTTTTCAGATTATTATTTTTAAAATCTACACTGTGTTTATGCTTAAGTAAGGAAAGCTGGTTTTTATTCCACACTTGGATTAATTAAATAGGTATTACTTACAGTTTTAATAGTTTTTGGATAAGGTAGAGTGATATTATTTGAATGTCTTAGAAATTTGTGTACACGGGGACTTATTGTATACAGTAGTGAAGACAGTACCATAGTGTCAGTTGGATACCTTAATCTTTCCTTGGGTATTGTGAGTAATTTCACCAGTTTTGACGCATCTTCTCACATGTACCAGAGGACAGATTGCATATATTTCTGAACAGATGACTTAGTACTAATGAATAATTGTCACTGTCGTTATTTTGTTTATTTTCTAGAAGAGATAACATTTCTATAGTATTCTCCATTTTACCAATCTTATTACAAACAAATGGCTTTTTCTTCTTACACACATCAATAAATATTTTTTTCCATAAAAGTTTCATTTTCCAAATTACTGTAAATAACAACTGAAAATGTAGCAACATGGCCTGGATCGTGTATTAATTCAAATATAGTTACTTTATTATTTTGAACAAACGTTAGGCATCATTCTGGAATTTGAAAATTATTAAAAATATATATCAGTTCATTACAATCAGAAAAGCAGTTTCTTGCAAAATTTGTTGTTTGCTCGATTCTAGAGTTAATCTGAAATTATTTAAAACTATCATTTTCAACTATCCTTCTCTACTTTTACATCTTAACAATATAGATTTTATGGTTTGTCTTACTCGGATTTAGAGACATATTATAGCACGGCACAACACAACGGTCAATTACAGTACCCATGTAAGTATGAGACTCGACAGCCTCAACGCTGTACGTCACACAGGTTGTGACGTCAGAGTGCTCTGGCCTAGTTCTCTAGGAGGTGCTGCTTCCATTCAATGAATGTAACTTCATTCAAGTCCACCTGAGCTATTCTAAAATATATTTGTATCCGCTTACTGGCCTAATTAGTATAACACTCAGCTTGAAAAAAATCCTATTTAGAGTTGTTTTTTGTCATTTTGTTTCCTAGGTTTATTTCTAAAACCTCATTATTAAAGAATTAAAAAAAAAATGTAATTGTTTTAAAAGGGTAATTTCAATCCACTCAGTTAAGCCTCTGTAATTAATCCACATTTATTGCAAATAGTTTTTACATTTAACTCAATCAGCATAGTCAGTAATAGGTTGTGATAGTTAGGGTGTACTTAGGTCTCGTCAAGTTATTTATCTGTAAATTATTGTAAATAATAGCATAACATAATTTACTTATGAAAATAAAATGACCAGTGTATAGCGTAAGAAATAAGATTCAAATAAGTGTTGTGTAAACTGAAATATATAGAGTTTCCACAAAAGAATGGGGTTTAAACATTTAATATTTTTATTGAATCAAATTCTTAGTTCAACATTTTATAGATGAATATAAAATAATATTATCAAGATTTTATTATAGTTTACCAAATTTTAATGTGGTCCCTATTAGTGCACAGCATACAGCCGCACGAAATTCTAACTCTTTCCAGGTCCTGGCCAACATGTCGGGGTGACGGTTGCCACGCAAGCGAAAGTCCGTTGGCTGGGATGGATTAGGTCACGAATTTCGTCTGTCCCATGTCCCAAAAAGAAGAGGCTCAAGGGAGTCAAATCTAGCCCTTGGAGGCCCTACCCTTCCAATCCACCAAGTTTCCCAATCGAGTATTGAGTGCTTCGCGCACACACAAACTAACTTTCTCAAAGTGGACAAAATCCTTCACATTCGAAATTCCATCAAACTGAAGGAAAACGTACCAACCAATATACCACTTGTTTGCCAGGACCTGGAAAGAGGTATGTTTTCGTTTGAATGTATCCCGTGGAGGCCCACATTTAAATTTACTGAAAGAAGAAGGCAAAGGAAAAAATGTCCTATTGACTAAAAAAATAATAAAAATTAATTTTTCAAGACTCTTAGTAAAGTGCAGAGTAAAAATATCACTGAATTTTTAATACTTGAAATACTTTAACATATATTAGAATGTAATTGTTGCCTATAGTAAGACTTACTTTGTTTCATGTAGTTTGCAATGTTTGTATATTTCATACACAACCGAACAATGTGATGTTTTACATCCAACACACATCACACATACTCACAGACACGTTTAGGCATTAAACTTTAACATATATTAGAATGTAATTGTTGCCTATAGTAAGACTTACTTTGTTTCATGTAGTTTGCAATGTTTGTATATTTCATACACAACCGAACAATGTGATGTTTTACATCCAACACACATCACACATACTCACAGACACGTTTAGGCATTAAACTTTAACATATATTAGAATGTAATTGTTGCCTATAGTAAGACTTACTTTGTTTCATGTAGTTTGCAATGTTTGTATATTTCATACACAACCGAACAATGTGATGTTTTACATCCAACACACATCACACATACTCACAGACACGCTTAGGCATTAAACTTTAACATATATTAGAATGTAATTGTTGCCTACAGTAAGACTTACTTTGTTTCATGTAGTTTGCAATGTTTGTATATTTCATTCACAACCGAACAATGTGATGTTTTACATCCAACACACATCACACATACTCACAGACACGTTTAGGCATTAAACTTTAACATATATTAGAATGTAATTGTTGCCTATAGTAAGACTTACTTTGTTTCATGTAGTTTGCAATGTTTGTATATTTCATACACAACCGAACAATGTGATGTTTTACATCCAACACACATCACACATACTCACAGACACGCTTAGGCATTAAACTTTAACATATATTAGAATGTAATTGTTGCCTATAGTAAGACTTACTTTGTTTCATGTAGTTTGCAATGTTTGTATATTTCATTCACAACCGAACAATGTGATGTTTTACATCCAACACACATCACACATACTCACAGACACGTTTAGGCATTAAACTTTAACATATATTAGAATGTAATTGTTGCCTATAGTAAGACTTACTTTGTTTCATGTAGTTTGCAATGTTTGTATATTTCATACACAACCGAACAATGTGATGTTTTACATCCAACACACATCACACATACTCACAGACACGCTTAGGCATTAAACTTTAACATATATTAGAATGTAATTGTTGCCTATAGTAAGACTTACTTTGTTTCATGTAGTTTGCAATGTTTGTATATTTCATACACAACCGAACAATGTGATGTTTTACATCCAACACACATCACACATACTCACAGACACGCTTAGGCATTAAACTTTAACATATATTAGAATGTAATTGTTGCCTATAGTAAGACTTACTTTGTTTCATGTAGTTTGCAATGTTTGTATATTTCATACACAACCGAACAATGTGATGTTTTACATCCAACACACATCACACATACTCACAGACACGCTTAGGCATTAAACTTTAACATATATTAGAATGTAATTGTTGCCTATAGTAAGACTTACTTTGTTTCATGTAGTTTGCAATGTTTGTATATTTCATACACAACCGAACAATGTGATGTTTTACATCCAACACACATCACACATACTCACAGACACGCTTAGGCATTAAACTTTAACATATATTAGAATGTAATTGTTGCCTATAGTAAGACTTACTTTGTTTCATGTAGTTTGCAATGTTTGTATATTTCATTCACAACCGAACAATGTGATGTTTTACATCCAACACACATCACACATACTCACAGACACGTTTAGGCATTAAACTTTAACATATATTAGAATGTAATTGTTGCCTATAGTAAGACTTACTTTGTTTCATGTAGTTTGCAATGTTTGTATATTTCATACACAACCGAACAATGTGATGTTTTACATCCAACACACATCACACATACTCACAGACACGTTTAGGCATTAAACTTTAACATATATTAGAATGTAATTGTTGCCTATAGTAAGACTTACTTTGTTTCATGTAGTTTGCAATGTTTGTATATTTCATACACAACCGAACAATGTGATGTTTTACATCCAACACACATCACACATACTCACAGACACGTTTAGGCATTAAACTTTAACATATATTAGAATGTAATTGTTGCCTATAGTAAGACTTACTTTGTTTCATGTAGTTTGCAATGTTTGTATATTTCATACACAACCGAACAATGTGATGTTTTACATCCAACACACATCACACATACTCACAGACACGCTTAGGCATTAAACTTTAACATATATTAGAATGTAATTGTTGCCTATAGTAAGACTTACTTTGTTTCATGTAGTTTGCAATGTTTGTATATTTCATACACAACCGAACAATGTGATGTTTTACATCCAACACACATCACACATACTCACAGACACGTTTAGGCATTAAACTTTAACATATATTAGAATGTAATTGTTGCCTATAGTAAGACTTACTTTGTTTCATGTAGTTTGCAATGTTTGTATATTTCATACACAACCGAACAATGTGATGTTTTACATCCAACACACATCACACATACTCACAGACACGTTTAGGCATTAAACTTTAACATATATTAGAATGTAATTGTTGCCTATAGTAAGACTTACTTTGTTTCATGTAGTTTGCAATGTTTGTATATTTCATACACAACCGAACAATGTGATGTTTTACATCCAACACACATCACACATACTCACAGACACGCTTAGGCATTAAACTTTAACATATATTAGAATGTAATTGTTGCCTATAGTAAGACTTACTTTGTTTCATGTAGTTTGCAATGTTTGTATATTTCATACACAACCGAACAATGTGATGTTTTACATCCAACACATATCACACATATTCACAGACACGCTTAGGCATTAAACTTTAACATATATTAGAATGTAATTGTTGCCTATAGTAAGACTTACTTTGTTTCATGTAGTTTGCAATGTTTGTATATTTCATACACAACCGAACAATGTGATGTTTTACATCCAACACACATCACACATACTCACAAACACGTTTAGGCATTAAACTTTAACATATATTAGAATGTAATTGTTGCCTATAGTAAGACTTACTTTGTTTCATGTAGTTTGCAATGTTTGTATATTTCATACACAACCGAACAATGTGATGTTTTACATCCAACACATATCACACATACTCACAGACACGCTTAGGCATTAAACTTTAACATATATTAGAATGTAATTGTTGCCTATAGTAAGACTTACTTTGTTTCATGTAGTTTGCAATGTTTGTATATTTCATACACAACCGAACAATGTGATGTTTTACATCCAACACACATCACACATACTCACAGACACGCTTAGGCATTAAACTTTAACATATATTAGAATGTAATTGTTGCCTATAGTAAGACTTACTTTGTTTCATGTAGTTTTCAATGTTTGTATATTTCATACACAACCGAACAATGTGATGTTTTACATCCAACACATATCACACATACTCACAGACACGCTTAGGCATTAAACTTTAACATATATTAGAATGTAATTGTTGCCTATAGTAAGACTTACTTTGTTTCATGTAGTTTGCAATGTTTGTATATTTCATACACAACCGAACAATGTGATGTTTTACATCCAACACATATCACACATACTCACAGACACGCTTAGGCATTAAACTTTAACATATATTAGAATGTAATTGTTGCCTATAGTAAGACTTACTTTGTTTCATGTAGTTTGCAATGTTTGTATATTTCATACACAACCGAACAATGTGATGTTTTACATCCAACACATATCACACATACTCACAGACACGCTTAGGCATTAAACTTTAACATATATTAGAATGTAATTGTTGCCTATAGTAAGACTTACTTTGTTTCATGTAGTTTGCAATGTTTGTATATTTCATACACAACCGAACAATGTGATGTTTTACATCCAACACATATCACACATACTCACAGACACGCTTAGGCATTAAACTTTAACATATATTAGAATGTAATTGTTGCCTATAGTAAGACTTACTTTGTTTCATGTAGTTTGCAATGTTTGTATATTTCATACACAACCGAACAATGTGATGTTTTACATCCAACACACATCACACATACTCACAAACACGTTTAGGCATTAAACTTTAACATATATTAGAATGTAATTGTTGCCTATAGTAAGACTTACTTTGTTTCATGTAGTTTGCAATGTTTGTATATTTCATACACAACCGAACAATGTGATGTTTTACATCCAACACATATCACACATACTCACAGACACGCTTAGGCATTAAACTTTAACATATATTAGAATGTAAGTGTTGCCTATAGTAAGACTTACTTTGTTTCATGTAGTTTGCAATGTTTGTATATTTCATACACAACCGAACAATGTGATGTTTTACATCCAACACACATCACACATACTCACAGACACGCTTAGGCATTAAACTTTAACATATATTAGAATGTAATTGTTGCCTATAGTAAGACTTACTTTGTTTCATGTAGTTTGCAATGTTTGTATATTTCATACACAACCGAACAATTGTGATGTTTTACATCCAACACATATCACACATACTCACAGACACGCTTAGGCATTAAACTTTAACATATATTAGAATGTAATTGTTGCCTATAGTAAGACTTACTTTGTTTCATGTAGTTTGCAATGTTTGTATATTTCATACACAACCGAACAATGTGATGTTTTACATCCAACACATATCACACATACTCACAGACACGTTTAGGCATTAAACTTTAACATATATTAGAATGTAATTGTTGCTTATAGTAAGACTTACTTTGTTTCATGTAGTTTGCAATGTTTGTATATTTCATACACAACCGAACAATGTGATGTTTTACATCCAACACATATCACACATACTCACAGACACGCTTAGGCATTAAACTTTAACATATATTAGAATGTAATTGTTGCCTATAGTAAGACTTACTTTGTTTCATGTAGTTTGCAATGTTTGTATATTTCATACACAACCGAACAATGTGATGTTTTACATCCAACACATATCACACATACTCACAGACACGTTTAGGCATTAAACTTTAACATATATTAGAATGTAATTGTTGCCTATAGTAAGACTTACTTTGTTTCATGTAGTTTGCAATGTTTGTATATTTCATACACAACCGAACAATGTGATGTTTTACATCCAACACACATTACACATACTCACAGACACGTTTAGGCATTAAACTTTAACATATATTAGAATGTAATTGTTGCCTATAGTAAGACTTACTTTGTTTCATGTAGTTTGCAATGTTTGTATATTTCATACACAACCGAACAATGTGATGTTTTACATCCAACACACATTACACATACTCACAGACACGTTTAGGCATTAAACTTTAACATATATTAGAATGTAATTGTTGCCTATAGTAAGACTTACTTTGTTTCATGTAGTTTGCAATGTTTGTATATTTCATACACAACCGAACAATGTGATGTTTTACATCCAACACATATCACACATACTCACAGACACGCTTAGGCATTAAACTTTAACATATATTAGAATGTAATTGTTGCCTATAGTAAGACTTACTTTGTTTCATGTAGTTTGCAATGTTTGTATATTTCATTCACAACCGAACAATGTGATGTTTTACATCCAACACACATCACACATACTCACAGACACGTTTAGGCATTAAACTTTAACATATATTAGAATGTAATTGTTGCCTATAGTAAGACTTACTTTGTTTCATGTAGTTTGCAATGTTTGTATATTTCATACACAACCGAACAATGTGATGTTTTACATCCAACACACATCACACATACTCACAGACACGTTTAGGCATTAAACTTTAACATATATTAGAATGTAATTGTTGCCTATAGTAAGACTTACTTTGTTTCATGTAGTTTGCAATGTTTGTATATTTCATACACAACCGAACAATGTGATGTTTTACATCCAACACACATCACACATACTCACAGACACGTTTAGGCATTAAACTTTAACATATATTAGAATGTAATTGTTGCCTATAGTAAGACTTACTTTGTTTCATGTAGTTTGCAATGTTTGTATATTTCATTCACAACCGAACAATGTGATGTTTTACATCCAACACACATCACACATACTCACAGACACGTTTAGGCATTAAACTTTAACATATATTAGAATGTAATTGTTGCCTATAGTAAGACTTACTTTGTTTCATGTAGTTTGCAATGTTTGTATATTTCATTCACAACCGAACAATGTGATGTTTTACATCCAACACACATCACACATACTCACAGACACGTTTAGGCATTAAACTTTAACATATATTAGAATGTAATTGTTGCCTATAGTAAGACTTACTTTGTTTCATGTAGTTTGCAATGTTTGTATATTTCATTCACAACCGAACAATGTGATGTTTTACATCCAACACACATCACACATACTCACAGACACGTTTAGGCATTAAACTTTAACATATATTAGAATGTAATTGTTGCCTATAGTAAGACTTACTTTGTTTCATGTAGTTTGCAATGTTTGTATATTTCATTCACAACCGAACAATGTGATGTTTTACATCCAACACACATCACACATACTCACAGACACGTTTAGGCATTAAACTTTAACATATATTAGAATGTAATTGTTGCCTATAGTAAGACTTACTTTGTTTCATGTAGTTTGCAATGTTTGTATATTTCATTCACAACCGAACAATGTGATGTTTTACATCCAACACACATCACACATACTCACAGACACGTTTAGGCATTAAACTTTAACATATATTAGAATGTAATTGTTGCCTATAGTAAGACTTACTTTGTTTCATGTAGTTTGCAATGTTTGTATATTTCATACACAACCGAACAATGTGATGTTTTACATCCAACACATATCACACATACTCACAGACACGCTTAGGCATTAAACTTTAACATATATTAGAATGTAATTGTTGCCTATAGTAAGACTTACTTTGTTTCATGTAGTTTGCAATGTTTGTATATTTCATTCACAACCGAACAATGTGATGTTTTACATCCAACACACATC
This sequence comes from Prosapia bicincta, assembly GCA_036971475.1. NCBI lineage: Eukaryota > Metazoa > Arthropoda > Insecta > Hemiptera > Cercopidae > Prosapia > Prosapia bicincta. The sequence continues at coordinate 37,908,332 of JBAIZL010000002.1, forward strand.
ACACATACTCACAGACACGTTTAGGCATTAAACTTTAACATATATTAGAATGTAATTGTTGCCTATAGTAAGACTTACTTTGTTTCATGTAGTTTGCAATGTTTGTATATTTCATACACAACCGAACAATGTGATGTTTTACATCCAACACACATCACACATACTCACAGACACGTTTAGGCATTAAACTTTAACATATATTAGAATGTAATTGTTGCCTATAGTAAGACTTACTTTGTTTCATGTAGTTTGCAATGTTTGTATATTTCATACACAACCGAACAATGTGATGTTTTACATCCAACACACATCACACATACTCACAGACACGTTTAGGCATTAAACTTTAACATATATTAGAATGTAATTGTTGCCTATAGTAAGACTTACTTTGTTTCATGTAGTTTGCAATGTTTGTATATTTCATTCACAACCGAACAATGTGATGTTTTACATCCAACACACATCACACATACTCACAGACACGTTTAGGCATTAAACTTTAACATATATTAGAATGTAATTGTTGCCTATAGTAAGACTTACTTTGTTTCATGTAGTTTGCAATGTTTGTATATTTCATTCACAACCGAACAATGTGATGTTTTACATCCAACACACATCACACATACTCACAGACACGTTTAGGCATTAAACTTTAACATATATTAGAATGTAATTGTTGCCTATAGTAAGACTTACTTTGTTTCATGTAGTTTGCAATGTTTGTATATTTCATTCACAACCGAACAATGTGATGTTTTACATCCAACACACATCACACATACTCACAGACACGTTTAGGCATTAAACTTTAACATATATTAGAATGTAATTGTTGCCTATAGTAAGACTTACTTTGTTTCATGTAGTTTGCAATGTTTGTATATTTCATTCACAACCGAACAATGTGATGTTTTACATCCAACACACATCACACATACTCACAGACACGTTTAGGCATTAAACTTTAACATATATTAGAATGTAATTGTTGCCTATAGTAAGACTTACTTTGTTTCATGTAGTTTGCAATGTTTGTATATTTCATTCACAACCGAACAATGTGATGTTTTACATCCAACACACATCACACATACTCACAGACACGTTTAGGCATTAAACTTTAACATATATTAGAATGTAATTGTTGCCTATAGTAAGACTTACTTTGTTTCATGTAGTTTGCAATGTTTGTATATTTCATACACAACCGAACAATGTGATGTTTTACATCCAACACATATCACACATACTCACAGACACGTTTAGGCATTAAACTTTAACATATATTAGAATGTAATTGTTGCCTATAGTAAGACTTACTTTGTTTCATGTAGTTTGCAATGTTTGTATATTTCATACACAACCGAACAATGTGATGTTTTACATCCAACACACATCACACATACTCACAGACACGCTTAGGCATTAAACTTTAACATATATTAGAATGTAATTGTTGCCTATAGTAAGACTTACTTTGTTTCATGTAGTTTGCAATGTTTGTATATTTCATACACAACCGAACAATGTGATGTTTTACATCCAACACACATCACACATACTCACAGACACGTTTAGGCATTAAACTTTAACATATATTAGAATGTAATTGTTGCCTATAGTAAGACTTACTTTGTTTCATGTAGTTTGCAATGTTTGTATATTTCATACACAACCGAACAATGTGATGTTTTACATCCAACACACATCACACATACTCACAGACACGTTTAGGCATTAAACTTTAACATATATTAGAATGTAATTGTTGCCTATAGTAAGACTTACTTTGTTTCATGTAGTTTGCAATGTTTGTATATTTCATACACAACCGAACAATGTGATGTTTTACATCCAACACACATCACACATACTCACAGACACGCTTAGGCATTAAACTTTAACATATATTAGAATGTAATTGTTGCCTATAGTAAGACTTACTTTGTTTCATGTAGTTTGCAATGTTTGTATATTTCATACACAACCGAACAATGTGATGTTTTACATCCAACACATATCACACATATTCACAGACACGCTTAGGCATTAAACTTTAACATATATTAGAATGTAATTGTTGCCTATAGTAAGACTTACTTTGTTTCATGTAGTTTGCAATGTTTGTATATTTCATACACAACCGAACAATGTGATGTTTTACATCCAACACACATCACACATACTCACAAACACGTTTAGGCATTAAACTTTAACATATATTAGAATGTAATTGTTGCCTATAGTAAGACTTACTTTGTTTCATGTAGTTTGCAATGTTTGTATATTTCATACACAACCGAACAATGTGATGTTTTACATCCAACACATATCACACATACTCACAGACACGCTTAGGCATTAAACTTTAACATATATTAGAATGTAATTGTTGCCTATAGTAAGACTTACTTTGTTTCATGTAGTTTGCAATTTTTGTATATTTCATACACAACCGAACAATGTGATGTTTTACATCCAACACACATCACACATACTCACAGACACGCTTAGGCATTAAACTTTAACATATATTAGAATGTAATTGTTGCCTATAGTAAGACTTACTTTGTTTCATGTAGTTTGCAATGTTTGTATATTTCATACACAACCGAACAATGTGATGTTTTACATCCAACACATATCACACATACTCACAGACACGCTTAGGCATTAAACTTTAACATATATTAGAATGTAATTGTTGCCTATAGTAAGACTTACTTTGTTTCATGTAGTTTGCAATGTTTGTATATTTCATACACAACCGAACAATGTGATGTTTTACATCCAACACATATCACACATACTCACAGACACGCTTAGGCATTAAACTTTAACATATATTAGAATGTAATTGTTGCCTATAGTAAGACTTACTTTGTTTCATGTAGTTTGCAATGTTTGTATATTTCATACACAACCGAACAATGTGATGTTTTACATCCAACACATATCACACATATTCACAGACACGCTTAGGCATTAAACTTTAACATATATTAGAATGTAATTGTTGCCTATAGTAAGACTTACTTTGTTTCATGTAGTTTGCAATGTTTGTATATTTCATACACAACCGAACAATGTGATGTTTTACATCCAACACATATCACACATACTCACAGACACGCTTAGGCATTAAACTTTAACATATATTAGAATGTAATTGTTGCCTATAGTAAGACTTACTTTGTTTCATGTAGTTTGCAATGTTTGTATATTTCATACACAACCGAACAATGTGATGTTTTACATCCAACACATATCACACATACTCACAGACACGCTTAGGCATTAAACTTTAACATATATTAGAATGTAATTGTTGCCTATAGTAAGACTTACTTTGTTTCATGTAGTTTGCAATGTTTGTATATTTCATACACAACCGAACAATGTGATGTTTTACATCCAACACATATCACACATACTCACAGACACGTTTAGGCATTAAACTTTAACATATATTAGAATGTAATTGTTGCCTATAGTAAGACTTACTTTGTTTCATGTAGTTTGCAATGTTTGTATATTTCATACACAACCGAACAATGTGATGTTTTACATCCAACACATATCACACATATTCACAGACACGCTTAGGCATTAAACTTTAACATATATTAGAATGTAATTGTTGCCTATAGTAAGACTTACTTTGTTTCATGTAGTTTGCAATGTTTGTATATTTCATACACAACCGAACAATGTGATGTTTTACATCCAACACACATCACACATACTCACAAACACGTTTAGGCATTAAACTTTAACATATATTAGAATGTAATTGTTGCCTATAGTAAGACTTACTTTGTTTCATGTAGTTTGCAATGTTTGTATATTTCATACACAACCGAACAATGTGATGTTTTACATCCAACACATATCACACATACTCACAGACACGCTTAGGCATTAAACTTTAACATATATTAGAATGTAATTGTTGCCTATAGTAAGACTTACTTTGTTTCATGTAGTTTGCAATGTTTGTATATTTCATACACAACCGAACAATGTGATGTTTTACATCCAACACACATCACACATACTCACAGACACGCTTAGGCATTAAACTTTAACATATATTAGAATGTAATTGTTGCCTATAGTAAGACTTACTTTGTTTCATGTAGTTTGCAATGTTTGTATATTTCATACACAACCGAACAATTGTGATGTTTTACATCCAACACATATCACACATACTCACAGACACGCTTAGGCATTAAACTTTAACATATATTAGAATGTAATTGTTGCCTATAGTAAGACTTACTTTGTTTCATGTAGTTTGCAATGTTTGTATATTTCATACACAACCGAACAATGTGATGTTTTACATCCAACACATATCACACATACTCACAGACACGTTTAGGCATTAAACTTTAACATATATTAGAATGTAATTGTTGCTTATAGTAAGACTTACTTTGTTTCATGTAGTTTGCAATGTTTGTATATTTCATACACAACCGAACAATGTGATGTTTTACATCCAACACATATCACACATACTCACAGACACGCTTAGGCATTAAACTTTAACATATATTAGAATGTAATTGTTGCCTATAGTAAGACTTACTTTGTTTCATGTAGTTTGCAATGTTTGTATATTTCATACACAACCGAACAATGTGATGTTTTACATCCAACACATATCACACATACTCACAGACACGCTTAGGCATTAAACTTTAACATATATTAGAATGTAATTGTTGCCTATAGTAAGACTTACTTTGTTTCATGTAGTTTGCAATGTTTGTATATTTCATACACAACCGAACAATGTGATGTTTTACATCCAACACATATCACACATACTCACAGACACGTTTAGGCATTAAACTTTAACATATATTAGAATGTAATTGTTGCCTATAGTAAGACTTACTTTGTTTCATGTAGTTTGCAATGTTTGTATATTTCATACACAACCGAACAATGTGATGTTTTACATCCAACACATATCACACATACTCACAGACACGCTTAGGCATTAAACTTTAACATATATTAGAATGTAATTGTTGCCTATAGTAAGACTTACTTTGTTTCATGTAGTTTGCAATGTTTGTATATTTCATACACAACCGAACAATGTGATGTTTTACATCCAACACACATTACACATACTCACAGACACGTTTAGGCATTAAACTTTAACATATATTAGAATGTAATTGTTGCCTATAGTAAGACTTACTTTGTTTCATGTAGTTTGCAATGTTTGTATATTTCATACACAACCGAACAATGTGATGTTTTACATCCAACACACATTACACATACTCACAGACACGTTTAGGCATTAAACTTTAACATATATTAGAATGTAATTGTTGCCTATAGTAAGACTTACTTTGTTTCATGTAGTTTGCAATGTTTGTATATTTCATACACAACCGAACAATGTGATGTTTTACATCCAACACACATTACACATACTCACAGACACGTTTAGGCATTAAACTTTAACATATATTAGAATGTAATTGTTGCCTATAGTAAGACTTACTTTGTTTCATGTAGTTTGCAATGTTTGTATATTTCATACACAACCGAACAATGTGATGTTTTACATCCAACACACATTACACATACTCACAGACACGTTTAGGCATTAAACTTTAACATATATTAGAATGTAATTGTTGCCTATAGTAAGACTTACTTTGTTTCATGTAGTTTGCAATGTTTGTATATTTCATACACAACCGAACAATGTGATGTTTTACATCCAACACACATTACACATACTCACAGACACGTTTAGGCATTAAACTTTAACATATATTAGAATGTAATTGTTGCCTATAGTAAGACTTACTTTGTTTCATGTAGTTTGCAATGTTTGTATATTTCATACACAACCGAACAATGTGATGTTTTACATCCAACACACATCACACATACTCACAGACACGTTTAGGCATTAAACACCCCAATTTTCTTTAAACATACATCTAATAACCCTATCCTAAACCACTCCCTCCCGAAACTAAAACAACTAAGACCTAGGTTACGGCTTGAGTTGACAATAGGACTCATCTCCCGTAACAGTCGCCCTCAATAATAAAAATATAAACGCTACTAATCACTTGTAACATACTAACATATGTACAAGTTATTTTAATTAAAAACTAGTAGTTCAAGTGAAGATGGAATCAAACAATATTGATTTTAAATGTAATGTTATAAAACACATATAACTTAAAGAGTACAACTGACAAAAAAAAGAAAACTATTACCTTTTCTGATTTCAGGTGTAACACTTTCGAAACATTTCAGATTTTTGCAATGGCCGTTTCTCTTCACAAGTTTCATGGCTACTTAACTTAGACTTCTTTCCTCCATCGGTCATTCATAGATATAGTTACGCTTAGAACTAGGAAACCTACTCCCTCTTTTATCTTCACACAGTTTAAACACTAGTATGATAAAATTAATTCAACCAAACTTCAAACATATATAACTAAAGTAGAAGTAAAGTAGAGCAAAGCTAAAGTAAATTACAGCATCAAAATATAACCATTCACTATGAGAACAAATGAATAGCAACAGATGACGACAATGAAACCAATGCAGCCAATTTAATTGGACCCTCATTGTTTTTTCTACATTCGCTGGTACCTTCCCCTTGCTCCCCCAAACCTACTAGACCTTACACTATAATAACTTTGTACTCACACTTTTTATGCCCACAACGAATAGACTCTAAGATTCTATGCATAAAAAATACCTATTTTAGATTTCTAAAAACGGGCCCTCATCGTTTTTCACCTTGCTTCTTCAAATTGTAAAAAAACCTTGAAGATATTAGTTTTATATTCATGAAATATCGAAATCTTGTTTCTGTTCATGAGGAGCTGGTTGTTAATTACTTATACTTTTGCTATTACTTGCAACCAGAATGTTTGTTAACTAAAAGTTGTTAAATTGTTAACTTACACTTGGAGGAAACGTTTTCGTCTTACGACCTCTTCAGACTCGTATTGTTGCCGCTAGGAATGCTGCGGTTGTGCTTCCTCGGTACCATTTTTTGAAAGTTAGAAGTGACATCACTTGATCGAAGAGTATGTGTGATCTGTGGCGTTTTCGTTCATTTAGTTTATATATTTCATACTGTGATAGTGTGTTTAATTTATGGCCTTTGTTGCATGTGTGGAGGATGCTCATGTTATTTTCCATACTTGTGCATGAGTGTTTAGTGTCCATGAGGTGATTTGCGAAGGTGGATTCAATAGTAGTGTGCAGTGTGCTTTTGTGTTATTTATATCTTTCGGCAATAAATTTGCCTGTTTGCTAAATATAGAACTTATTGCAGTTGTTGCATTTTAGTTTGTATACTCCTAGGTTATTGTATGTGTTGGTATAGTTATTAATGCTGTGTCTGATAGCCGTTTGGCTTTTATTTGTTGTTCTGTAAGCCACATTGTATCCTGCTTTTTTGAATTGGTGTGCTATTTTATTTGTGAGTTTGTTTATGTATGTGAGAGTGATGAATTTGTTTGTGTTCGTGCTTTTGTTATTTGTGTTGTTGTTACTGTTCTTGTTGAGTATTTTTCTGTGTAGTTTGTCTATTAAATAATGGTCATATCCTTTTGTGAGCTAAATATTTGATTGTTAGTTCCTCTGTGTAGTTAGTTGTGGACATAGGTATCTTGTTTAGTCTGTATAGTAAATGTTTGAATGCTACAGTTTATGTTGTATTGGGTGGTTCGATGTGTTGTGTATCAGTGTGTATGCCATGGTTGGCTTGCGGTATATGTTAAGTTGTTTGTTTTGATTTTTTGTTATGGTGATGTCTAAGAAATTAAATGTTTTGTTGTTTTCAAATTCTGCAATGAACTGGATATTTTTGTGTATTTTGTTTATATGTGTTTGGAATTGTTGGCATTGTCTTATGTTTCCTCGGTATAGTATTATAACGTCATCTACATATCTGTGCTAATATATTATACTATCTGGGTGTTTGTTGTTATTTATGATTTTATTCTGTTCTATATGTTGTAGGAATCCCTTTAGTTAACAAAAAGTTTGGTCTCAAGTAATAGCGAAAGTGTAATAACTTATATTCATCCATAAAACAATAAACTAAACATTTTATTTAAAAAACGTTTTTAACCTTTAACTCCGGAGTTCTTTTGTGGAAACCCTGTATTGGAAAAGTTGTATCCCTCATCAAACGCAGAGATACTCAATATCTGTAACTTCTTATTGTATACAGACTTACTTCTAAATCATTAATATTTGTAACATTTCTATTTAAGTTCAGACATGGGATAAAAGACAGCAAAACTCTAAAAGCATGTAAGCGGCTTAGTTGTGTGTCCTGACAGACTAATGGTTCGTATATTATTCATTTTATTGCGATTTTCTTCTTTGATTGTAACAAACATGTAATAATAATATGTGCATCCGTTCAACGTATACCATTTCGATTGAGCTACTTGAGAAGTCAGGCAATAAGTAAGCCGTAATACTGAACTTACGTAAAAATATAGAAACAAATAATTTCCATAAGATCCTTTATCTTTAAAAAATAACAAATTGCTCATGTACAATATATAATTAAAATAATTAGGCCTAAAATTAATCTTTAAAAATCCTGGAGGGCGTTTTAGTATATAATATTGTGAAATACGTTTCAAAATTTTTTTGAGTTTCAAAAGATAATTTTTGTAGATATGAAGTAAACTTATAAGTAATACACACAATCTCATTGACATGTCTCTGAGGACGGTTACTTTGTAGCCGAAATATACATAAGACTAGAATTAAAAGATTTGTGGTTAAGGTAGCGTGGCGTCTGAGAGCCGAAGTCATAAATTATCAAAGAGTGTCAGTGAATAAGAAGTGACAAGAGTAAATATCTTCTCTTTTAAAATGACAGGCTCAATAATGACACCAAACAACATATGATTTACTGTTTTATTGTTTACTTTAGCACTTTGTAATAAGTTTTAAATTATGTTTTATCAAGTTACACTATAGTAAACCTCAGGTTGTTTGGTACCATTTTTCTTGTAATTATGAGTAGAATCTACATTTATCAGTAGAATCATTTTGTTTTCAGTTAAAATAAGAAGTTAGATTTTGACTGGAAGGGTCCACTAAATGGGATAATGGAGCGTAATTACGGACGGTCCTGGGACCATCCTAATCTTCTGAGCTTGTACAACTTAGGGGTGCAATGATTCAAGGGATATAGTGGGGTTCCCTGTGTTAATTATGTATCAAGTTTTCAACATGTTTGAGCATAATTTTGTTTATGTAATAGTAATTAAATTTTAAAAAACCAAGTTAGAAGGCAGCTTTTTATATTACTGGATTTGATTTGTAATGTTAAAATCATTCCAGTAATTTGTAAGTGGCTGTATATAGTCTTTCAAGATTAACGGCGAGCATCTCAAAAGCTTAAATACAATTCATTGTGTTAGTTTAGAATTCGAAGCGTATCATGTCTGAAATGAAATGTGTGCGAAATTTGCGTCATTCCAGTGCTGATTATCTACTACGCTCAATTGGGCAAGCGCTATTACCACGGTTCGTTACTTTGGCGAATTCCAATTTGACTGTCAAAACTATTAGAGGTATTGTGGATTATTTATTAAAAATAAACCACAGTAAATTATTTCAATTCATTAATTGGTGATGAAGTAAACTATTTGATTTAGAGATAAAACGTGTTGCTCAATAGTTGTTGACGAACACGTACAGTCATTTCCAAAATTCTTACTGTAGGTATATCAACTTTAGTTATAACTTTGACGTTACCATTTTCCTGTCTGAATAAAATAATTATAAAGTTAGTTATGTTTTTTGCAGATTACCTTCTCTATGTTCTTTCAATCAGAAACGCAATATTCATTGCCTATAACATGTCCTATATAATAAAACCCTCTCTCCCCGTTTCTTTATTTTCCTCCTTTCTACACACCTCTTCCTCTTTTTCTTTTATCTCTCATATCTTCGTCTCCCGTTCTCTCCCTTTCCCTTTTCCCTCTCTCCTCTTTTCTCCCTCCTCTTATCTCCCTTCTCCACTCTTTTTTTTCTACCCCTTTTCCAGCTCCCACCCTTTTCTTTCTGCTTCTCTCTATTTGTTCGTACATCTCTTCCCACATCATATACTGATAGTGAATTTATTTTATTTTACATCAGCATATTATAAGAAAAGACAAATCCCTTTAAAAGACATTACTGCAATATAAATTATTTAAAAGAAATTCAACTTTTAAATATTGTTAAACAATAAGTTTGTTGTTTTTAAAAAGATATATATTTACCCTAAATAGAGAAATTTCCGTTCGATACGGAGTAAGTGGCGATAATTAAAAAATAGAAAAAATTACTCAAGTATTGAATGAAGAGTCCTGCCCGCGTCATATTGCTTTCTTGTTACCAATAGCGATGAAATACCCTGGGTTGAAAATGTAATGAAAATATTTTTGCAACAAATATATGTGTGAATTTAGAAGAACTAATTAAATCGATATAAGATTGAAAATTAAGTTAAGATTCAGAACAGTCGAGACAGACGCAATATGGATTGTTTATTTCATAAAATAGACTGTTTAACTGGAAACGTATAGTTGGTAAAAATAGATGAGAAAAATGTCCATCGCTATATTCTATTACTTATTAGTGAGCCGTTCTTTAGTCTGAATTTAATTGTGTGAAAGAAATGGTCTATGGAGATCAGTTCGATCGCAATATCTATATTTGTTAAGCTTAATAAGGATTGAAAGAATTTTCCTTGAATTTCTTTTCACATAACCGTGACAAAAAAATTAGTTCAGACCAGATGAAAGTTATTTTAAATGGCAACAAAAAATACTGGCCAAAACTAACGTTATGCTATACGGTATCACTATAGAAATATACCCTTATTTTAAGTCATGCATTTTAAAAACTGTTGAGAAATTACCACACTACGGCCTACCCCATATTACATATTAATAAAAATATGATTTGGTTATTAAAAAAATAGCTTGCTCAATGTAAACTACACGATTTCTGAAGTGAAAGATTGGTCTCCAAGTGAAATTATTATTTACCTAACTATATTGCAAACTGCTATAAAGACTCCAGTTTTCTTCACAGATTAGGGAAAAAATACCCTAATGTTGGGTAACTAGTTGCTGCACTGGACGTTACCATTCATGGAGTTTATTAATAACTTTTCGACTTTTTATCGGATTCTCTGTTGCTGTAATATATTTATTGCTATAATTTAAAATAGTTTAAAAATATTATAATATTTAATATTATAATATATAATATTAAATATTTAAAATATTATAATATTATAAAGCCTATAGGCTTCTTCAGTCATGTAAAGAATTCTTCAGTTTAGGACAGTTCATTTTCATGTATTTTGTGCGTGTAGGTTATTTTCATATTTTTGAAATTTTAAATATGGCTACTATTTATAATATGCGAGACTAAAAATAAATTTTAGAATTTATTTTTAAATAACATGTCCAAAAGCGAAAAAATTGAAGTCAATTCACTCTATTGTCTAGTAGGCCCTACATTGTAGCAATATTTACAATTTTTTAAAATTTTTTGATTTTATTATTAATTAAATTTTTATAAGATTTTTAATATTTGTTTATTTGAATCAAATTTTAAAATAATTTACTATTTAAAAGAAAAATAAACATATTTGTTAAGACTTGAGTTTCTTAAGGAAACTTATAACGAGAGTCCCAAAACAGCCGTATTAAATTATCCAACAATAGTTTTATTCTGTACGACTTTTAATTAAAAGTATGACAGGTTTTCTTAGGATATTGCGTGTACAATTTGGTTGTTTAAATTTGATCAAAATTAGAGTTTGGAATGAAAACTAAATCTTGAAAGTTTTTATAAATAAGTACAAGTTTTATTGATAACCATTTATCTTTAAGTCGTGTTTTCTCTGAATGTGTTCACAAATATTTGTTTACATTTTACGTTCACTGTAAAAATTTGCAAATTTGTTGTGTCAGTGGACGCTCCACAGGACCGAAGTCGACGTAATAATGGGATAGCGAATCCACATTGAAATTAATGTACAAAAAAATACATTTGACGTAAAATGCATCTGAGTTTTCATAACCTCCAAATAACCTCTAAGTGCAGACGAAAGCAACTTTCGGCGTAACCGATTTCATTGTAAACATCGTCTTCGGAAATCTTGTATTATTACGCTAAATTATTTTCCTCCTTAATGACTTTTCCACATTAACAATATGACTGATGAAATAGGTTGTATTTCTAAATACCTAAAAGAGGAGAAACAATTGTATGTAATAACAAAATCTACCCGTGGTACAGTTTATGGATTAGAAAGAATGAATCAGACGCACAACTAGAATGTCTAATCCACGAAAAAATAGTAAAACTGCTATCAAAAGATTTCAGAACAATATTAATAAGGTAACAATTCTAGCAGGATTTCAGTCACCTTAACAATTAAAAAAAATTAGATATTGGAGACGAAAAGTCGAGGAAGGAAGTTGTCAATAGCAACCAAAGAGTAATAAAATTATATTTCACTAAATTAAATAACTACGTCATTTTGATAAATATAAAAATATTGAATGATTATTTTAAGCGTAGAGAGAAACATTCTCTCTCTCTCTTTGCTCTCATCTCCCTGTACACCCTACTATCTCTCCGTTCTGTCTCTCTTCTCTCTTTCTCCACTCCTCTTTTTTCCCCTTTCATCTCTCTCTAACTCTCACCCCCTTCTAAGTCACTCTCCTCTGTTTCATCTTTCCTATTCCCCTATCCTTCTGAACTATCTTTTCATTCCTCTCCCCCTCTCTTTCAATCTCTCTCTCTCTTTCACCCCCTATCTACCTACCTATCTCTCTATTTTTAATTTTCCAAATAATAACTCCATGTACTAAATCAAATAGTTTTAATATCCTTGTGGAGATCGTCCGACACACGAGTATCAATACGTATCTCCGTGTTAGTGTTAGTGCTTGATGGTTTAGTACTAATCAAAATAGATTGATTTCATTTTAATTAAATAATGAAAATGGCTTTCAATAAATGAAAACCATACATGGGTTTAATAAATTTTCCAAACAGAAATTCAATCACATTAGAACTTATACACACTGATTTCTAGGAATTGGAAGCCGCTTCACGTGCTCGATGAAATCAATATAGCAGTCGTTATATTTGACCACCTACACTGCTTTTCTATCTTGCTTAGTTGAACTAATAATTAAATTATTACAATAAAAGGAGTCAAATGATATTTCGCTAAACTAAATAAATAAATGCGTAAATTTCTAGGTAAAAATTAGTTTTCTCTATTCTCACTCTCTTTCTTTCTATTCTTACTCATTCTCTCACTCTCTTTCTCTATCTCTCTTTGTTCTAATATCTCTCTACCCTTTTCTATCGCTCATCTTTCTTTCACCTCTCCTCTCTCTCTTTTGCTCTCTTTCCTCTCTTATGTCCCTCTCCCTCTCTACTCTATTTCCTCTCCCTCTTTAGTTCTCAACCCTTTATTCTGCTCTTCCTCTTTTTCTTTCTTTTTTACTCTGTTCCCTTTTCTCTCTCTTGATCCATCTATTTCTCTTGCCTCACCCCCTCTCTAAATTTCCTTCTCCTCTCGTTCTCTCTTTCTTTCTCCTTATTTATCTTTCAATTTTTAATTTCCAGAATAATAATTCCGTGTTCCTCATACCCTAACGGTATAAGCCCGACAAATCAACTCCTAATAATAAAATCTTTACCAACTCACATAAATCCTAAGATTTTCTAGTGAAACATAAGATTTACCAACACTTAGGGGCCCAAACTCTTCTGTGATCACCGTTATTCTGAACTTTTACAATCTTACATCACTGAGACACTGTAAATATTACATAACCTAACCTCATTGGACGCAATCGTCGCTAGCAAGAAAGTTATTAGCAAATACTCATTGCTTTATTCCCAAAACCAACCGTCGTTGGCAAAACTGTAGCGATAGAAGCCCGAAATTATCTTATTTTTATAAAACCGTTACGTATACCAACCAACATTCACAGATTTAGGATCGGTAAATCCTAACATTTGCTAGTAACACCCAAGATTTACCAATAACTTCTTACAGTAGCATATGCAACCAATGTACGGAAAGGGTTATAATTTGTTTCAGAATAGTAACCATTTACTGAGAAATTCAACACTGAAAGCTCTAAAAGTATTTCTACAGCATTACATGAGAAAAAAAATAGTTCCAACACAAAATTTTGTCATTAAAAAGATAGTAGTTTTACTAATACATGTGAAAATAATGAAAAATAACAATGCACATGTTTTTCTTTAAACTTCACACTGCTGGTTTTTATAATGATGTTTTCATCACCTTTACGCCTAAACCCTGAATCACCGTTTGTTACCATCAGAGTAGGTTTTCATAAGAAAAGTCCAATAGAGTGAATAATACATGAAGCACTAAGGCGGAGGATTAATCTTACAGAGGCAGATTACAAGTTTTGACATTACGTCATGTCTTATTCGGAATTGTAGCAGGATTTATTAATACAATGTTTTGTGTAAAAAATGGAATAATCCTTTTAAAGTATGGAAGGGTTTTATCAATGTTACATGGAAATAATCTCAAATATTTTTCAGTCCACACGATATCTATTACGAATATTATTTAAACATCCGATCCACAATGGCCACTTCTTTTCGTAAGTAATTCATCTTTGTCTCTTACGTAAAATACAGGAATCTAATAGAAAAATAAAGTTTTAATTTGGTTTATTTCGACATAATATATGGATAAATTAACATAAAAAGCAGCTACACTTTCGAGCCACAAAACAGACAATAAATACATCTCAATCACTTACCACAACACACACAAACCTTTTTTTAGAGTCACAAACTGCCTTCAGAGACCTTGACCACCAAATAGCATGCTAAACAACAAACTCTCTTAAAAACACATACAATCTTTTCAATCAAAAACAGATATATAATCTATCCGCTATATAAAAAATAACATGTAACAATATACAATGTCACTTAGGGCATTATGTCTGGGTAAGTATCTACATTAGATAAATCTACATGACATACAAATGACATAAAAAATATTATCCCGAAATACATACATACATATATATATATTGTAATACTTGGATGAATTTGTTTTCTTGTTTTATATATACACTTGTTTTATAAGACACTAGTATTAAACTAGTTTTTTTATACAAACAATAAAATAAGTAATATAATAAATACAAATATTTAAATAAATAAGTTGGATGTAAGCGGTATTTATAGTACAAAATATGCATGTATCAAAAATATTATGTAAGACAAACTAAAACTAAAATAAAATTAAGTATAAAGAATATTTAAATGCATATGATAAACCTAATATATATATAAATCAAATTTAGCAACACATTGTATAAATAATAAACATGATTTCCCAAAGATACATAATATGAAGTTTATTAAACATGCGCAAAAAAGTTTAAGAATGAATATCATTGAGAATTTAGAAATATATAAAAATAATATTAAACATACACTTATTGAGGAGCAAGTACAAATAAAGCCTAAACTTAATACTATATTTAGCATATTCAATGAAATCTATAGAATAAAAGACTAAAATAAATAATATAGATTATTGAAGATTTTTTAATAAAGCAGATTTGATGAGAATAGCTAATATTTTAAGCATAGTACAATTATATGAACAGTCCAGATGTAGTCATAGAACTATAAGGTATATTGAAAATTTTGATAATGCTGATACAGCCAATCAGCGAAAAGCTTCAATGTATGAAGAAAAAAAATCCTTGTTTATGAAAGTGTCGTTTAATTGTGTATATATATATATATATATATATATTTGTTAATAGGTATTCCTTCAAGGGTGGAAAAATAAGATTAATAGTAACCATCCGGTGTTCATCCGTTCATTTTATAGTGCATAAAATCGCAGCTCTGCAAATCACCAGAATCTCATCCGGCATTGACTAGGCGAACCCAAGAACAATGGAAATGCGATCATAATTGATCGGGGATGTACGGAGGTGGTTCTATGGGAGTAACAAAGGGTAATTTGGGGAACAAAATTCTAGAACCTTGAAAATCACTTTAAAATAATCAATATGACGTTTTATGGTGTCTTGAGTTCAATCCAGGTATCGGAAATGGCAAGGTAAGCTCGGAGGAGGCTCTGCGAGGTGGCCGGGGGTGAATTCTAGAAAAGAAAGCCAGAAGCAAAATAAACTCCACAAAGTCTCACTCAGGGGAGGGGTTATGAGTGCTAAGTGCAACCTTGACGTAATTTTTGGGGATGTACAGGGGTGACAAAAATTGAATTGGAGAGGAATCCAAAATAATCGCCTAAAATGGTCACTCACGGGTTTTGAAGGTGTAAAGTTCAATGTCAAAATCGAAATTTATAGAAGATTTACGGGGGTAGCAAGAGAATGAACTGGGGTAGAAAATTTAAAACATCAATAAAACGACTGAAAATGGTCACTCATGGGTTCTTGATGATGCTGATACCGATACGAAAGTGATACCAAAAGCGTAATTTAGGGTTTTTTAAAATTTTGTCATAGAACAGCTGACTCAGCTGTTCAGATGTTTCAAATTCCCTAAATTAATTGAGATTTTGTAAGAATGGAAGACATTCAGTGTTAATGGGGAAGTTATAGCTCATGTATTCCTACTGCGGGTTATTGTGCTTGTCTCTTTCGATCCTTGTCTCACATCGCGCATAATACACGAGAATAAAGAACTATGTTCATCCCAACATCAAGCAAAACTATGATGGGTTTGATACTTGTGGTCACGATTGTTTTAACAAGGGTCAATAAAACCGTTTGGTCTTGAGTAAAGTGTGTAAGTTATGGCGTTATAGATTTTCATGAATAAACGTTTTATTTGTTAGAGTTTTTGTTAATAATTGTATTATACATTGCTATTTTAAATTACTATTCTCAACATAAATAAGTATTAAACAACCTAACAGAAAATAATCCTGAATAAACCAAATCAATCTCAAAATAATCAATAAAAGTAAAAAAATAACACAAATTAAATTTTAAATAAATGTTAAATTCCTAAAAAATACCCTAAAATATTCCGTAAATTACCAAAATATATATGCACAATAAAATAGTGGGATGCAATGAAAACCCATATAGCGCTGTGATGTCATAAATGTTTATAAATAACTTTATTTTTGAGAGTAATATTAGTAATAGTAACCTTCGGTGGAAACAAGTTGTTGATGATTACTTCACGCCAAAACTTCAAGACTAAATTTACTCTAGATAGTTTGATACTTTAAATAGCCATTATATGTTCCGACGAGGGGCACTAAGTATTGTTACATGTTTTCTGACGTATATATATATATATATATATATATATATGTGTGTGTGTGTGTGTGTGTGTGTGTGTGTGTGTGTGTGTGTGTGTGTGAGTGTGTGTGTTTGATTCCTGTAATTTTCAATCTCAACTTGTTTTAATTTTTCTTGGTTTATAAAAATATTTTTTTAAAAATAAACGAAGAAAAATGTTTGTTATTAAAAAAAACCATCTTGCACAAAAGGAAATTTCACTGTACTAAAGCCCTTACTTAGAATTAGGTCTTTTCCAAGTAAATTCTTTTGATAAATAATTCTCTTGTTAACCTTAAAAGCTTCGCTGGATTACAAAATGGCAATCGATGTAATACCGTTCTGTGTTTAGAACTGACCTGTGATCATACAAAATAGGTCACAAGGTCCAAGTTAAGATGGAACTAGAACATGCTAGATCCGCAACTTAAGCATTGGCACGTTCCGATAAACCATCCACTGATGGGAGTACAGTATATTAATTTTGCCTCAGAGTCTCTTACGGTATATGCTATACAAAGATGTGAATGTTTGATTGTGCTTCAGTATCTCTACACTTGTTGTAATCTCGTACAGACTAACTGAGTTGACCTTCGTGTAAAACATACAGTCATATATAGGGAAATTTATTCACTTTAATAAATCATAATTACATATTCTATACAAATATGTGAATGTTTGATTGTGCTTCAGTATCTCTACACTTGTTGTAATCTCGTACATACTGAGTTGACCTTCGTGTAAAACATACAGTCATATATAGGGAAATTTATTCACTTTAATAAATCATAATTACATATTCTATACAAATATGTGAATGTTTGATTGTGCTTCAGTATCTCTACACTTGTTGTAATCTCGTACATACTGAGTTGACCTTCGTGTAAAACATACAGTCATATATAGGGAAATTTATTCACTTTAATAAATCATAATTACATATTCTATACAAATATGTGAATGTTTGATTGTGCTTAAGTATCTTTACACTTGTTGTAATCTCGTACAGACTAAATGAGTTGACCTTCGTGTAAAACATATAGTCATATATAGGGAAATTTATTCACTTTAATAAATCATAATTACATATTCTATACAAATATGTGAATGTTTGATTTGGCTTCAGTATCTCTACACTTGTAATCCCGGATAAGCTAAGTCGACAACAAATTTCACACAATTGCCATAAAACAGTAAGATTTATTTCTCACATCCCGCCCGAATATGTGTTGATGCACTCAGTGATACATTTGCCCATGGTTAAATGTACGACAGTTTCACCCAAGTTTCCCCAAATATACCTGCGTTTGGGAGACTAACATTATTTACTATATAAAGTACGATTATAGCCTCTATGATTCCCATCACATTTTACCCAGGCTTGAGACTGGCTACGTGTTAGAAAACCAATTTCTCCATCATATTTAAAAACTATTTGTTTATCATTTAGGCATGTTTAAAATATGCTAAAAGCGTCGTCATTTTTATATACGTATATATCTATTTAAATCATAGCATATAGTGCTAATTTCGTTTTTTTTTTGTGATTTAATGTTATTTTTTTATTATTAAATTAGTACTCTTTACAAATATATTCATAGTTTTAGCAGTCTTTAGTTTGAATCTAGTGTAGTTTTTGAAAGTAGGTCATAGTACAAAGACCTATTGTCACTAGTTTCTCATACTTCTTGATCGTTCTATTAGTTCTAGCTGGCATTTTTATACTTGTGCAAGTTTTAATTGTATCTTCATGTAAGCGCAGAGTGCATTTTCCACTTCAGTTTTGAAACAACTAATCAATTCTTTGTTTCTAGGATTAGGTCTCCAATGGGTTTTGTTCCATCCTTCAACAACATTAAGGTGGCGCTAATGTCACTGGGTGAAACTGACGCGATAACTTCCCGCCCAACTTTGGACAGTATTTTCTCTGTACAAATATTAGCGATGTTTAAAAAAGATGGCTGATATAAATGTTTAAACATTTATTGCTATTATTGAAAATTTATGCGCAGGGTCGAAATATAGTAGACTTGAAATTGTGAGTCCCGATTTTTCGAGCTTCTTTTAAATTCGAGCCTATTTCTATTTTACACTATTTTGTCTATTTGAAACGAAATTGGAATAATTTACTGTTAGACAATGCACCGTCGCATCACGATGAAGATTAACTATGCCTTGATTATATCCGTGCTTCATTTAAACCAGCAAATGTTATAAGCCTCAATGTAACAACTGATGGATTAGGTGTCCAGGAATGTATGCAAAAATACACATGATACCTTTTAAAATCTCTCTTGAAAGCGACTGAAGGGAAATGAAGCAGTGTAGGATTTCTAAACAAATTACAGCTAAGGGAGTTGTATTCTGGATAGCCAAATCATGGAACGATATAAAAGAAGATACATTAAGTATGTTATGGAATAAAATCCTGAGGTATAATAAAACTGTGGACTGTTATTGAACCACAAGAAGAAACAGATTTGACATTTCTTATCAAGAAACCTCCAGGTGTGAAAATTGCGATGATACGGAACAGTGACGACAAGAATAAAGATGAAGGTTCGACCGTGGCAGTACAAGAAAGGAAGGTTAGACACGGTGAAGGAACGGTCGCCTTGGAAACTGCACTGAACAATAGATAGACATCACGCCAACATATGTGCTTATGCTAAGATGTCACTGTAGCACGAAAAGTATGATAAGCAGACGTAAAAATCTCTTTATAACTTTTTCAAACAAAAATCGTAGCAACCGTGATGAACAATGTATTCCATTACAACTTTAATTTATAACTACTGTAATCAATAAAGTTCTATAAACTTATCTTGTGCATTCATAATTGTATTATTAGGGTCCATTAGAACCACAGAGCACTTAATACAAATAAAAATGCCACGACTAAAGTCCCAGTGAAGCTTCCCAACCCCAGTAAGCTTCCTCAACCAAGATGGCGGCCCCCTTCCCTTTTTCCGACCCAGTACCCTGAAGTCCTGAGCGTCAAGTCAAGCCCCGAGTGTCAGCAGTAATTTTTTTCATGTAATAATCCTATCACAAAAATATAAAACATGATGAGTTATTACAAATAAACGGTATCAACTAGCTGACACAAACTCCCTCACATTAATACAAAATATAAAATGCTATATTTTTAATATTGTTTTTGCTTGATAGAGAACTTTGTTAAATTTTAAAATATCACTCCCCTTCCATCTATAAAAGACCAGTGCACATAAACGTACCGAATATTTTCAAACGTGGATCATTATTTGTTTTAGGTTATAGATTAGTTTTAGTTTTTAGTAGTTTTTGGTTCAACTATCAATTATTTTTTTATATTTTTTAATATTTCAAAATCACTTTACTGTTCCTAAACAGAATTTCAGTGAAATCGGAACAATAGTTTTTGTTGTAGTTCGGGATTCAAACCTATACATTCATACATACATTTTGGGAAATATATTTTAGGGAAGGAAAGCGTTAAACTTGTATTTTTCACACTATTATTTTATTATCTCAATAATTTGTCTGCATTTTAGTGTATGTCAGAAAGTAAAAGGCCTTGTAATATAATTTTTTTGATGTACAAATAAATCTTCAGCATCTTCTTAATACATTTCTAAAAATAAATAGTTTCAATAGAGAAACTTTAAATTATCTAGTTAGATAAATTTTAATTTGTACGTAAAAGGTAATTATTTACATAAGTTGTGTAAAAATTATTTTATTCAAGAAGTAATTACAAATATTTTCATACAGGAACAAAAGCCGCTATTTACGTACGGCTAAGAGAAATGGGCTAACTTCAGGAAGATAAGAAAAACATAAGAACCACACAGGCGAATGTACAGACGAGTACGTTCCCTTGTTGCAAATCTTTAGCAATCCTACCCTGAACCCTACTAAGAACATTACCGATAGGCTAAAACTTATGCCTAAAGGAGATAGTGTTCTAAAAATCCCAAATAGCAAGGGTTTGGTCCTTCAATACAAAAATTTTGAATAACTAGCTTTTAAGACTGAGGTAGAAAACAGTAACTTTGAAGACTGAATCATTAAAGTCAAACAGAAAACCTCGATATAATGATTTTTCTATTAATCGTCTTTATTTACAATAGAACTTAAAAATTATTATCTAAAACTCTTCCTATTTTTAATATTAATTATATAAATTTAATGTATTACAATAATAGGGTGCGGCAAAATAACTCCCTATTTTTAACGTCGTTTTTCTGAATAAAACAAATTTATTTTTTTTATTCTATGATAAAGGAAAATTTTACCTACATGGTTTTAGAAAGGATATCGGAGAGATGGTGGTCCTGGCTGTCAATACATTGCTGCAAGGGAATCCTGAAGCCCGTAAAGGCTCTCTCCAGCATGACTTGAGGTATGCGCTGGACTTTCTCGTGATTGCTTGCTTCAGGTCAGGCAGGTTCCTGGGTCGTTGTGGTCCTAGTTGTCAATACATTGCTGCAAGGGAATCCTGAAGCTCGTAAAGGCTCTCTCCAGCATGACTTGAGGTATGCGCTGGACTTTCTCGTGATTGCTTGCTTCAGGTCAGGCAGGTTCCTGGGTCGTTGTGGTCCTAGTTGTCAATACATTGCTGCAAGGGAATCCTGAAGCCCGTAAAGGCTCTCTCCAGCATGACTTGAGGTATACGCTGGACTTTCTCTTGATTGCTTGCTTCAGGTCAGGCAGGTTCCTGGGACGTGGTGGTCCTGGCTGTCAATACATTGCTGCAAGGGAATCCTGAAGCTCGTAAAGGTTCTCTCCAGCATGACTTAAGGTATGCGCTGGACATTCTCGTGATTACTTGCTTCAGGTCAGGCAGTTTCCTGGGTCGTTGTGGTCCTAGTTGTCAATACATTGCTGCAAGGGAATCCTGAAGCTCGTAAAGGCTCTCTCCAGCATGACTTGAGGTATGCGCTGGACTTTCTCGTGATTACTTGCTTCAGGTCAGGCAGGCTCCTGGGACGTGGTTGTCCTGGCTGTCAATACATTGCTGCAAGGGAATCCTGAAGCCCGTAAAGGCTCTCTCCAGCATGACTTGAGGTATGCGCTGGACTTTCTCGTGATTACTTGCTTCAGGTCAGGCAGGGTCCTGGGACGTGGTTGTCCTGGCTGTCAATACATTGCTGCAAGGGAATCCTGAAGCTCGTAAAGGCTCTCTCCAGCATGACTTGAGGTATGCGCTGGACTTTCTCGTGATTACTTGCTTCAGGTCAGGTAGGCTCCTGGGACGTGGTTGTCCTGGCTGTCAATACATTGCTGCAAGGGAATCCTGAAGCCCGTAAAGGCTCTCTCCAGCATGACTTGAGGTATGCGCTGGACTTTCTCGTGATTACTTGCTTCAGGTCAGGCAGTTTCCTGGGTCGTTGTGGTCCTAGTTGTCAATACATTGCTGCAAGGGAATCCTGAAGCTCGTAAAGGCTCTCTCCAGCATGACTTAAGGTATGCGCTGGACTTTCTCGTGATTACTTGCTTCAGGTCAGGCAGGCTCCTGGGACGTGGTGGTCCTGGTTGTCAATACATTGCTGCAAGGGAATCCTGAAGCCCGTAAAGGCTCTCTCCAGCATGACTTGAGGTATGCGCTGGACTTCCTTGTGATTGCTTGCTTCAGGTCAGGCAGGCTCCTGGGACGTGGTTGTCCTGGCTGTCAATACATTGCTGCAAGGGAATCCTGAAGCTCGTAAAGGCTCTCTCCAGCATGACTTGAGGTATGCGCTGGACTTCCTCGTGATTACTTGCTTCAGGTCAGGCAGTTTGATGGGTCGTGGTGGTCCTAGTTGTCAATACATTGCTGCAAGGGAATCCTGAAGTTCGTAAAGCTCTCTCCAGCATGACTTAAGGTATGCGCTGGACTTTCTCGTGATTACTTGCTTCAGGTCAGGCAGGCTCCTGGGACGTGGTTGTCCTGGCTGTCAATACATTGCTGCAAGGGAATCCTGAAGCCCGTAAAGGCTCTCTCCAGCATGACGTGAGGTATACACCGGCCTTCCTCGTGTATTGGTTGCTTCTGATCAGGCAGGTTCCTGGTATGTGGTGGTCCTGGTTGTCAATACATTGCTGCAAGGGAATCCTGAAGCACGTAAAGGCTCTCTCCAGCATGACTTGAGGTATACACCGGCCTTCCTCGTGTATTGGTTGCTTCTGATCAGGCAGGTTCCTGGTATGTGGTGGTCTTGGTTGTCTATACATTGCTGCAAGGGAATCCTGAAGCCCGTAAAGGCTCTCTCCAGCATGACCCTGGGTATGCGCTGGACTTTGTCGTGATTGCTTGCTTCAGGTCAGGCAGGCTCCTGGGACGTGGTGGTCCTGGCTGTCAATACATTGCTGCAAGAGAATCCTGAAGCCCGTAAAGGCTCTCTCCAGCATGACTTGAGGTATGCGCTGGACTTTCTCGTGATTGCTTGCTTCAGGTCAGGCAGGTTCCTAGGTCGTGGTGGTCCTAGTTGTCAATACATTGCTGCAAGGGAATCCTGAAGCTCGTAAAGGCTCTCTCCAGCATGACTTGGGGTATGCGCTGGACTTTCTCGTGATTGCTTGCTTCAGGTCAGGCAGGCTCCTGGGACGTGGTTGTCCTGGTTGTCAATACATTGCTGCAAGGGAATCCTGAAGCCCGTAAAGCCTCTCTCCAGCATGACTTGAGGTAGGCGCTGGACTTTCTCGTGATTGCTTGCTTCAGATCAGGCAGGTTCCTAGGTCGTGGTTGTCAATACATTGCTGCAAGGGAATCCCGAAGCTCGTAAAGCCTCTCTCCAGCATGACTTGAGGTATGCGCTGGACTTCCTCGTGATTACTTGCTTCAGGTCAGGCAGGTTCCTGGGACGTGGTTGTCCTGGCTGTCAATACATTGCTGCAAGGGAATCCTGAAGCCCGTAAAGGCTCTCTCCAGCATGACTTGAGGTATGCGCTGGACTTTCTCGTGATTGCTTGCTTCAGGTCAGGCAGGTTCCTAGGTCGTGGTGGTCCTAGTTGTCAATACATTGCTGCAAGGGAATCCTGAAGCTCGTAAAGGCTCTCTCCAGCATGACTTGGGGTATGCGCTGGACTTTCTCGTGATTGCTTGCTTCAGGTCAGGCAGGCTCCTGGGACGTGGTTGTCCTGGTTGTCAATACATTGCTGCAAGGGAATCCTGAAGCCCGTAAAGCCTCTCTCCAGCATGACTTGAGGTAGGCGCTGGACTTTCTCGTGATTGCTTGCTTCAGATCAGGCAGGTTCCTAGGTCGTGGTTGTCAATACATTGCTGCAAGGGAATCCCGAAGCTCGTAAAGCCTCTCTCCAGCATGACTTGAGGTATGCGCTGGACTTCCTCGTGATTACTTGCTTCAGGTCAGGCAGGTTCCTGGGACGTGGTTGTCCTGGCTGTCAATACATTGCTGCAAGGGAATCCTGAAGCCCGTAAAGGCTCTCTCCAGCATGACTTGAGGTATGCGCTGGACTTTCTCGTGATTGCTTGCTTCAGGTCAGGCAGGTTCCTAGGTCGTGGTGGTCCTAGTTGTCAATACATTGCTGCAAGGGAATCCTGAAGCTCGTAAAGGCTCTCTCCAGCATGACTTGGGGTATGCGCTGGACTTTCTCGTGATTGCTTGCTTCAGGTCAGGCAGGCTCCTGGGACGTGGTGGTCCTGGTTGTCAATACATTGCTGCAAGGGAATCCTGAAGCCCGTAAAGGCTCTCTCCAGCATGACTTGGGGTATGCGCTGGACTTTCTCGTGATTGCTTGCTTCAGGTCAGACAGGTACCTGGGAAAATGTTTGGAAACCTCGGCCTTCAAGTAACCCAACAAAAATAAAATTTTATTATATTATATTTACCGTTTATTTTTTTGTAAAAAGTCTAATTTTTAAGATTGATAGTAAAGTCGGCTGCGTGGTCAAATTGGTAGAGCATTTGAAGGACACTAAAGGGTCTTGGTTCGATTCTCATTGGGTTCGGAGAATTTTTGTGTATGTTTCTAGTTTCAAAGTTAAGCTATTCCGTAAAAATAAGAATAGATGTAGGCGTATAGCTGTAAGCTAGATCTTGTAGGTTCTAAAAACTTGCCTCACCTTGGCCTGTGTTTGTCGTGAGTTGGACCGGGTTGGTTACTGTGAAGCATTATTTTTTTAGTGTTATTTTAGTTTATTGTCTTTTTCTGATAAGAAATGTATATAACAATTTTAATATAGAAAGTAAAAACAAATGTTTTTCGATTGGCCTGAACAGCCTGAGTCACAGCTACATGCCTCAAATATCTAGGCTCAAACCTGGGCAATAAGAGCTGGTCATATTACACTCCCTAAAGACAACTTCACCTTGTATCTCCTACATCGAGTCTCATGACATACAAAGGGATCATTATTGATAAAATTGTAATTTAGTTCAGGAAAAATAAGAATTATTCATATTATAAAAACATTGTAAAATACTAACTTCGAAAACTGTAAAAAGAATCTTAAAAGCTTAACATAAAGGCTCAATATTATGGTAACAACTTTGTTTACAATACAGCTTCCAAATAATTTTCTAATACACTCTTCTTGTTTGAATTACTAAACAAATAAATTTATTATAAAATTATAATTCTATTTTATTAAGTTTACTTGTATATTGGTTTGTATAAGTTTTAACTTGTAAGATTGATAAAACAAGTGACTGCTTGGTCAAGTGAGCGGAGCACTTGAACGAAACTAGATGTTCTGGGTTCGATTCCTAGTAACGCCCAAGAATTTCTGTTTGCGTTTTCATCCCAGTTAGGTAAATAAGGACCTAGAGTATTGATGGACGGTTGAAGCGCAGTGCTGGCCAGATATTATGGTCTTATGGATACAGTAATTTTTATTTCAATAAATCCTACTATAAAGCATTCAATATACAGTATAATTTCATTATAACGGACTGATTAGAGCTGAGAGTTGTCCGTTATAAAAAAAATTATTCTAAAGTTTTTATCATGCAAATAAAAAGCTGTGCGGCGCTGATTACGTTGCTGGTACGATCTATTTTAAAAATATGGTCCTTTATAAGAGACACTCGGTTTAATTGGATCCGTTAATGTGAGAATCCGTTATACTGTTATGATAGTAAAAATATATCTTTATTGAAATGAAAACTTCACTAAGCTCATTTGACAGTTTTTAAAGAAACAAATTTAAATAAATTTGTAAAAGTCAAGTTTCTATTCAGCGAATTCTTCAACACGAAATAACGTTTTTCTATCAACTTCATTACTTTTTTTAATAACTACATTGAATAGATTGTATTTAAACATCTGATAGCTACGTCTTTTATTCAGGCTTTCACTTTATTTACTGCCAAAGTTATAATTTTTTAAAAAATATATTGTTAATCTATTGGCCGATGATAAATTGTTTATTCAAACTATATTCACTAGATCAATTCGATGTAGATTATGTATTTAATTTTAAATAACATAGAACCAAAAGCCATTTAATAATTTCTTTTTGCCTAATGCATTTAATTTATACTACAGCCTTTAGTGACAGAGAGTCAGAAAGGAAATTTCAGTGTTAGTAAAAAGGCTGTGGGAAAAATATAAGAAATTGCAGTTTTTTGGTTGTGCTTCTTTAGGCTGTTTTAATATATATATTTTTAATATATATTTTATATATATATATATATATATATATATATGTGTGTGTGTGTGTGTGTGTGTGTGTGTGTGTGTGTGTGTGTGTGTGTGTGTGTGTGTGTGTGTGTGTATGTGTGTGTGTATGTGTGTGTGTGTGTGTGTGTGTGTGTGTGTGTGTGTGTGTGTGTGTGTGTGTGTGTGTGTGTGTGTGTGTGTGTGTGTGTGTGTGTGTGTGTGTGTGTGTGTGTGTGTGTGTGTATGTGTGTGTGTGTGTGTGTGTGTGTGTGTGTGTGTATGAAACCACCTAAACTGAACAGTAAATATAAAGTTTATAAAATGTGATAAAATCTCCCATTTGCGATTTTTGGTCAGTATGACTCATCCAGATTCTGATGACTCACAACCGCATTACGATAAATGGTATAAATTTTACAAAATTCATATCACGGGTTTTAATTTCGGCTCATGTCTAATTTTAAGACAATAACGTTTACAACCAGAGCAAGTTGCATTGCTACTTCGAATATTTGATTTGAAGTAGTTTTTTCAACGTCCCAGCGAAATACTTGTCCAGCAGGAATTCCAAGTTGTGTGGCATTTTGATATACGAGTTTGGCATTTTGTTGGGTGTAATAATTTAAGTTCCGAACATTATTAAGAAACCTCAACACCAGAACGTTTATGAAAAAAAATATTTAAGCTCATTACATTTATTATCGAAATGTAGTTAGCACAATTAAGTTATATTTGTTATTTGGAGATAATTGTAATTTCACAAATGATCTCTGTATTTTATGTCCTTGTTTTAAATATCACTAACCGAGAGTCATTGCACAAATGTATCATCGAAATGTAGTTAGCACAATTAAGTTATATTTGTTATTTGGAGATAATTGTAATTTCACAAATGATCTCTGTATTTTATGTCCTTGTTTTAAATATCACTAACCGAGAGTCATTGCACAAATGTATCATCGAAATGTAGTTAGCACATTAAAGTTATATTTGTGATTTGGAGATAATTGTAATTTCACAAATGATCTCTATATTTTATGTCCTTGTTTTAAATATCACTAACCGGGAGACATTGCACAAATGTATCATCGAAATGTAGTTAGCACATTAAAGTTATATTTGTGATTTGGAGATAATTGTAATTTCACAAATGATCTCTATATTTTATGTCCTTGTTTTAAATATCACTAACCGAGAGTCATTGCACAAATGTATCATCGAAATGTAGTTAGCACATTAAAGTTATATTTGTGATTTGGAGATAATTGTAATTTCACAAATGATCTCTGTATTTTATGTCCTTGTTTTAAATATCACTAACCGAGAGTCATTGCACAAATGTATCATCGAAATGTAGTTAGCACATTAAAGTTATATTTGTGATTTGGAGATAATTGTAATTTCACAAATGATCTCTATATTTTATGTCCTTGTTTTAAATATCACTAACCGAGAGTCATTGCACAAATGTATCATCGAAATGTAGTTAGCACATTAAAGTTATATTTGTGATTTGGAGATAATTGTAATTTCACAAATGATCTCTGTATTTTATGTCCTTGTTTTAAATATCACTAACCGAGAGTCATTGCACAAATGTATCATCGAAATGTAGTTAGCACATTAAAGTTATATTTGTGATTTGGAGATAATTGTAATTTCACAAATGATCTCTGTATTTTATGTCCTTGTTTTAAATATCACTAACCGAGAGTCATTGCACAAATGTATCATCGAAATGTAGTTAGCACATTAAAGTTATATTTGTGATTTGGAGATAATTGTAATTTCACAAATGATCTCTATATTTTATGTCCTTGTTTTAAATATCACTAACCGAGAGTCATTGCACAAATGTATCATCGAAATGTAGTTAGCACATTAAAGTTATATTTGTGATTTGGAGATAATTGTAATTTCACAAATGATCTCTATATTTTATGTCCTTGTTTTAAATATCACTAACCGGGAGACATTGCACAAATGTATCATCGAAATGTAGTTAGCACATTAAAGTTATATTTGTGATTTGGAGATAATTGTAATTTCACAAATGATCTCTATATTTTATGTCCTTGTTTTAAATATCACTAACCGAGAGTCATTGCACAAATGTATCATCGAAATGTAGTTAGCACATTAAAGTTATATTTGTGATTTGGAGATAATTGTAATTTCACAAATGATCTCTGTATTTTATGTCCTTGTTTTAAATATCACTAACCGAGAGTCATTGCACAAATGTATCATCGAAATGTAGTTAGCACATTAAAGTTATATTTGTGATTTGGAGATAATTGTAATTTCACAAATGATCTCTATATTTTATGTCCTTGTTTTAAATATCACTAACCGAGAGTCATTGCACAAATGTATCATCGAAATGTAGTTAGCACATTAAAGTTATATTTGTGATTTGGAGATAATTGTAATTTCACAAATGATCTCTGTATTTTATGTCCTTGTTTTAAATATCACTAACCGAGAGTCATTGCACAAATGTATCATCGAAATGTAGTTAGCACATTAAAGTTATATTTGTGATTTGGAGATAATTGTAATTTCACAAATGATCTCTGTATTTTATGTCCTTGTTTTAAATATCACTAACCGAGAGTCATTGCACAAATGTATCATCGAAATGTAGTTAGCACATTAAAGTTATATTTGTGATTTGGAGATAATTGTAATTTCACAAATGATCTCTATATTTTATGTCCTTGTTTTAAATATCACTAACCGAGAGTCATTGCACAAATGTATCATCGAAATGTAGTTAGCACATTAAAGTTATATTTGTGATTTGGAGATAATTGTAATTTCACAAATGATCTCTATATTTTATGTCCTTGTTTTATATATCACTAACCGAGAGACATTGCACAAATGTATCATCGAAATGTAGTTAGCACATTAAAGTTATATTTGTGATTTGGAGATAATTGTAATTTCACAAATGATCTGTACATTTTATGTCCTGGTTTTATATAACACTAACCGAGAGACATTGCACAAATGTATCATCGAAATGTAGTTAGCACATTAAAGTTATATTTGTGATTTGGAGATAATTGTAATTTCACAAATGATCTGTACATTTTATGTCCTTGTTTTATATAACACTAACTGAGAGACATTGCACAAATGTGACGTTTAGATTGAATTAATCTAACTTCAATAATATATAACTACAATGGTTAACTAAATTTTACAGTTGAAGCAGCTGATTCAAGAAATGAAAGAAATCTACACTAGGACGAAAGTATGTCCATATTATGAAAAGGTTCCCTCGTACTGCAATCACAGCCTAGAACCAGGTAGTATTAGCTCATTTCAGTCACTATTTCAAAATTAAAATAAAAGAAGCCCTACTGTTTATTATGTGTTCCACAATTAGGTAGCTAATAGCTGTATCCTAAAATAATTGTTCTGATCAATTAAAACTATGTTGTTACACGCCGGATTAATTTTTAAAACTGTTATAATTATAATCGTCACTAATTTAATCATCATTATTTAATTAATATTGTCAATGATTTAAACATTATTGCCAGTAACGTGTAGTAATTTGAATATTATTGTCAATAATTTAATTATCTTTACAGTGATTTAATTTTTATTGTCAGCCATTTAATAGTCAATAATATTTATTAAGTAATTACCTTATTTTATTAGCTTAAGTTACTAAATTATTTAACTTTTATTGTCAATGATTTTTATTTGTCAATAATTTAATTATGGGACAATAATTAATATAAGACTGCCAATGATTATATTGTCGTTTAGTTAATTATGATTGTTATTGATTTAATTGCTAATAATTTATTAATTATTGTCAATATTCTCATTATTATTTTAAACAATCGTATTATTATTGTCAATATTCGCATTGTTATTGTCAATATTCGCATTATTATTGTCAATAACCGCATTATTATTGTCAATAAGCGCATTATTATTGTCAATATTTGCATTATTATTGTCAATAACCGCATTTTTATTGTCCATAGTGTAATTATCGTTGTCAATTTCTTATTATTAAAGTTGCTTGTAGTAATCATCTTGAATTCACTGATTAAACGATAAATAATCATTACTTATCTAATTGAATATTTGGAAGTGTCAGCACTGTAACTGTTTCGAAATACGTTAGCAAGTAAGTTCTAAAGTATTCACTTAATTATTATTGTTAATAAGTTAATTAATATTAACAATATTTTTATTTATTAAATTAAATATTATTTCCAAAGATTCAATTACCTTTGTCATTCATTACTCTTTATTAACACATTTTAATATTTATTAAACTTAGTTAAATTTTGTTTTTCTTGTATCGAAATAGAATTTGTTAACATGTAGGTCACAAACTCTTTTAAAACAATTGTATTGTTTATATACTTCTTAAAAAAGTTTTCCAACTTGTAAGACTCGTGATAATTTCTTCAAATTACTGGGCACGATAAAGTTAGTTGTTAAATTTATAAAAACTGACTAACTAGTTGGCAATTGAAAAATTGTGAAGGGCCAACTTTGAAGGCTGTAAAAGAGTTATTGTTACCAAAATAAACACATAACAAGCACTCGTAGCATAATGTAGCAAATATTCTCAATAAATATGACAAATGCGTATAATTGTGATATGTTTACTGCTATATACTTTTTTTCCAACTTGGGGGCGGGTTTAAACTGCCCGAAGCACTGCTACCTTAAGGTATATTGTACTTAACTTCCTGATCTAGTCAAATAGCCCCTTCCCTCTTACCAGGTTTAGGAGTTTCCTGACTAGTGTTTTACCTTCAGCATCCACCAGAGCTGTACTATCACCAAAGAGGTTGAAGCGCCTCTCGGCAAGTGCTTCACATCTATAAATGATGTGTGTGGCAGTCTCCAGTTCTTGACCGCATAATCTGCACACTGGTTCATCTTTGTAGATACCCATTTTATGCAAATGTTTCCTTAGTCCACAGTGTCCCGTGAGTAGACCTGTGGCTATCCTCAATTCCTGCCTAGACAGATAGATGAGACTCTTCTGCAGCCCCAAGGAAGATTTCCTAAGGGTTAGCTTACTGTGTCTCATCCCTTCAGCCCTGATCCAGTGCTCACAGTGTCTTTCAGCCATCCACCTTCACACTGCTATCTTGACCATGGATTTTGAAATACCTACCGCCGTTTCCGGTCCAATTAGGGGAGTTGAAGACTCCTCTCTGGCCAGTGCATCTGCGGCCTCATTTCCAAATATTCCCCTATGCCCTGGCACCCAACCTATCTTGATTTGATTGTAACTTGCCAGGGCTTGTAGGTTATTTAGGCACTCCCTGTCTATGGCCGAGGTGACCACATGTCCGTTTAGTGCCTTAATTGCTGCCTGACTGTCGGAGAAAATAGCAATCCGGGTCTCGTGTGTTCCCCTTCTCGCTATCTCTCCCAGACAGGCATTTATAGCATATATTTCGGCCTGAAAGACAGAGATATGCCTCCAAAAGGAAAAAAACTAGTTTTACCCTTGGGTTTTTACAATACACCCCTTCTCCAGTGCCGAAGTCCATCTTTAAGCCATCTGTGTACCAGATCTGAGCTCCCGATGTTAATGTCCCTGACCATTCCATCATAGTTTGGTTTACCTGGTCAGGTGCAAACGTTCGAGTAATGTGGTCGCTGCCCATTTCCAAGACGGGTTCTTTGACCACGCACTCGATACTCATATGTCCCGAAAGATCTGGGAGATTAGCCCAGTTGTTCGAGTTACGCAATCTCCATGCCGCCAGCCTCGCCTCCCCCTAAGGACAAGCTCAAGGGGGGGGGGGAAGGTTAAGCATTACTTCATTGCTGCACCAGGTGTAGTTGACATCGCTCCCAGTGTGCACTGACAAGCCAATCTGGATAGAGCTCAGTTGAGCTCTTGTCTGTGCCTGGTTGGCCTTTCTCCACCACACCAGAGCTCCATTGGTAATCATAGGTCTTATCACCCTCAGATACATCCAGTGCATCATTGATGGCTTCAGTCCCCATTTCTTACCCACCATTCTTCTCACTGTCATCAGTGCCCTTTTGGCCCTGTTAACTGTCCTCTCAAGATGTGGGTTCCAGGTGAGTTTCCTGTCCAGAGTATCTCCCAGGTACTTCACCTCCCCCACAAACTCAAGGTATTCACCAAACAAGCGAGGCATCCTGGTCGTCAGATCTTTTCGCTGTCTGGTGAAGTTAATAAGAGCAGTGTTTTTTAGGATTTACCCTAAGGTTCTCCTTATTACACCACTCTTCAATCAGTCGTAGAGGATTTCTGATTACCTCAAAGACTGTATCAGGGAATCTGCCCAGGATCAGAACAACTATGTCTTCCGCATATCCCAGACAGAAGTACCCCTATTCACTCAGGAGTTCAATAAGGTTGTCAACCACTAGGCACCACAACAGAGGAGAGAGAACCTCCCCCCCCCCCTGTGCACAGCCCAGACTTGTCTCCGCCCTTCTGACCTCCCCTGCCACCTCTACAGCAATGCTTCTGTTAGTTAACATGGAACTTATCCAGCCACAAGTGGTCGCATCCACTCCATGACGTCTTGCACCACTTACCATCGTCTCCACTGAGGGGTTATTGAAAGCCCCTCAACCTTTCAAGCCCCTATGGCACAACCTTTCTTGGCGATCATTTGCTCAATCCTACCAACCACTTGATGGAGAGCTCCTTCGCAGGATTTCCCCGGTTGATAAGCATACTGGTTCCAATGCAGTGGTTTTATGGCCAAAGCACCCCCCCCCCTCCTAATATGCCTATCAACCAGATTTTCAAGTCCCTTAAGAATAAACAACATGAATGTAATAGGTCTGTATCCTTTCCCTTCCGATTGGTTACCGGTGGGCTTAGGTATAAAGACCACCTTACTAGATTTCCAGGCTGCCGGCACATGCCCTAGAGCAATGCTTAGCCTGTATAATTTAGTAAGTACCAGCACCAGCATATCCATTCCCTGCTGCAGCAGCACAGGATAGATCCCATCTGGACCTGGAGATTTGTAGGGTTTAAATGTGCCTATAGCCCATCTTACCCTTTGTGGCGTTACTATCCTCCTTGCCACTTCCCAGTCCTCCCTCTTACTACGTCTTGTGGAGGGTTTGGCAACTGGTTCAGTGTCTGCTCCCCCAAGTTTCCTCAGAGTACTGCAAGGGAAATGTGTTCTGATTAATTTTTCCACAGTTTCCCCTGCAATTTTTGTTATATTCCCCAGTGGGGTTCTTAGCATCCCCACCGGGTTAACTGGGTCCTTAGAGAGTACTTTATTCAGTCATGCCCCTTCCCGAGTTTTGTCAATCTCCAGGACTTCCTGCGTGCTTCTCTAATTGCCCTGTTGTATTCGGTTAGTGTTTTCCTATACTGGTCCAACTCCCCGTTCTTTTTTGCTCTATTAAAGAGTCACCTGGTAGTCTCCCGAAGTTTGGCTAGCTTCTTATTCCACCATGACGGATCCCCTACTTTTCTCCCCTCACTAAGAGGGCAGTTATCAGTAAAAGATTCTACTATAGCCTCGCCAACCAACGTGGTAGAGTCTTCTAGCTCTATCCTACCACCATATTCCAATCCAGCCTCCTCAATCCGAACACCCAGGTTCCTCCTGTAGGAGTCCCAGTCTGTTCTTCTTGGATCCCTGGTTGGCCGAAGCATGGCTGGATTGAGGGAGATATCATACCTAATATGTCTGTGGTCGGAAGAAGATGGTTCATCCGACACATGCCAATTTAGTACATACCTAGCCATCTGGTTCGATGCCACCGTAATGTCCAGGACCTTCCGTCTGGTCCTAGTGACAAACGTCGGCTCTTCCCCCTGATTTAAGACTAGTAAATTCTTAGAGCTAAGATAAGCTAAAAGTTCCTCACCTCTAGTGTTGGTACCTGTACTTCCCCACGAAGTGTGATGGGAGTTAGCATCCATCCCCACCAGCAGCTCCTCATCCACAGCCCCGCAGTACTCGACCAACCTCCTCAGCTCTTGTGTTGGTAGAGCCCCCGCGTAGTCAAAGGGAAGATATGCCGTGGCCAGGCTCAGTATCCTCATCCTCCCCTCCGCCCGCAGCTCCACCATCACTGCTATCAAGTCCCTGCAGCAGAAGTCCGTTAATACAAAAGCACTCAACCCCCTCCTGACCAGGATACACGTCCTGGGAACACCGGAGTTCTTATCATACAACAACTTACCTCCAGATGTCGCCAGCCCGCATATTCGTCCTCCAGAAATCAATGGCTCTTGGATGAGAACTAAGCCAACCTCTCCCCTGTCCAGCACCCTACACACGACAGCACTAGCCGCCCTGCTTTGCTGTAGGTTCACTTGGAGGAACTTGATCATCGTTCTGCTTACTTAGCAGTTGCCTGGGTCCGCAAAGCAGCCCCAGGACTAGAGAGCACCTTGAACGTGGCCTGTCTCAGCCCCACATTCACCCTCAGGTTGTTGTTCCGCAGTGCCCTGAGGGAGCCCTCTCCTATATACAGAATAAGGATAAGACCTGCATCCTCCATTTTCCTAACAATCACCTTCCAAGTATCCTGTACTATCCCAGGGTTCTGGGCTGTGGCCACCTTCAGGATCTCTTCCAGCTCCTTACCATTGTAGGGTTTGGGCCCACACATTGAAACTTTTGCAAAGCAAAAGATCTCCTTAGGTGGCCCTGCCCTCAACTTTACCCCCTCACTCAGGGTGAAGCTTGGCAGGACCCGAAGGACCCACTCCAGGCTCTCCCGTGAGGAGCATACGACATTTAGAGCCCCCCTCTCTAAGTATGCTGTCCTGAACCCTCTATCCCCACTCTCCGTCTCAGCGGATAGCAGTTCTGAGAAGAACAGCTCCTCCAGCTCCAACGCCATCTCTTCCGAGAGTTGTCTCTCTGAGTAACTAACTGGGAGAATGGCTAGCTTTTGCCGAAAGGTATCGCCGTATGTGCCCGAAGACACTGCAGCATCCCCCCTCGTCCCAGATTCACATTCTTCTCTCCTCCCTCCATTGGAGAGGAATTGGAGGTCGAACTCCTAGGCCTTTTGGGCGTACTGGGGTTTGGTGCTCTTGGTTGATTGCTTCCCTGTTGCACCTCCCTCCTCACAACATCCTATCCCTGGACTTTGACAAGCTCGGCTCGGTTTTGGCCTCCCCTTGTTTTGTCAGGATTATTGGCCCTCCCGCTGCTCTCGCCTGTTCTCTTTGGAGCCGCCTTTTGGCCGCTCCACTCATACGCTTTCTCCGTATAGAAAGCGTACTCAACTCTACAGCCATTTCACCGGTTTCTGCAGTCGGCAGCTTGAAAGCCGCCCCCGCACCCCCAGTGATGGTTGCCGTTGACACATCTGCTACAGACTCACGATTTGCCGTCTCATTGGCTCCCGCTGTCTGTGCAGTCTCAAAATCAATTTTGTTACTTGTTTGGTCCATTAACTTCCCACGAGTATGGGGGAAATAACGGTCGACCAGAGCAGAGCCCCCACTGCCCTGGCAAGACATCATACAATGATTTTTTGTCCGGTTCCTCAAGGAGATCGTGTGCGTCTGCATTTTATACCCTGCAGCCATTCATCCATCAGCACTATGCCTTCCACCTTGGATTAGGTAATCAGTCACTGACCTTGAAGCCTACCCCAAGTTCAGGACATTATTAACTGTTCCTCTTAGAACGAACAGCCTGCTTTACTCTCTTTTGTTACAACTGTGTCGTTAGGGTAGCTTCCCGCCCATACTTCACTGCCGCATTGCCCTTGGTTCACCTGGGAGGTGAGAGTAGCATTGTGAGGACTTAATTCCCAACTACCCCAGTCCACAGTCAGAGCAGTTATTTTTACCACACCCAACCGGTTGACTGACGAGGAGGGATAATTCCTCACCTTTGAACCATTGCCTTGGTCCAGGCCTGCTTATTCAGAAACCTTTCGGAATCCTTATTCATAAGTAACCTACATATCTGTAGGCCGTTCCACTATCCGCCACCTGTGGACCCGCCCGGTTGCTCAGGCCAGCTAGCCGGGTGCTATATACTGCATCAAATACGTTTTAAAACAAATATATAATATCTGATTTTTAATATTAAACATATTTTTAGGAAGATTTATTTTAACTTTTACAATAAAATTTAATATTCCAATATTGACTACAAGCCCGCCCAAAGAAGGTTGGTCAAGAGGGAGAGGGTCGTCGTTGGTGCTTTTTTACTGCGGAAATAATTACTGGTGAGGCGAAATCCATAGAAGAGATAAAAACAACTGACTTCTGGAATAATAACTGTTGCGATAGAAGTTGATCTCCCCCAAACAGTCATTTTAGTGATATCATTGAAGACTTTGAACAAATCTAGAAAAGTATTTGTTTAACAAAATTAGTTTTGTTACATTTATTTGAGTACTTTAACGTTATGTCGATCAAAAAAAATATAATGAAATATTGCAACTGTTGTAGTAGAGCCTCTCTTAACCGGACGGTTAGGTGTTTGCCAGGTTAATCTATGGTTCTCGTGAAAAATAAAACCAATCGGAAAGAAGCTACATATTTCTTCAGTTGTCACAAATAAAAAATTATTTAGACTTTATAGCAACCTATTTTACTGAATTCCACTGAATTCTTAATGAATTCTAAAATTGGGTAGTAACTGTTGCAGTGGAATTCCTCTTGCCGGGACGTTTTGGGGTTTATCCGGTTGATCCGAGGCTCCCGTGAAAAATATAACCAAATTTTTTGATGAATTGAAAATCGAATCATTCTTCGAACAAAT
The DNA here is from genome assembly GCA_036971475.1 of Prosapia bicincta. Classification (NCBI taxonomy): domain Eukaryota; kingdom Metazoa; phylum Arthropoda; class Insecta; order Hemiptera; family Cercopidae; genus Prosapia; species Prosapia bicincta. The sequence goes on from JBAIZL010000002.1 coordinate 37,946,064, forward strand.
CGTAGCCAATCTAATCAATCTGGCTAAAATTCAGTAATGGTGTACAGGGTAGCTATTGTGTGAATTACTCTGAATTAAATGACATGCCGGATAATCAGAAGATCGGTTCATCCGAGAACGATTAAAACAGGGTTCTATTGTAATTATATTTATGTATATAAAAATAATCTAACAGTAGTTCTAAATATAGGAGAGTTAAAACACTATACATATTTCCCTTAAACTCAACCGTTCATAAAAAATGGTATATATTTTTTTTTTTTAAATACGAACTTCGTAATCTATAAACTACTGTCTCCTATCAATATCTTGATCGGTCAAATATATAAACTTCTTATATCTGTCAATATAGTCAATATATGTATTATTTCGTTGTTTTTTTACAATAGTTCATTAATTATTTTGAATATATTTTTCAGTATCAGCAAAAAATTCTTAATTTACTACTCATTATATCTGTTACGAATATTGGTACATTTGGGTACATTCTTCTACCTTTCTTAACGTCATAAACATTATTTTTTGTGACGTGTTTCGGACTAAATCCATTATTAAAAAAAATAAACATCCGACAAAGAGGATGTGCGGTATCAGAACGGCTAACGAGGAGGGGAGGAATAGTGATAGCGGGGCTAACCGTATCTAAAGGCGAACCCAAGATTTGAGCGATCACATTTACTTACTGTTTCATTTGATTATGGAAAGCTGATTTTCCATTAATAGCTGATTTTCCATGGAAAGAGCTTATCAGCTTGGTACACAGAGAATCATCCTGAATCCTTCACGCACGTTAAGGGTACTAACCTCATGCGCATGTTAGCTGTCACGAGACCTAGTGGTTGGCTGTCACGAGGGCTGGGCGAGTTTTGAGGGCACAGACCCGGGATGAGAAAATATTTGGGTGAGTAGAACAGTTTAAAGCTTTGATAATCCAAAGAGCGTCAAATAAGAATAATGTTTTGATTTAAGAAAAACAGAAGAATGTACAAAAATATTATCAGAAATTAATTTTCAAAGACCAATACCTTAATATTCTGTATATGGTACTTCCAGAATTAAGCAGAACCCTGGCACATTCTCGAGATTATGAAGAGCAACTGCATGTGTGGAAGAGTTGGCATGATGCGGTAGGTCCGCAAGTTAGGGACAAATATATTAGATACATCGAACTTATAAATCAAGCAGCAAGACTCAACGGTAAGATATAAAACACGCACACAAACACAAGCACACAAACAAACACAAGCGCGCGTGCACACACACACATGTGTGTGTATTTAAAGTACAATCTCGTTAATCCGGCACTATATAGCAGAGTAGCTACTGTCGGAAAACCGATATCTCTGTATTATTGGATATATGGGTTAAAAACGTACGGAACATACAAATGCATGTTTAAATTTAAGAAAAATCTGTTAAAAATAAAAACCTGTTAACGTACTGTTAACAGTACGTGTTATGTTATCTGTAATGTTTGGAAAAAATATTGCAAAGTAACGACATTTTACTACATTTCTTGTCGGATTTTAATTTATCTTTAACAGAAGCTCATTTTAATTTATAAATCAGTACAAATTGTAGTTCAACTAAAGTTAAAACCGTTTCCAACAGTGTTTATAGGTAACTTTGTAATACAATTTTGCATTATTTTTCTTACATGAAGAACTACTAAACTGTACATCCTACTGCTTATTTGTTCGAAAAAAGAGGTTTAAACTTAACATCTGTAAAACAAATATTAAATCCAGCTAAACTTAGAATACGACTTTCATTTCTATTATTTAGTAATAAAACCTTCTATTATTTAGTAATAAAACTTTCTATCATTTAGTAATAAAACCTTCTATTATTTAGTAATAAAACCTTCTATTATTTAGTAATAAAACTTTCTATCATTTAGTAATAAAACCTTCTATTATTTAGTAATAAAACCTTCTATTATTTAGTAATAAACCCTTCTATTATTTAGTAATAAAACCTTCTATTATTTAGTAATAAAACTTTCTATTATTTAGTAATAAAACCTTCTATTATTTAGTAATAAAACTTTCTATTATTTAGTAATAAAACTTTCTATTATTTAGTAATAAAACCTTCTATTATTTAGTAATAAAACCTTCTATTATTTATTAATAAAACTTTCTCTATTATTTAGTAATAAAACTTTCTATTATTTAGTAATAAAACCTTCTATTATTTAGTAATAAAACTTTCTATTATTTAGTAATAAAACTTTCTATTATTTAGTAATAAAACTTTCTATTATTTAGTAATAAAACTTTCTATTATTATTGAGTACTAAGCATGAATAGACTTTGATAAAATAAACAGATCATTTTTTAAATTTATTTTTGGGATATGAATTTAAATTTTCATTGTTTTAATTGTATATTTTCATTGCTTTAAATTCTAAACTTTCGTTGTTTTAAATTCTACAATTTTCGTTGTTTAAATTAAAAAGTGTTCGTTGTTCCACTGTTTTAGAACTAACTTCCCGCGGTCAGAACCTTTGTGACGTTTTTCTATTTTACATAATTATTAATGTTCTATTGTTCATAGCTTTAAACTCTTGGTAACTAACATACTTTTGTGCACCCGATATTGACTTTTCTATTTTAGTTTATTGACGACCTCCCAACCCCCTTTGTTCCAAGTCCCAAGTAAATATCCTTTCCTCGTTTGCAATTACAAGATCTAGGTAGGCGTAAGCTTTATTAGTAAAACTCAAACTGGCTTCGTTGTTAACAAGCTTAAGAGACTATGGTGCAGACTATCTACTTAGTTTTATGCGAGTAATCTGTCTATTCCACAATCTAAGAGATATTTATATTTTAGAAACGTATTCTTATGTATTCTCATTTATTTTTACACGTAAAGATAGAAAACTTCTTTTTAACAAGAAGGGGTCAATATGTATATTTTTTTCTCCTACATAATATTCTGCTCCGATTTTAATCGAAGTGTTATACAGGTAAACTTTTTATTTTTATAATATTAACTCTGATTAAAGTAAATAACATGTAAACATTATTTATTTGCAGTATTAATAATATTTATTTAAAGTTATAAATATTGAAACTATTTACTCACTAAAATAATATTTAATTAAAAGACTAAACTTGTAAACTGTTTATTTGCTGCAATAATATTATTTAATTGAAATATTTGATTAAATATTAATTTTATTGTTTATTTTTAAAAACTGTTCATTTTTCGCAGTTATAACTTTTAATTGAAATCTTAAACATGTCTACTGCTTATTTACTGGAATAATAACATTAAATTAAAGTATCAGTTATTTATACTTAATTTTTTTTTTAAATTAAAACTGGTCTCTTATTAGACCAACAATTTACTTTCCTTGCATTACCCCTTTACCTAAATACTGATATAACTATAGTGTCCATTGCCTCATTAGTTCTTGTCTGAACATTGCCAATACATATCATTAGAACTAGCACAGCACAACAGAACACTACACTAACTCAAATGGTTTGCTTCTCTTCAATCTTCTAACCATGGACTGGTTATCGAGAGGTTGAAGAGCCTTGGATGAAGGTGAAGTATCTTTCATGTTTTTTCGCCATCTCCTTTATTTCTTCTGGTATCGTCGGAATATTTATATCTCGGTGAATATCTTTGTTTTTTACATAACGAGGGGCATTAACCATATTTCCCAGTACTTTATTTTGGAAAATCTTGAGAATTTCTACATTAGATTCCTTTGCACATCCCCAACAATTGACTGCCATACATCCAAACTTCAAAATCTGATTATAGATTTTTATTTTATTTCCTAATTGGGGTTTTGAATCTCTACCAAAGAGCCAATGGTTTATATAATTGCGCGCTATAAACAATTCACTTATAAAATAAGTTTGTACAAAATTATAACTAAAAAACAGAAATTGAAGTCAAAGATTAATAAACAATTATCAAAATTTACACATTACTTGAAACATTTTAACAAGGTAGCCGTAGCAACTAATTTCACACTTACTACATCTGAAACAGAGAGCACAGTAACTAATCAAATGCTTAGCGGAACAACACAGAATTCGGAAACAGTAGGGAGGAATCTTAGACTCATACTTGACTGACACATCTCGAAATTTGTTAGTAAGTAATTAGCCAGTTAATAAATTATTATAAACTAGTGTGTTTCAATAATAACGTAATATGTAGTGAGATTTATAGTAAACGGTTTTAATGTTTACCGTTGTGAATAGTTCTCACTAGCTAAGCTCTGATTAACTTAATAATAAAAAACAATAATGTAAAATTTAAAAAATTTAAAGAATTGTTATAAGCTTAATTTTTTTTGATTTATTACTAAGTATAATAACCTAAGAATATAATTTTAGCAGGAGTTTATTTGTCCAGGTTTTCGAGATGCAAGTCATCAGCAACAGGCACAGTATGAAGATCCTAACTTTTCTCAACACATGGCAGAGGTTTGGTCGCAGCTAACACCGCTGTATCGACAACTCCATGCATACGTTCGTAAAAAACTACACCAATACTACGGCCCAAAGCGCGTACAGCCAGACGGACCAATTCCGGCTCACATATTGGGTACGTTGTATCTTGCTAGTACTT
>JBAIZL010000002.1:37953162-37958162 GCA_036971475.1 Prosapia bicincta
CACACACACACACACACACACACACACACACACACACACACACACACACACACACACACACACACACACACACACACATACACACACACACACACACACACAAACACACACACACACACACACAAACAATACGCACACAAACACACACACACACACACACACACACACACACACACACACACACACACACACACACACACACACACACACATACACACACACACACACACACACACGCACATAAACAATACACACACAAACACACACACACCCACTAACAATAACACATACACAAACACACACTCACACACACACAAGCGCGCGCGAACGCATTTACAACCAAGTCTATTTTTTTTAAATTAACTTGGGAACGGGTTTAAACTGCCCGAAGCACCGCTACCTTAGGTACTAGTATATTGTACTTACCTCCCTGATCTAGTCAAAGAGCCCCTTCCCTCTTACCAGGTTTAGAAGTTTCCTGACTAGTGTTTTACCTTCAGCATCCTCTTCCACAGCTGTGCTATCACCAAAGAGGTTGAAGCGCCTCTCGGCAAGTGCTTCACATCTATAAATGATATGTGTGGTGGTCTCCAGTTCTTGCCCGCATAATCTGCACACTGGTTCATCTTTGAAGATACCCGTATTATGCAGATGTTTCCTTAGTCCAGAGTGTCCCGTGAGTAGACCTGTGGCTTTCCTCAATTCCTGCCTAGACAGATAGATGAGACTCTCCTGCAGCCCTAAGGAAGGTTTCCTAAGGGTTAGCTTACTGTGTCTCATTCCCTGACCCAGTGCTCACAGTGTCTTTCAGCCATCCACCTTCGCACTGCTATCTTGACCATGGATTTGGAAATACCTACCGACGTTTCCGGTCCAATTAGGGGAGTTGAAGACTCCTCTCTGGCCAGTGCATCTGCGGCTTCATTTCTAAATATTCCCCTATGCCCTGGCACCCAACCTATCTTGATTTGATTGTGCCTTGCTAGGGCTTCTAGGTTATTTAGGCACTCCCTGACTATGGCCGAGGTGACCACATGTCTGTTTAGTGCCTTAATTGCTGCTTGACTGTCAGAGAAAATGGCAATCCGGGTCCTGTGTATTCCCCTTCTCGCTATCCCTCCCAGACAGGCATTTATAGCATATATTTCGACCTGAAAGACAGAGGTATGCCTCCCCAAGGAAAAAACTAGTTTTACCCTTGGGGTTTTACAATACACCCCCGCTCCAGTGCCGAAGTCCATCTTGGAGCCATCTGTGTACCAGATCTGAGCTCCCGATGTTACTGACCCTGACCATTCCATCATAGTTTGGTGGGCCTGGTCAGATGCAAACGTCCGAGTAAGGTGGTCACTGCCCATCTCCAAGACAGGTTCTTTGACCACGCACTCGATAGTCATATGTTCCGAAACATCTGGGAGATTAGCCCAGTTGTTCGAGTATGCAATCTCCATGCTGGGGTTTGGTGCTGGTGGTTGATTGCTTCCCACCTGTTGCACCTCACCCCTCACAACATCCAAGCCCTGGACGTTAACATGCTCGGCTCGGTTTTGGCCTCCCCTGCGTTGTGTGCTCAGGATTATTGGCCCTCCCGCTGCTATCGACTGATCTCTTCGGAGCCGCCTTCTGGCCGCTCCACTCATAGAGAAAGCGTGCTCAACTCTACAACCATTTCACTGGTTTCTGCAGTCGGCAGCTTGGTAGCCGCACCCGCACCCCCAGTGGTGGTTGCCGTTGACACATCTGCTACAGACTCACGGTTTGCCGTCTCATTGGCTCCCACTGTCTGTGCAGACTCAACATCAATTTGTGTACTTACTTGGTCCATTAGCTTCCCAAGTATGGGGGAAAGAACGGTCAACCAGAGCAGAACCCACACTGCCCTGGCAAGACAACATACAATGAGGTTTTGTCTGGTTCCTCAAAGGGATCGTGTGCTACTGCATTTTATACCCTGCAGCCATTCATCCATCGGCACGATGCCTTCCACCTTGGATTGGGTATTCAGTCACTGACCTTGAAGCACACCCCAAGTTCAGGACATTATTAACTGTTGCTCATGGAGCGAACAACCTGCTTTACTCTCTTTTGTTACAACTGTGTCGTTAGGGTAGTTTCCCGCCCATACGTCACAGCCGCATTGCCCTTGGTTCACCTGGGAGGTGAGAGTAGCATTGTGAGGACTTAATTCCCAACTACCGCAGTCCCCAGTCAGAGCAGTTATTTCTACCACACCCAACCGGTTGACTGACGAGGAGGGTTAATTCCTCACCTTTGAACCATTGCCTTGATCCGGGCCTGCTTATTCAGAAACCTTCCGGAATCCTTATTCACAAGTAACCTATATATCTGTAGGCCGTTCCACTATCCGCCACCCGTGGACCCGCCCAGTTGCTAAGGCAAGCTATCTGGGTTTTATATCAAGTCTATACTAAGCAAACACATTTTTTCAGTAATCTAATGTAATGCAACATAGTACTCTGTTTTATTTTTAAAAAAAACCTGATTTGAAAAGGTTGTTCATACATTTTTAAATTGTAAATGTTTTGAGGCGTCACCTGCAAGTTTTGTTTCTTTCGGTGTGTTTACGATGGCTTTATCCATCAACAGTTGTAATTTTATTACCACTGTCATGAGTTCGTTAATAAGTGTAAAGGAAGCACTTTAAATATATTCGTTTGTAGTTTTAAAAATATAATGTCTATAGTTTGCTTATTTAAATTTTTGTTTAATAGGAAATATGTGGGCACAGAGTTGGAAGAACATTTTAGATTTGGTCATTCCTTTTCCTGGCAAAAGACGAGTGGATGTTACCCAAGAGATGCTGAGACAACATTACAAGCCATTGAGGTGTGTACGAGTATGTGTAAGTGAATTTAGTCAAAATTAGTGGTCCTTGAAACGATTTTGTTGGGAACCACTTCTGTAAAGCTCAAAGGAAATCAATGCCCTTAAATTATCATCTCAGGTTTCTAAAGTAAATAATAATTTTTAAATATCTAATAATTTTGAAATGAATGCAATTGTGTTTATTATAAGCGTTGACTGGCGTAAAACAAACAAAAATTAGTATTGCAAAAAAAATAACTTGACAACGATGTACTATTGAACACTAAATAAAAATTAAATTTAAATAACTCTCAATAATTGAAAATATTTGGAAAGCCAAAAATTATAGGATAATACTTTTAATAATGTCAGATCAAAAAGTAGTTTAAGCTTTTATAGATACGTCGTTTCTTCGCAAAATAAGACTGTACATTATAATATATAGTTGCAAGATATCAGGTTTTGATAAATATTATTATAAATACATTCAAACAACAGTCTGCTTCTGTAAGCTATCCAATTGACATAACAAAATTTGTAGGTACCACCATTTTTAGATCTCAATTAAAATATTAATTGTTTTTCAATTCCTATCAATAAGCATATAAGTAGTCTTTTTTAAAACAAAATAACGTTTTGTAGAAACACAATTTTATAAATCAACAAAATTGTAGTTATTTTTACTTCCTACAGATATGCAGATACCTGGTATTTCTAACCCATAGTAAACACAACATACAGCATTTTTTAGATCTGAATAAAAATGGAATCATTTTCAATTCCAATTGATTAGCATAAAAGGCATATTTTTAAAACATTTTAAATATGTTTAGGCAACACAATTGTTTGAATTAAACTATAATGTATTTAATTTTAGTTCTTATTGATATGCAGAAAGAGCATATTTTAAAGCATAATAATGTTTGCAAGTAACACAATTTTTAGAATTTAATAAAAATTTATTAACTTTTATTCCCATGGATATTCAGGTAGGATCAATTTTCGAAACATAAAAAAGTTTGTAGGTATCTCAAATTTTAGAGTTCAATAAAAAAGTTCTTATTTTAAAATCCTATGGGTATGCACATAGGGCTTAACTTTAGGAATAATAGCATTTGAAGATAGCAAACTATATGCAAATAACGCTTACCTTTAAAACGTATTGAAATTTGCAAGAAACACAGTTTTTAGAACCATAAATAACGTATTTATTTTCAAATCATACAGATATGGCTTAATTTTAAAAACATAGTAAAATTTGTAACACAAGTTTAGGAATTCAATTATACAAAATGAATATGTTTAATTCCTATCGATATACCGACAGGGCCTATTTTTAACGTTTAAAATAATTTGTATAAAACACTTTTTTTAGAATTCAATAAAAATGTATTTATTTTCAAGTTCTATGTATATAGGACTACTATGCATAAAATACTACTATGCTGAAACGATAGGGCGTATCGTTAAAACGGTAAAATTTGCAGGTAACACCGTTTTTAAATTACATTATATTGCATTTATTTTTAATTGATATGGATATGCAGATTTTAGAAACTGAATGAGATTTGTAGGCTACACAGTTTTTAAAATACAATAATTTTGTATTTTTAAAAATTTCTATATGTAGACATAGCGTATTTTTAAAGCATAATAAAATAAGCAGGTAACAATTGATAGAATTCAAAAAAATTCTATTTATTATAACTTCCTATCTATATGCAGACATATCGTATTTGTAAAGCACAGTAAAATTTGCAGCTATGAATTTTTAGAAATAAATAAATTTCTATTTATTATAACTTCCTATCTATATGCAGACATATCGTATTTTTAAAGCACAGTAAAATTTGCAGCTATGAATTTTTAGATATAAATAAATTTCTATTTATTATAACTTCCTATCTGTATGCAGACATATCGTATTTTTAAAGCACAGTAAAATTTGCAGCTATGAATTTTTAGAAATAAATAAATTTCTATTTATTTTTAATTCTAATTGATATTCTGACAGTGCAAATTTTTTTGTATAGTAAAAATTTGCAAGCAACAATTTTTAAAATTCAGTAAATTTATATTTGTAAATTTATATCGATGGGCAGACAGAACGTATTTTCTAAGAATAATAAAATTTGCAGGTAATTTTTTTTTAAATTCAATAAATTTATATTTAC
>JBAIZL010000002.1:37963162-37968162 GCA_036971475.1 Prosapia bicincta
TGATTTAGTTAACTAATATTTTTTTTTAATGTAATTTACAAACTTAATGTTTGAATTACCTATTATGTTATAAACATCAAATTTTAACTTCTTGTTATTATAAGTGTACAAATTTAAAATAGGTTATGTTTAAACAAATTCTCATTTACTTTTGTAATGGAATAATAAAATACAGTTTTCTGTATAAAACATTGTTTTTAATTTGTATCATATCTACTTTATAGGTACAAGTTTTTAATGATCCAAGGTACATTAGGCTGTGATCAATGGTACATGATGGTCGTGTACCTTTGATCACATATCAAATAGATATAAATATGTATGTATTGCAAGACGGTTTAGTAGTTAAAGGCTGAAAAAATACATTGTGTGTAGGAATAATGGTGCTATTAGGAGAGACTATTTCCATTTTTTTTATGTTAAAAATGGCTTTAAAAAATATATATGTAAATTATGATCCAAGATACAACCCCTATGTAGAAATTTAGTACGAAATAGGTCTTTGCAAGTTCCTGATAAAGGGCTAGGGCAAACGTGTTAGAGACAATAGAAGCAAACTAACCGCCAGGAATGGGCATTCATACCTTGTTCTGAATTCAAAAAACACTTTATTAAGGTCCAAATAGAGACATGAAAGTAACCATGTGTAAATAGAAATAGTTAAATGATAGAAATGTTCTAGGCTATCCCTAATGAATCTAGTAAATAATTTTATAACCAAGACTTTGATTGCGTACTTGAGTGCTTTATCAGTGGAATAACTTCTAACTATCCAGAAATATATTTGTGTGAGTGTTCTGAGTTTTTACTCTTGTACTGTATAAACAGTAATACATATTCATGTTGCAGGATGTTCCAGACAGCAGAAGAATTTTTCACATCCTTAGGGATGAAACCTATGCCCGTAGAATTCTGGCGCAAGTCAATGCTTGAAGCTCCGAGTGATCATGTAGTTGCCTGTAAGGCTTCGGCTTGGGACTTCTGCAATCAACGAGACTATAGGTACGTATTTCTTAATGCTCAGCCAATTAACCAGCTTTTTATAAAGTAGGCCTACTATAACGGTTTGAATAGATCTCTGGCTGTACTAGACTCGCGAGACTTTACTGTGCAGTAATAATGCACTTGGTTCAATCATATTATATTGTCTTAATCTCATATAGAGAATTACATTCCTCCAGGCCTGCTAAATAAGTTTTAACAACAGTTTCAGTTCTTCATTTAAAGAGAATCTTAATCCATCAAGCTTCGAGAAGAGGGAGAAGTCTGATAGAGTCAAATAAGAAGGACCCTCTTCCACGTACAAAACAGAATATACTGCATTGAACATTTTTACACGGCTTTTATTTCTAACTTTAGTCAAAAAAAAAAGATAGAACTTACAGCGCAAAGCAGTGTTGAATTGAAGTGTAAAATTTGTAATTTTTTGGGAGTCACGAGCATGTCTAATTACATTTCTAGGCATTTAGTGAGTTACTACTTAAAAAAAAGCCAAAACTTTGAATTTGTAACGCTTTAGGTGTGCTGTAGAGGGGGGAGAATTGCAATTTTCCAAAATTTTTAATTTTTGAAAGATTTTATAATTTTTTTGTACTCCTGATGACATTTTGCATCGCCGGGTATAAATTCTTTTACTAAAATCGATTAATTGATAACGGAAAATAAATACCTAATCATCCTATAGCATCAATTGAATAGTCATTAATTTAACATCCTTAATTTTTAATGGGACTATAAAGTATTTTTTTTTTTTTATCTCAATAATTATAAGTTACTATTGATAATTAAACCAAGGTTTAATCCACCTACTCAATGTATTGGAGCTACGATATTGCTTTCAAACATGCCTTATTCGACCATATTTAAGATGGTCGCGATTTACACGGATTTGTGTTTGGGCACCATTTGTGTCGCGCACTGAGCCCGATTTCCATACATTCGCGCTCGCGACGTAAAGTTCAACCCAAATTCTACATATGTTTTTCAAGCTTAACGGGAACAACATTTTTATAAAGGTTGGAACATCCAGAACAAGATACACCTTATGCTAGTTTCCTGATAGACTGGTATTGGAACAGGTAGCGTATAAAAACGTGAATATAACTCGGTAACTAACATATATTTAAAGTAATATTAAAATAATCCCATTAAATTAGTACTGCACGTGTAAAACGTAAAATCTTTTATCGTGTTATCTATAAATAGACTTGACTTTTGAAGAAGTCAAGGACGAAAGTGGGATAACAGCGTTACGTTTCGAGTGATCAAAAACTTGTTTCTTAAGAAGGAGGCAATATCCGCTCGCAGACAATTACAGTTCTAAAAGCTACATCGATTGCAGAGGCGTTTGGATTCATCATGACTTACCTCCTTTGGTATTCTTAAACCCTAATAATCTGACGAGAAGACTTCGTCAATTGTACAAGACGTATGAACTTATTTATATTTATTATACAAATGAACTGATAATGAGTCAGAGGTTTATCAAAAGATTATTATTATATATTTGAAATTAAAAACGTAATATTTTCAATATATAATTCAAGGAGTGGATTCACTACTTTCTTACCTACGGGCAGCGATATATATATATATATATATATATATATATATATATATATATATATATCTGATGAATATTCCTGATGATGTTGGAAAAGCTTTGAATTGGAAATTCAATTATAATTCTTGTATTTGTATTTAGACTTTTGTTCTTTATATATATATATATATATATATATATATATATATATATATATATATATATATCAATATGAAAATATAATTACCTAATCTATATTTATTGACCAAATGTACTTATAACCTTTACCACACAGAACATAAGTTAATCATAGTGTTACAAGCTTAGTTTTGTGTTGATGCACATAGCTACGAAAATTCTATTTCTAACATTAACATTTTCCAACTGACATTTAATTATAAAATAATTATAACGTAATTCAGTATATTAGTTACAAATCATAATAATAATCCTAGTAATTAATAGAACGGGGGTTGCATATTTAAAATATTTATATTGATAATAATACGTTAATATGATAATCAATAATATATTATTATGAATAATTATGGTATTTATTATAAGTACATAATTCGCTAGTATTGGTACTCGCGCGCGAGTGCGGGTTCTTGGTATGGTGTATTATCGTCTCACTGTCCTTTTTTAAATCTGGAGCTATATATTAAAATATCTAATAGCATCAAAATATAATATTATATTTAATACAGTAAAACATAATTCAAATTACATTTTACGATTTTAGAATCCTGCTGAGGTTAAATTAAGTTTGATGTTAACATATTAGAAATTACTTTTCTTGCGACAGTTGCGTTTATTAGTCTACTTATAGTCTACTTTCGTCAATCTAACTAGACTTAAACTATATTATTTACAATAATAATAATACGTTAATATGATAATCAATAACATATTATTATGAATAATTATGGTATTCATTATAAGTACACAATTCGCTAGTATTGGTGCTAGCGCGCGAGTGCGTGTTCTTGGTATGGTGTATTATCGTCTCACTGTCCTTTTTTAAATCAGGAGCTATATATTAAAATATCTAATAGCATTAAAATGTATTATTATATTTAATAAAGTAAAACATAATTCAAATTACATTTTACGATTTTAGAATCCTGTTGAGGTTAAATTAAGTTAGATGTTAAATTATTAGAAATTACTTTTAATGCGACAGTTGCGTTTATTCTATTAGTCTACTTTCGTCATTGTAACTAGATTTATACTATAATATATATATATATATATATATATATATATATATATATATATATATATATGTACCTGAAAAGCCTTATTACTATTAAAAATATCAAGTGATTATGTTCTTTGTATAAGCGAGTCCTCCCAAAGAAGATAATTAGTGAAATCAATCCGAAGTATTAAAACACAAAACCCTGCTTAGCAACTGCTCATTTAAAATCCTATAAAAATTAACTATTTACTTGTGTGCAGCATAACATTCATTTCATTCTCACTTAATTTCAGTCACTCCACAAAACGTTCTCTCTCTCTCTCTCTCTCTCTATATATATATATATATATATATATATATCGCAATATGTATTCTTGTGTATTAATAAAGAACTAAATCAAAATACAAATACAAGAATTATATTTGAATTTACAATTCAATACACTATATTCACTATATATATATAGTGTATGCATTTGTGTGAATCTTTCCATGTGTGAGTGTGTGTGTGTGTGTGTGTGTGTGTGTGTGTGTGTGTGTGTGTGTGTGTGTGTGTGTGTGTGTGTGTGTGTGTGTGTGTGTGTGTGTGTGTGTGTGTGTGTGTGTGTGTGAGTCTGAGGTTTTTATTAAAGTATCCATTCTGCGTTTCACAAAGTCATTTAGTTTTTCGCTGGTTTTGTCCACTTGATTTCATCCATCAATTTGGTTTCTCCGAGAAATTGTACTAATTTCTGAGTATCAACTTTTCGTCTGTTCCATCCTCGCCTCTTGCGACTATCCTCTTTAATGAGATCATTCTTTGTCTGCTTTATCTATGCGTGTATTTGGAACTCTATGTGTCGATGATCGCTAGTGTTTCATCTCCTAAACCTTCCACCTTCACCTTCCAGTTTTTCCTACCAATTTTTTGATATTACTGATTGAGATATGGTTAGATCAATAACTGACCTCGCATTACATCTTTCGAAAGTTCGCTTGGTTCCTTCGTTTATAAAGACCATGTCGTTTCGAGCTACAAAATCCGAGAATAATAGGCCTCTTTTACATTATCTAGTTTCTCCCCATTCTGGATTCCTTCCGTTATATTCATCTGAGATGAGAGTTTTGTACCTTGAAGATTGTATGCTTCTTTCTAACTGTTCTAGATTGTCTTCAAATTCTTGTATAGAGTCATTCAGAGAGAAACAACAGCTAAATATCTTACATTCACCCAAATAAACCCCTCTGGTGGATTCCTACAATTATCAACCACTACGA
>JBAIZL010000002.1:37970662-37978162 GCA_036971475.1 Prosapia bicincta
TTTTTGTAAAATAAATACTACTAGCCTCTAGCTTTATATTGATTCTTTTCACTAATCATTTTCTTTGACCATCATTATTAACAGCCAGTAGGAATAAATCACTAGCTGGCCAAGTTAAAAGTTTGTAATAGGTAGTAAATCTCATGATTTTGTTAATTTCTCATATTATATGAGAAATTCGCGTTTGTAAGCCCATTTTTTCTCGAAAACTGCTCTAAGTATTTTTTTCAAAAATGTGTTTATAGATAGGTTTTCAGGTATAAGAACCGATTGCTCTAGTCATCGAGAAATTCGCTGATAAAAAAATTTAAACAAAGATTTTAGACGGGTGCTTATCTCAACCTGTTGTAAAATTCCTGGAGAAATGAAAAATTATCGTATGAATGATGAGCTGACCAAATTTTCTCGAAAAGTACGAAAGGTGAAATTAATATTAGGCTAATTAATATTGTAATATTATTAGTGAATGTTTAACTATTGGAACATAAGCCAAAAAATCCAGTTTTATTTATTATTTAGGTTTTATTTCAACGATTAGACCCATTAAAATTTACAAATTTAGTTAATATTTATAAAAATGCATGGACCGTACAGAGGTATAACCAGATAGAGTGGTTAAGAATTAAAACTAACGACTAAAACCACGAATAAATTACAATTATAAAGCTACATGTTCAACATATCATCCAAATATAAATTATTTAACTAATTAATGGGGCAATTTGAAAATAGAGATAATCTATATATGCCCTGATTAGATCTAAAAAAAGATGCCTTTTTTGGCTTATAGACAGATGAATCGACGGAAAAACACACAGGCAGACAGGCAAACTGGCTGACTCACTAACTGAATAGCTGACTATCTGACGTATTGACGACTGACTGACTGACTGACCGATCGTTTGACTGACTGACAGACCGATCGACCACCGGCCGACTTACTGATAGACTGACTGGCCTGAGACCTGCTGACTGACTGACCGACCGACCGACCAACTGACTGACCTATCGACTGACTGACTGACTGACAGACCGACCGACCACCGGCCGACTTACTGACAGACTGACTGACCTGAGACCTGCTGACTGACTGACCGACCGACCAGCCGACTTACTGACAGACTGACTGACCTGAGACTTGCTGACTGACTGACTGACCGACCGACCACCGGCCGACTTACTGACAGGCTGACTGACCTGAGACCTGCTGACTGACTGACCAACCGACCGACCAGCCGACTTACTGACAGACTCACTGTTCTGAGACCTGCTGACTGAATGACCGACCGATCGACCAGCCGACTTACTGACAGACTCACTGTTCTGAGACCTGCTGACTGAATGACCGACCGACCGACTGTCTGACCTATCGGCCAACTGACTGATTGATTGGCCGCCAGACCGACTGATGGAATTAAAATCAACGAACAGCCTAATAAACTATGTCAGGTACTGTCTTTAAATTTGGAGGGGAACTTAAGGTATCTACTGACAGACTACCTACCAACTGACTGACTGATTTACCGATCTATTGTCTGGTCTATTGACCAACTTTCTGACTGATGGATTCATAATCAACGCACAGCCTAAACTGTATCAGGTTCAGTCTTTAAATTTGGAGGGAACCTTCGTAAGGTAATTAGAGGAGTCCTAAGAAGGGATATTGTCAATTTTAATTTTAATTTCTTTTTACTTTTAATATAGAACAACTGTAGCTACTAACTTAATGTTAGCGATCAGCTGTTTCAAATTCGGTAAATAGCCAACGTGTAGTGCAGCTCAAGCGTTTCTTGCGTACCCGTTATGTTTGTTTGTGGGTTTATAATAACAATTGTATTAAATACAACTATTTTGATTAATACCTTCAATATAAATAAGTCTTGAATAAACCAAAATAAACTAAAATTAACCCAAATTTATCTTTTAAACAACGATGAAAACACAAAAATAACACAAAAAATTATACATAATTATTACATTACTAAAAACATCACAACATGAACAACAATAAAATAATTATATAATATGTGGAGGAAAGCAATAAAAAATCATTTAGCACTGTGATATAAATGTTTAGAAATAATATTATTGTTTTCCCATTTCTAATTCCAGTAAGCTAACACATAAAACGCTTTACTATAGGAGTAACCATAATAGGAAACAAATAAAAAATTGTTTATATTTTTAATACTTCTTTAATTTTTGTGATAAACATTCTGGGAAGGAAGGCCTACTTGTATACATTACTGGCGTCGGTGGCACAGATTTCTTAATTACCGAGGATGAAACACGGAGCATTATCAATATTTGGCGTTACCTTGTTAAATTGTCATCGTTTATAAATTTTATCCAAACATACATCTAATTTTCTCTCCAAACGAAGTCTAATCCGCAGCAACGACATCAAACGCTACTGCTATTGAAATCAGAGTATTTTAATAATATACCAGACACGTGCATAGAAAAGGTTACATATCTATTGTGGTAATCCTTTATGCAACCTATAATTTGCTTCCTTTTATGTCAGATCCAATGTATCATGGTTCGACTGTATCAACAACAATATGTATATGCTTATTTGCAAAAAGGATCATAGTCAGACGTAGCAAGGGTTTTACATTTTATGCCTCAGTGAAGGTTGTATCGTTTTGAGAAGCTTAACAAGGGATTTTCAACTAATGCATTAAGGTTGCGTTTACTACCCTTCTTACTGACGTTAAAATCAAGCTGTGCTTTTGTAGGCAGAATAAAAACGATTCTTGTTGTTGAAAGAGATGCCTTTTTCGTCATACAAGTTCGTATGGTTTTTCTCTAACAATAAACTTAACATTTATAGGAATTAAAAAAAAAAAGTTATTCCTACCACTCCGGGTTTTGTAAATATTTTGTAAGTTTCTAGACAAAGGCTTCGTTGACATTGTTATATTTTGTAATTTAAAATGTAAGAGTTAAAATGATTTCGAACAGTAAAATCATGACATTAATTTGTCAATATGTTCTGTATTAAGGGTATATGTATTACTTTTGGGCATAAATGTTTTTGATTTTAGCTTTCCACGAAGCTTTAAGTGAAGCAATCTGTCTTTCAGTGATTACGCCACGACATATGCATAGGATTGGACTTTTAAGTAACATAACTGATGATTATGGTGAGTGTTATGAATAATAAAAACATGTATGTATGTGTGTGTGGGTGTGGGTGTGTGTGTGTGTGTGTGGGTGTGTGTGTGTGGATGTGTGTGTGCGTGTGTGTGTATGTGTGTGTGTGTGTGTGTGTGTGTGTGTGTGTGTATGTGTGTGAGTGGGTGTGTGTATGTGTGTGTGTGTGTGTGTGTGTGTGTGAGAGTGTGTGTGTGTGTGTGTGTGTGTGTGAGTGGGTGTGTGTCTGGGTGTGTATGTGTGTGTGTTTGTGCAAATTACATTGGTTTGAAGTATTTTTTTAAATCAATCATTGTAAAATTTGTAAACATGAATATTAATAAAATTAATGGTTTGATTCTTCTCTTTAACATATTAAATAGGCATTATTAACAGCCCCATTCAGTAACTCCTATTTTAATTTTAAATATAAATATAACTCGTGATATGTACCAGCATTTCGCTCGTGGTATTTATGTCTCAAGTGAACAATTTAGTTCTAGTAGAGAATATTAAATAATTTTACAACTATCCATCGTCTTTCCCAATATAATATAAACCATAAATAAGTCTTTTATGCATTTCATTCTCTCTTACATGATATTACATCATGCACCAAAATTGATAAGTAGATATGGCGACGTTAGTGTGTGAAACGTTAATGTATATAAATTGTAACGAACGAAGTCCCATCCGTGAATTATAGCATATGGCTTGACAAGTACAAGTCCTTCTACACAGCGGGCTCAACAACAAGCTTTCTCGTAAAGCCTGGAACCTTCTAGAACAGGGATGTTCAACCTCCTAAGCCCAAAGGGCCAAAGTTAAAACCTTGAGCGTGGTCGCGGGCCACATAGTTATACTTTAATTTAAATTTAAAGTAGCAACAACAGCGTAAGTAAAGTTACTAATAAAACGGAAATTAGTAATATTTGTTGTCTTTCTCAAGACTCGGGTGTTTGTTTTACACAAATAAAAAAAAATAGTTTTATTAATTAACACAGACACTGAAATGAGAATAAAAATATATATTATTTTAGTGTGAGCATTATGGTCTATCAGCTACATCGACCAAATAAAGAATATTTACTCCTAATTCGGTTGTTGTCAACCTCATGTGATGAAGTAGAGATACATCAGAAAGCTTGTTTCTATTTTGGTTTTTTATGAACTCCATACAGGTGAACACACTTTCACATAGGTATGTACATCCAATCATTGATGTCATTTTTAGTCCGAAATCTCGCAAGTTTGGCAATCTCTCTTTAAAAAGCAATTTAAAACTATCTTGAACCTTCTCTTGCCTGGTCATTAGAAACATGTCTGCTTGCATATCTCATAATTCGAGTTCCAGGCCAAGTGGTTAGTTGTAGCTCCAAGAGGGTTATTGTCAAGCAGTAGACTACTTTGAGATTTTTAATTTCCTCAAATCTAGTATTGAACTCATCAATTACTTCTTGGATTTGAGAGATGCAGATTGTAAAATCGTTATCTTTGAATGTGTCGGCTATCTGAGGACGGCTAGGAAAGTGTAACAAAGTGAAAAATATGAGCTTTTTTTAACCTGGCTAAGCACAGATTTTTCTACTTCCTCACCCATATCAACAATTCTTCTTTGGATAGTTTGATGTGAAAGTGCTACTGAATCCAATTTCTTCGCTATTTTAGAATCCTGAAAAGCTTTTGCCATTTCAATGGCACAATTTCTAATTAAAATGCCATCAGTAGAAGGTTTCTTTGCCCTGGCCAGCTCAAGAGATACAGCATAAGAGGCAAACAGTGGATACGTTTGGGAATGACATTTTACTAAGCATACCTGTTTGTTGTTTAAGCTTCTTCAAATCTGCAACTAATGTGCATTTCATATGTGTATGTATCATACTTATTGTCATGTATTGTTGAGTAATGACTTCTCACACTATAGTCCTTAAGCACTGACACAACTCTCATGCACACCAAACACTGCAGTTGTCCATAGTTGTCTACAATCAAGCAATCTCTCTCCCAACTCTCTTTGTCTGCTAACTCAAATATTAAATTCTGAGCGTCTTTATGAGTAAATATTTTATTTATAACAGCAGTGTTTTATATAAGTTTTTTCCATCAAATTATTAGAACCCCGTCGAATAAAGGCATTTTAAGTAATTTTCTGATATTTTCTGTCTAATAAGATTTCGCGGGTCGCGTAAAACGGCACGGCGGCCGCATACCGCCCGCGGGCCACCATTTGGACATCTCTGCTCCAGAAAAGTATTGCTGATAGAAATTACTAAAAGCGGCAAGTCGATATATAAAGGTTTTCTTAAGCATGAATGAGTACAGTAATTGTAATGTAATGAAGAGAGTAAAAGCTGTCATATCAATGCAATGCTATTTGGACTATGCATTTCTCCCGCCATTTTCGAGAGAATTATGGATCATGTCTTGAAATAGTTATCATAGAAAATCTTCTAATTTACCGTTATTGAAATTGGTATATCTTTCAAGCAGCACTTAAGGAATGTAGATAAAGTAAGTACAGTGTTAAAGAGACTTACCGCCGGTAACCTGGAGTTAAATCAGAAAAAGTGTAATTTGTTATGGAAGTAAGTTTAATATCTTGGCATTTTATTTGTCTGACGAAAGTGTTTCAGTAGACCCAAGAAAGGTTAGTGCCATCGCAAAGTGGCCAGCTTCTCACGACAAACACCAGGTGCCTTGTGGACTGTGCACTTATTACAGACGTAAGAAATGAAATTTGGGCTAAGCTATTTACTAAGCTCACGGCAGAAAAACGGGATTCCAACTGAGACACCCTACGTCAGGGAGGATTTATACAGTTTAAAAAGATCCTTTAATCTTGAATTTGTCAAGACCCTAAAATAAGTAGGTAAAATTTAAAACAGGAAAAAACCATTGGCAAAATTCCGAGCTGTCTAGAGACCAAGAAAGTAACCCAGATTTAAGACTCTTGTTTAAATGGATGAAGTGGAAAGAAAAAAGGCCAGTCTGGCAGAAAGCGGTTAATTTGTCGAGAAATGTGAAGGCATACTGGAGTCAGTGAAACACTGTCATGATGGATGGCGGCCTGCTGAACCGGGTAATGGTAAATGCTAAGGGAGTTCAACGGTGACTACAGCTCCTGGTTCCGATGAAAATAATACCCGAGATACGGAAGCTACAAGATAGTGTATCATGAGGCCACCTTGGAGATCGCAGGAACTTGAGAAAGGCAAGTGGGCGATTTTAGGGTTGAGCCTGAAGGAAGACGTCAAGAATTTGTGGGAAGATTGTACTATCTGTGCAGAAGTTAACGATTCAATCAGAAGCAGCAAATCTCCAATGAGGTGGTACAAAGTGAGTGCTCCGTTAGAGGAAGCATTGTCTGTGCCACAGAAACGTAACAATGTGTTCGAGTGGTTATGGACGATTTCAGAGTAAACTCTGCGAAGCTTAAAATTGTAACCACAGTGAATTTATTTTTAAAACAACTTGTGAGCCATTGCATTCATATCAGGTAAGGAACTTCGAATCAAAGCGCTTTCCTAAGGTACACGAAAATCCTGACATCCGGAAGACCAGAACAACTGGACCCTGGACCCAGGATGGAATCCACGAGAGGGTCAGTGCCAATATCGAGGAGTTCAGCATCAAGATACACTTGTGAAGAGCTTAAAAAGCGTATTTTTTTACTTTACAGGTCACAATGGTAATATATTTTATTAAATCTTTACAAGGTTTGATTAGGAATGTAATAAAGGTTTAATATTTGTTTCAATTTAAAATTTTAAGTTGTGAAATGTTTTATAATGCATTATTTATTTTCAGAAACGGATATAAATTTTCTTATAGAAATGGCTTTGGACAAAGTTGCTTATTTGCCATTTGCCTATTTGGTGGACCAGGTATGTAATTTTATATTTCTTATAAACTATATTTATTTTTTTAAAGAGAAAAACACATATGTATGCTTGTCTTGTACGCGCGCGTGCGTACACACACACACACACACACATACATACACAACACACACTCGCGCGCATGCACGCACGCACACACAACGCCGACGAGTGACCCGTTTTTTACCCAAGAACAGGGAAATAAATAATGAATGGCAATTTATAGGAAATGATTGATAATATAGAGTACATATTTTTAGGAGTAATAAGTACAATGTGAAAAAGAAAATATCATATTAAAACTATCATTATTAGGTGATATACTGCTATATTATATTAAAGGAAATTTTATTACAGGATAATTAATTTAAAAGTTGTTTCATGTTCATTTAAATGTCCTTGGGAAGTAAACTTATTTCCAAAATCTAAAGGTATGGCTTATGTTTAAAATAAATTGACTCGTGTTTTGGTTAATGCTATTAGA
>JBAIZL010000002.1:37988162-38005662 GCA_036971475.1 Prosapia bicincta
ACTTACTTATATTTGTTGAGGACGGCCGTTTTGGGAGATGGGTCCCATTGTCAACTCAGACCGTAACTCGTGAGTTGACAATGGGACACATCTTCCGAAACGGCCGTCCTCAACAAACAAAGTAGTTGCTACTATAGGCAAGTTTATAAACATTTAAAAGTGTTTAGTGATAACTAGTAGCTCACATGAAGATGGAATCAACAAAAATAATAAAATAACATTTAGCAGGAGAGAAACCCTCTTGTCTAAGTTGTAAATTTCAAGCATGTAACATTTCAAGTTTTTATCCGTAATTTCCTCTTTCTAGGGGTATTAAAATCTATTATCTTGTAGTTTCATTTCAACCAAACAAATAAGTATGTCAAAAAATAAACTGGACTGAAAATAAGTATTACAGTAACAGCTAGCATTGATACTGGTATTTTCATATTTATATTGATACACAACCTATCCTCTTTGCTAGTTTCTTTTAAAATATCTTCTTTTACTATTATTTCCTCAACATAACCTATTCAATATATTATACAATTGAACTTAAATGATATTTTGTCATTTTATACTTGGCCGGTATATTGTTTTGACACAAGATGTTTACAGACCCATAAGTGGTAAAATTAATGAATAAAATTGATCAATTAATGATATAATTACAGATATTTTGTAGCATTAGTTCTTCAATTTCAAATACACGAAGCGCTCTGTGAGGCTTCTGGGCATAGAGGAATGCTGCATACATGTGACATATACAGATCCAGAGAGGCAGGTAGACTTCTAAGGTATGTAGTATTTGTTTTACATTTTGTTTTTCTTTATTATTTCAAACTTTTGTTTCATAAAAAAGAAAAACGCTAGAGGTGCTAAAATATAGAATTCCTAGGCATACATTTCCTTTTTCTGAAATGTGTATAAATCCCTTAGCAATAAACTATATCAGTAAGTTAGTAAGAGTATTATAGTTTAGGTTGCAGAATCTGGTAATTATTCTGCTTGAGATGATAATTTTTTTTAAGTCGTTACTCTCCAGTAAAACATTTAACCATTCATTTATACATTAAGCAACCAGTTACTAAGTACCCAAAAATTCATGTTTGCAGCTTCTGTTAACTTTATTAGAGCTACTTCATGTTAATATACCACTATATGATGTCCATAATTTCTATTTACTTACAACCATTCAGTTTACCAATAGGAATAACATTTACAAAATGCTGACCAATAGGTGTTGTGCTAAATCTGTAACTCTTCCTACAGATGCTTCATGTCACAAACATCATAAACAGTATTGTTATTTAACAACAGTACTGACACTAATTCAGCTATCCACCATGAATCATATTAACAAGATACTCAGCAATAATGTTTTCTGTGTCTATTACCATTAATACAGATCTTTCATGTCCAAAAATACATTAAATGATATTATTGCTTTCTATTTACTTATAACCATTTAATTTATCAGTACGAATAGCAGTTACAAATTATCACTAGTTAGTTTGATGTTGTATCAGTTATCATCATTATTACAGAAGTTTCATGTTGCCAAATATACTAAATGCTATTATCATTTTTTTAATAGTACGACTTATGAATACTAGTTACATAGTACCCACCAATTAGGTTTGTGCTGCATCTGTGACCCTTATTACAGATGTTTCATAGGACAAATAGATTAGATAATATGTTACTCTCTATTTACTTATAACCAATCAATGTACCACCAAAAATACCATTTACAAAGTACTCAACAACTAGTGTCATGCTTCATCTGTTACCAGTATTGCAGTTGTTTCATGTTGCCAAATATACTAAATGCTATTATCATTTTTTTAACAGTACGACTTATGAATACTAGTTACATAGTACCCACCAATTAGGTTTGTGCTGCATCTGTGACCTTTATTACAGATGTTTCATAGGACAAATAGATTAGATAATATGTTACTCTCTATTTACTTATAACCAATCAATGTACCACCACAAATACCATTTACAAAGTACTCAACAACTAGTGTCATGCTTCATCTGTTACCAGTATTGCAGTTGTTTCATGTTGCCAAATATACTAAATGCTATTATCATTTTTTTAATAGTACGACTTATGAATACTAGTTACATAGTACCCACCAATTAGGTTTGTGCTGCATCTGTGACCTTTATTACAGATGTTTCATAGGACAAATAGATTAGATAATATGTTACTCTCTATTTACTTATAACCAATCAATGTACCACCAAAAATACCATTTACAAAGTACTCAACAACTAGTGTCATGCTTCATCTGTTACCAGTATTGCAGTTGTTTTATGTTGCCAAATATACTAAATGCTATTATTATTTTTTTAATAGTACGACTTATGAATACTAGTTACATAGTACCCACCAATTAGATTTGTGCTGCATCTGTGACCTTTATTACAGATGTTTCATGGGACAAATAGATTAGATAATATGTTACTCTCTATTTACTTATAACCAATCAATGTACCACCACAAATACCATTTACAATGTACCCAACAACTAGTGTCATGCTTCATCTGTTACCAGTATTGCAGTTGTTTCATGTTGCCAAATATACTAAATCCTATTATTATTTTTTTAATAGTACGACTTATGAATACTAGTTACATAGTACCTACCAATTAGGTTTGTGCTGCATCTGTGACCTTTATTACAGATGTTTCATGGGACAAATAGATTAGATAATATGTTACTCTCTATTTACTTATAACCAATCAATGTACCACCACAAATACCATTTACAAAGTACTCAACAACTAGTGTCATGCTTCATCTGTTACCAGTATTGCAGTTGTTTCATGTTGCCAAATATACTAAATGCTATTATCATTTTTTTAACTGTACGACTTATGAATACTAGTTACATAGTACCCACCAATTAGGTTTGTGCTGCATCTGTGACCTTTATTTCAGGTGTTTCATGGGACAAATAGATTAGATAATATGTTACTCTCTATTTCCTTATAACCAATCAATGTACCACCACAAATACCATTTACAAACTACCCAACAACTAGTGTCATGCTTCATCTGTTACCAGTATTGCAGTTGTTTCATGTTGCCAAGTATACTAAATGCTATTATTATTTTTTTAATAGTACGACTTATGAATACTAGTTACATAGTACCCACCAATTAGGTTTGTGCTGCATCTGTGACCTTTATTTCAGGTGTTTCATGGGACAAATAGATTAGATAATATGTTACTCTCTATTTACTTATAACCAATCAATGTACCACCAAAAATACCATTTACAAAGTACTCAACAACTGATGTCATGCTTCATCTGTTACCAGTATTGCAGTTGTTTCATGTTGCCAAATATACCAATTGCTATTATCATTTTTTTAATAGTACGACTTATGAATACTAGTTACATAGTACCCACCAATTAGGTTTGTGCTGCATCTGTGTCTTTTATTACAGATGTTTCATGGGACAAATAGATTAGATAATATGTTACTCTCTATTTACTTATGACCAATCAATGTACCACCAAAAATACCATTTACAAAGTACTCAACAACTAGTGTCATGCTTCATCTGTTACCAGTATTGCAGTTGTTTCATGTTGCCAAATATACCAAATGCTATTATCATTTTTTTAATAGTACGACTTATGAATACTAGTTACATAGTACCCACCAATTAGATTTGTGCTGCATCTGTGACCTTTATTACAGATGTTTCATGGGACAAATAGATTAGATAATATGTTACTCTCTATTTACTTATAACCAATCAATGTACCACCAAAAATACCATTTACAAAGTACTCAACAACTAGGGTCATGCTTCATCTGTTACCTGTATTGCAGTTGTTTCATGTTGCCAAATATACCAAATGCTATTATCATTTTTTTAATAGTACGACTTATGAATACTAGTTACATAGTACCCACCAATTAGATTTGTGCTGCATCTGTGACCTTTATTACAGATGTTTCATGGGACAAATAGATTAGATAATATGTTACTCTCTATTTACTTATAACCAATCAATGTACCACCAAAAATACCATTTACAAAGTACTCAACAACTAGGGTCATGCTTCATCTGTTACCTGTATTGCAGTTGTTTTATGTTGCCAAATATACTAAATGCTATTATTATTTTTTTAATAGTACGACTTATGAATACTAGTTACATAGTACCCACCAATTAGATTTGTGCTGCATCTGTGACCTTTATTACAGATGTTTCATGGGACAAATAGATTAGATAATATGTTACTCTCTATTTACTTATAACCAATCAATGTACCACCACAAATACCATTTACAAAGTACTCAACAACTAGTGTCATGCTTCATCTGTTACCAGTATTGCAGTTGTTTCATGTTGCCAAATATACTAAATGCTATTATCATTTTTTTAATAGTACGACTTATGAATACTAGTTACATAGTACCTACCAATTAGGTTTGTGCTGCATCTGTGACCTTTATTACAGATGTTTCATGGGACAAATAGATTAGATAATATGTTACTCTCTATTTACTTATAACCAATCAATGTACCACCACAAATACCATTTACAAAGTACTCAACAACTAAAGTCATGCTTCATCTGTTACCAGTATTGCAGTTGTTTCATGTTGATAAATATACTAAACGATAGCGTTACTTTTCGATAATATTTTACAACCATTATGGAAACATTATGGAAAATATCCACCAATTTTTGTAATACTGCATCAATTACCATTATTACAATAATAATGAAACAAGTTGACAAATACAATAAATAATATAGATACTTTTCAATATGGCTTGTAACCATTCAGTTATCCATTACCAATAGCAGTTATAAAGTACCTACAAACTAGTTTCATGTTGCATCAGATATCAATATTATAGGTGCTTATTATTATATATTTGGTAATTTATCCAAAAAGTAGTTATATTAAATAGGAGCAGGGAGTTTAATGTAAGATACATTTTACTTTGTTAAACAGTAAACCACTAATAAAATATACCTAACAGCTTAGTGTATTTCTACATCAGCAAGATGTAGATTTATTCCAATAAATGGAATAACTATGAAGATAACCACGGAATTACCCTATATAAACCAATGAAATCCTAAATAGGTGATTAAGTCTAATGGTAGGCTACCTAATAATTAATAATTATGTAAATAATAGTTTAAAAATATAGTATTTCTATTTAGATGTATTATTTTTATTATTATTACTAGTACTCAATTATTTTACAGTGACATTATGTCTACTGGTTTATCTAAACCATGGACAGAAGTTATAAAAATAGCAACCAGAGGCAAAACATCTCAACTTGATGCAAGGCCTTTAATAGAATATTTCACACCGTTGATGCTTTGGCTTCAATACCAAAATAAAGACGAACGCCTTATTGGGTGGCCAAGCAGTACTGAAAACACAGGTGTAGTAAAAAATATTCAAGTAGCTTGTTATAATCATCTTGAATTCACTGAATAAGTCATTAGCTAATATTGAGTGACTGAGTGAAAACTCGTAACTTACTTGCTGATGCGTTTCACAGGATTCGCTTTGTCAATGAAATGATTGTTTCGAAACTTATCAGCAAGAAAGTTATTAGTTTTCACTGTCACTAAATAATTACTTATGAAAGTTATGTAATTAATCTTTTAATAAAACTTTCCTAATCATTTAGCATACCATTTTATTGTAGTATTTTCATAACTAAAATGACAGGACATCTGGCTGAGAAATTTAATTTTTATTGATATATCTGTAAATATTTGAAAAATGTATTATTATTTCCTGCATTAGGATACTATCACAAGTAGGCCTACTTTTAACAATATTGAATCTATAAAAATAATTCATTTCTCACAATGAAAGTTTTTTATGTTAAGTTTATTATATTTTGACCTTCTAAAGTCATTATAACTAATTTAAAGGAAAACAATTTTTATTTATGTTGCAGCACTATTTGGACAGTGGTTCCACTCGTCTACTGCATGCACTTCTTCTTTGATGTTACCATTGTCAATTATACCATTGTTGTTAATAATATTTTCACCACCACAGATGTGTTTTATGTGTATTACATTTTGACTATGAATGTGTTATATTTTTTACACTTATAATAAATAATTTGAAAACTACACAAATAACATGGTTAGTCTATTTTATCATTATGAAGATATTATACTACCTTATTTCCCAAAATATTTGCAAATAGTTGTTGATTTTATATAATGCTACAGGAAAGAAAAATGTGAAAGAATTGAAAAGAATCAGAAAAATCAGGTAACCCTAGTGCTGTATTTTAATAATACCAAACAATAAAGTAAGTCATAACAAAACATTCACATGTACACACACACATATATATATATATATATATATATATATATATATATATATATATATATATATATATATATATATATATATATATTCGCACTTCAACTGTTCTTGGATTCACCTCGACAATGCTAGATAAGATTGTAGCGAAAAGTGCGAAAAACTGTGATTTTATGCATTGCAAAATGAACGGATGTACTCCTGATATTAACTGTTCATCATATTTTTCCATCCCTGAAGGGATACATATCAGGATATGTATATATATATATATATATATATAGATTTTTTGGACTAGGAGACTGACAGACTTACCTTGGTAAGAGTCCACACTGTAGTCTTGAAATAGAAACACATAAAAGCACTTAAACAATGATATATTTCAACCACACAGTGGTCTTCGTCAATCGAAGAGAAAACACAAAAAGAAATATAAGAGAACAAAATAAAAAATAGATAAATAAAAAAATAAAAAAAAATTTTTATTTTTTTTTTATTTCATTCTCTCATATTTCTTTTTGTGTTTTCTCTTCGATTGACAAAGACCACTGTGTGGTTGAAATATATCATTGTTTAAGTGCTTTTATGTGTTTCTATTTCAAGACTACAGTGTGGACTCTTACCAAGGTAAGTCTGTCAGTCTCCTAGTCCAAAAAATTAAATAATCTTTACCAACCAAAACTAACCTAAATATATATATATATATATATATATATATATATATATATATATATATATATAATATATGTGTATATATGTAGATATGTATATATATGTAGATATGTATATATATATATATATATATATATATATATATATATATATATATATATATGTAGATTTTTTGGACTAGGAGACTGACAGACTTACCTTGGTAAGAGTCCACTCTGTAGTCTTGAAATAGAAACACATAAAAGCACTTAAACAATGATATCTCTCATTGTTTAAGTGCTTTTATGTGTTTCTATTTCAAGACTACAGAGTGGACTCTTACCAAGGTAAGTCTGTCAGTCTCCTAGTCCAAAAAATCTAAATAATCTTTACCAACCAAAAAAAAAAAAAAAAAATATATATATATATATAGTGTGTGTGTGTGTGTGTCTGTCTGTGTCTGTGTGTGTGTGCGAGGGTGTACTCCTTTGACAATTTTCATTCTATGTAATAAGATATTTATAAGGAATTAAAACTTTTACTGATAGGAATAAACACAACACTCTCTAACCACAATACATTTCTATTAACCATCTGACAAACAGAAGCATCCTCAGAGGATTTTATTTTATTAACCACCCTCAGAGAAAAAACATAAACAAGAAGAATATGTGGTATTATGAAAGACGTTCATGCTAATGTCTACTACATAATAAAAATTATTTAATGTGAGTTAAATGTGCTCCAAATTATAACTGTCCTGCTATTAATTAAAATGAATTAACAAAAAACAAAATAACTCTATATAATATATTACATTTGTAAAAACTCCAATATTTTAGTAGTTGTAATTACATTGTTGAATGGTGGGGGGCAGTGCTTTCGGTGGTTCAGAGCAGGTCCACTTTAGAAAATTGACCCTGGCCGTGTCTGTAGTGTGCACCACATAGCTGGGAACTTTGTATGTACATGTGAATCATGCTCCTTCTACTACTAGCATACACAATACAGGTTGGGCTTGCATGAAGTAACTCTAGTCCTGTCAGTCGGAATTACTTGAAACGGCGACTTTTATGTTGAGTTGGCTGTATGAAACAACAAAGAGAAAGGTGTAGAGGCAGCAACTCAGACTACCATTTACCTACAAATAAAGCAATGTGACAACAATTATACCATAATTTTTCCATATTTCCAGAAATCATATTGTTTACTTAGTCCTACCTTATTAGTGTCTAATCCATTGTGTAATTCTTAGTTTGTAAAAAAATATATAAATAAGATGCCGTAATATTTCCCCCATATTCCCTACCATAGAATTTTATATACCTACTTTAATCCTACCTATACTTACAATCCTTTACTATCCTTCATATAAATAGTCATATTGGCTGATTGCCTTAGGCTTTGGCCATATAAAATCCGTTCCGTCATGTCCAATATGTTATTTGTGTTTCCACCTACTTGTGTGCTATCCGGCATATCAGTTATGGTTAGATAGAATCCATTTTGTCAGTTTGTTTAATGTCGTCAAAGAAAGAACTGCATCTTAAATTGTTGCTCACGGAAAGTATATAACTTAAGTTAAATGTTTCGGATGAAAGATTATGGGAACAGGAAATAAAGAAGGAAGGAAGGAGGAGGATACCATAAATTGTTTCTGAAACTATTACATAATGATGATAAATATTTTGAGTACATGATACTGTTCATTCTATTTAATTTTTAACAAAGTGCAGGAGAGAATTATAAAAGTGAAATTAAACTACTGTGAACCCATTTCTAGGGAGGAAAGGCTTTGAGGTAATACAATTTAAAATTTTTAATAAAGGTGACATTTTTAAACAAATAGTCATAAATCAATAAAAGTAATGATTTTTTTGGTTTCAGCTAATTAGCAACTGGAATTTCTTCTCGCACATTAGAGTATTCATTTCACATGATGTTTTTTAACTTATGAATTTGATGTTACAGTCTAATAAACTTTGACCGATTATGAGACTGTGTTGTCAAGTTAATAAGAGGGAAAACGTGTATTCAAATAGTTTGCCATAAATAAGAAAATTAATTAAAAATGATGTTTAGAAATAAAACTTTATAAAATCGTACCTTCATCTGTTCCTAATTCTCATCAGAAATCCTTCCAATTCTTCTGTACAATATTTCTATTTTTCCGTTCTTTGTGAAATGGATTCCAAAGATGAGGATGCTTAAATACACTTGAAATAATGACTTCTTTAGATACTTCCATGTTCATTTTGTACATCCTCGTTGTCCATCTTGCGTCTCAAAACGAAATGTTTTGAATCAAGACAGATAACGTATAAGACACAAAATGTATGTGGCCACACCCACAATCTTTGGAAGAATTGTTATAGTCACAAATGACGCACATGACGTGCTGCACTGATTGCCAGACATGTCGGATTCTGTCTGGTCGTAGCCTTAAAGTTTAAACAAAAATTCTAAGGTTCTAATATCATGTTTACGTTCAAAAGTGAAGTAAGATTTTTTTAAACCTCTTATATTTTTGAAATACATAAATATTAAGTCTATATGTAAATGTATGTTTATAATGCTCAAAGTTATTTCAACTTTAATTAATTAGTTGAAATACAACAATTGGTATAGGTCTATTGTCATACCATGTTGAATCTATCAGTTCTCATCCAATCACTGGAGTCAAGTACAATGGGCGTGATCAGTACTTAGATGGTGAGATTGTACGGCAGCAACTCAACCATAATGAAACTTATGAATGTTTTTGAAATATGGAATTATAAATGTGTAACACAAATATGAAATATATAATTAAAAATGGAATATAATTGAAATAAATTTAAATTTCAAAAATTTTACAAAAGTAATATGGTAATTAAAAATATAGTAATCAAATATAAATACTTTTAAACTGTTATAAATGGACCAAAGAAAATATTAATCCTGACGGCCCACCTCTACGTCTCCCAGACATATAGCCAAAATTTTGGTCTCTCACCACTCCCCTATATATTCCAAACCCCCCAGAGATTTTAGGTTTTCTTCTGTTGGCTATAACATTGTGTGATCAGTGTACAGTTTTTTTTTTTTTTTTTTTTTTTTTTTTCTTATTAACTTGAGAGCGGGTTAAACTGCCCGAAGCACCGCTACCTTAGGTATATTGTCCTTACCTCCGTGATCTAGTCAAAGAGCCCCTTCCCTCTTACCAGGTTTAGAAGTTTCCTGACTAGTGTTTTACCTTCAGCATACTTTTCCAGAGCTGTGCTATCACCAAAGAGGTTGAAGCACCTCTCGGCAAGTGCTTCACATCTATAAATGATGTGTGTGGCGGTCTCCAGTTCTTGCCCGCATAATCTGCATACTGGTTCATCTTTGAAGATACCCGTATTATGCAGATGTTTCCTTAGTCCACAGTGTCCCATAAGTAGACCTGTGGCTATCCTCAATTCCTGCCTAGACATATAGATGAGACTCTCCTGCAGCCCCAAGGAAGGTTTCCTAGGGTTAGCTTATTGTGTCTCATTCCCTGACCCAGTGCTCACAGTGTCTTCCAGCCATCCACCTTTGCACTGCAATCTTGACCATGGATTTGGAAATACCTACCGCCGGCTCCGGTCCAATTAAAGGAGTTGAAGACCCCTCTCTGGCCAGTGCATCTGCGGCTTCATTTCCAAATATTCCCCTATGCCCTGGCACCCAACCTATCTTGATTTGATTGTGCCTTGCCAGGGCTTCTAGGTTATTTAGGCACTCCCTGACTATGGCCGAGGTGACCACATGTCCGTTTAGTACCTTAATTGCAGCCTGACTGTCAGAAAAAATAGCAATCCGGGTCCTGTGTATTCCCCTTCTCGCTATCTCTCCCAGACAGGTATTTATAGCATATATTTCGGCCTGAAAGACAGAGACATGCCTCCCCAAGGAACTAGTTTTACCCTTGGGTTTTTACAATACACCCCCGCTCCAGTGCCAAAGTCCATCTTGGAGCCATCTGTGTACCAGATCTGAGCTCCCGATGTTACTGACCCTGACCATTCCATCATAGTTTGGTGGGTCTGGTAAGGTGCAAACGTCCGAGTAAGGTGGTCACTGCCCATCTCCAAGACAGGTTCTTTGACCACGCACTCGATACTCATATGTCCCGAAACATCTGGGAGATTAGCCCAGTTGTTCGAGTATGCAATCTCCATGCTAGGGTTTGGTGCTCGTGGTTGATTGCTTCTCACCTGTTGCACCTCACCCCTCACAACATCCAAGCCCTGGACGTTAACATGCTCAGCTCGGTTTTGGCCTCCCCTGCGTTGTGTGCTCAGGATTATTGGCCCTTCCGCTGCTCTCGCCTGATCTCTTCGGAGCTGCCTTCTGGCCGCTCCACTCATATGCTTTCTCCGTAGAGAAAGCGTGCTCAACTCTACAACCATTTTACTGGTTTCTGCAGTCGGCAGCTTGGTAGCCGCCCCCACACCCCCAGTGGTGGTTGCCATTTGACACATCTGCTACAGACTCACGGTTTGCCATCTCATTGGCTCCCGCTGTCTGTGCAGACTCAACATCAATTTGTGTACTTACTTGGTCCATTAGTGTACAGTTGGATGCTACACGGGTTTTATGTATAAGTTACAACCGTTTTTATAAAAGTGACTATGTCTGTGGAATGTATAGCTGGGTTATCAAGTTAGTTTTGTGTACATCTCCAGGACATAGAAGTTAGGTTGAACAGTATATTTTATGATTTATTAATTAAAACAGGCAAATACAATCTCTAAAAAACGTAAAATGTGAGTATTATAAATATCGGTTATATATAATTATTTTTTCTATTTTTAGATTCATAAATTTAAATGTGTAACGAAGTTTTCTATGTAACAATGAACAAATATTAGAGACGATGGAATTATTAGACACTACTCGAAGCGCATGGGATGAATTGGAATCTGATAAGTCTGAGCAAGAATTAGATTTTGATTCAGATGAGTTGTATCAGGATCCAGATTATGCGCCGCCTGATGATAATGTGAATGATACTGATCTAACATGGGAGGAAATTATTTAAGAAGATTAGACAGAAATGAAGAGATTTTTATAGTATGCTATTCTATAATATGCTGAACATTGTGTGCATCAATTAGTGTACATCTACACAATAATTACAAATAAAAACACAAATACAAGGTCAAGTCAGGAATAAAACCTGTTCAAGCATTTTTTTTCTTGGTAAAGTTGAGCAAACAGCTGATCGTAAATGGATGAAGATTTATTTGGCATCTGAAAAGGTTACAACATATATGAAACAATGCATTGAAAGGTGTTTCTTCGGCACATAAAAATATACAACAGGAATACTACTTTCTGCAAAAAATCCTGTTGCGATTGCTGCTTAACCTTCTATGGGTGATCATAGAAAAAAAAATACTGCTGCTGTTGTAACTACAAAAAAAAAAAATGTTGAAAATGAGATGTGACTATTGGAATATCAGTATATGTGCCGAGCAACAAAAAAACATTATGTTCGGATTGCTGTAAACAACTATTGTTGTTGTTGTGTCTATTAATGTTTAAAGTTCAAAAAGTTCTGATTCCTCCAAAAGTCCTGATAACAAGATCTGATGGCTATGAAGTATTAAAATTGGTGGTGTTCCAAGTTGATGGAGCGAGCGGACAATGGCTTGGGAGTCATATTAGTTGATGATATCTTCATGCCCTTGAAATGTTCAGTACGTAGCCTAGCTATTATAGAGGAGAGGTTTCTTGGGCAGTTTAGATTGGGGATGGTGCCTTGCTGAAATGCTGGTTGATGAAGATTTTTTGCTTCACAACAGCATTCGCATCTGTATAAGTGACATTTAAAGGTTGATCTTCGCCACATGCTTCCTTTGCAAGGGCATCTTCACACTCATTACCCTCAATTCTGACATGAGCAGGGATCCACTAGACAATGCAAAGTATATTTAATGAATGGAGAAGACTATTAATTTCTTGAGTCAGCCTTGTCTCACCATTATGTATGGCTTCAAGTGCTGATTTTGAGTCTGAGAAAATGACAATTTATTCTATTAAGTTGTTAGGAGAAGGAAAAGAGGGACAGTGGGTTAGCGCCTCTTTAATAGCAATTAGTTCACTAGTGAAGTTTAAAGCAATTTGACCAGTGGGTATTTTGAGCTTGTTGTTATTTCCAAGAAGGGATACAAGATCTCTTTCTAGTTCCGCCTTGAGTAGAAGAAGACACTGCACCAATGGTTAGTGCAACAATTATTGTAATATATTTCCCTCTAGTAATTAGGTTTTTGTAAATTACCTATTCAATTATTTGATACTCTTAGAGAAGCTACATACAGTTGTGACATCATTGACATAAGAAAACATTTGTTATTAGTATTTTAAAGCCTCATTTGGTAATTATTTTCATGTGTACGTCTCTGGAACTAATCTGTCTAAATACAGAGGGGGAGCAGTCAGGGTTAAATACTACAAAATAAATTATGTAAGATTCAAACATATATTACCAAATATTATAAAAAACCTACTAACTCAAAATAAAATGAGGCTGTTATAAATGTAGCTAAACTAAACTAAAATAATAATATTACTGCTATTATTATTTTTAACATATTTTGAAATATGCACACTGTTTTATTAAAACAAAGATATACTTTACAGTGTGTATTCCAATACATGGCTCTTCACTTTCTTTGTTTTAGGTATTTCATTTTATTTATTACGTTCTCTGTAATTTGTATAGTATTTCAATTTAAAATACCCAAAAGTGTAATGTTTTATTCACTACATCATCATAAAATTACACTTTATATTGAGTAACAGTGGATAAGTGTTAAAGTGGCGCTAAATAACCTAGAGTAGCTTATTGGTTGTATTTTAAAGTACTGTAATATAAATAATATTAGTTTTTGTAATTTTGTGACATTGTCTTTAATTATCAATAAGAAATCCCTGATCGTTAATATCTATCTAATCCTAGAACTAATTTTTGAGACAATTTGTATACACTATTTATATGTAAAATTTTAAAAAGCACATAAAATCTCTACTAACAACAACAGGATATAATTTTTCACACAAATATGTTTCAACAACACCACAAGTTTTTTTTCATCTGTAAATTGTGCACTGTCAATGAAAAACAGAGTCTTAGCCAATATTAAACAAAAAGAAAAAAACAATTTCAAATGACCATTTCAAAGTTCATCCTTTGAACTTTAAGTCATTTCATAAGATAATCTGACAACTAATCTGCTTTTGATATAAAACTGTCCAGTAATAACTGAAATAACAAATATAAAACTTATTAGTTGTCTTACAATAAAAACATTCTTATTTTTTGACTCCATCTTCACGTGAGCTACTAGTTTTCCCTAAAACACTTGTAAATAATTTACAACTTTCCTATAGTAGCACTTACTACGGCTTCGGGAGATGTGTCCCATTGTCAACTCAGACAGGTCTGCAATGTGCACACTACTGTGATCTAGACATTAGTAGTTGTAACAAATGGCACTGTTTTCAAAAAGGAAACACTCCTCTCGCCATCACTTCTTAAATAGAAGGAAATCTACCCAATCTTTAGGAAATTCCTATAGCCTGAGGAAATTGTTAATTGGGTATTTACGTTTAGGCCAAATGTGTTGGTTTTAACTGACATTTTGAAATTGCTTTATCATACTTCTATTTTACCTGTCTCATTCTGTTACCTTTTATTTTCAGATTACTCTTTAGAACACTTTTCATTTAAAACTATGTTTTACTTTGCCTAATATTATATTTTAAAGCCACTTTTAAATAGTAAAGAGATTTTTCTGATATTTATGGAGGACTTCTTTCCTCTTTACTTTGATCTGTGAAAATTAAAACAATGTGTAAATAGCTAAAATAGATTTAATTGCACTTGTCTTATTTTCTCAATCAACTTTTTGTAGTTCCAAAATCTGTATTTAGGGGTAAAAATACTCATCTTAGAATGGTAATTCAAAACAATTTTGAAACTAATGATTACAATTTGTCTTTTTTTAATTGATATTGTAGACACCATGAGCTTACCCAGCGAGGGGCTGGATGACAGCTGACCCCTAAAAGCAAAAAAAAAATTAAATGCTTCAGAGATTTTTAATTGATCAGAGTCTTTCAGCAGAGAATTATGTTGGATTTGGATTTGACTGATGTTCTGCAATGGCTGGAAAAGAAAGTAGTATGCAGGCCATTTTAAAAAGGAGTACAATAAATATTTATTTTTCCATTGTTCAAGCCACAAACCTAATTATTTGGTCAATGACACTAGCAAACTACCAGAAATATGAAATACTATTGGAACAATTAAGAACACAATATCCTTCTTTAGTGAGTAGCAATCCTGCAGGAACTTGGTTCACAACCCACCAAGACTCTGTGAGACCAGATGGTCCGAGAAATACAAGAGCATAGGAAATTTTTCAAGCAGATTCCATGAAATTGTCAACACACTATAAACTATCTAGACTGAAGGAAACTGTGCTACAAGAAAATCTCCCCATCAATTGCAAAATGGTTGAAAAATACTCTGCGACTTTGGAACCCATTGGGAACGTTTTACTAAGTAGAAATATGTATTTTGCTATGGTGAGGAAATATATTGGAACATGCTCGATGTCATTGAGAAGGACAGACAGAGGGTTGAAGGCGATTTGGATGAATAACTTAAAAATCACAAGATATCAAGGAGAAGCTCAAGGTTGAGGGATCAGTACTATGAGTCACTTAAAAGCAAATACACAGAAGGTAATCCACCATCTGATACTAAAATTGAATACTGGAGACTAATTTTATCTTTGAATTTTAAATTCTCGCAGGAAATTACACCTGTTTTAGCCTTTTTTTTCACCTTCATTCTTCACACATTTTAAAAATGTCTTCAAATTATTTTGGAAAAAGGCAGTATTTCATGGAGTGTTATGGTTTGGTTGATATATTTGTGAAAAAAAGGAGGATTTAGCAGGAGACAAATTAGAGAACATTGCAGTAACAACACTTCTGGAGAACGTTAATAATTTATTCCCTGCAACAAGCTCCCCACTACTTATTTTAATTACTTTCCTGTCCATCACAGCCACTGAGGAACGATCTTTTAGTATCCTTCAAAGGCTAAAGATCTAGCTCAGAAGTATAATGGAAGAGGACAGACTGATTTGGTTGTGCTTGATGAGCGAACATCCATCGGAAATTCTTCATGGATAATAAGGACTGAATAGAAAAGAAGATTTTGAATAAGTGTTTTTCGAACCCAATATAAATTATTTTGGTATAAGACATGCAACTAGAGTTAAAATAATTTTCTTCAAGCAAAGAACTGTCATATCTAATACAGGTGTGATGTAATTATACATAATTTTCTTAAAAAATTAGATTTATGTACCTTTTCCATGTTAAAATGTTACAATCTGGAAGACCATGGATTCTTCCTGCCTACTTTTAATCCTGTGTACGCCCTAAGTAGAAACATTAGGTATTTATATAAAAACTTCAACATAATGTTACCATAAGAATGAAAGTTACTTATATGCTTTAAACCACTTATGTATTCTTATCAAAATTCGTTGTATTCACCAAGAATGATTATCTGTGTAAAAATAATTTATTAATTTTTTTTTTCTTTAACTCTGGTGTTTTACAAGCAATAAATTCGTCCTTCTCAACTTGATGTTTAGTACTTCCTGAGATAATTATAAATTAGATCGTCAATATATATCTAAAGATTCTGCAGTGGTTCCAATTGGAAATATATGTTTATCCATTTTCACTGAATAGAAATCTAATTTTTATTCTAAAGTGCATTGGTAGATTTATCTTCAATGCATTTTAAGCACCATCATCAGCCCCTGCTTTTAAGTAGATTCTGAATATCTATTTTCCTCATTAAACGTTTTTCAAAATCGAACATATCGATTACTAAAAGTATTTCATTATCTTATATCATCATTCATGCAGCTAAATTTCAACTAGAAAGAATTAAATTCAGTTTATAGGTTATATTCTATTAATGTGTACACAATATTGATTTCACAACATTTATTAGATATGTTTACACTTATCACAACAAGAATATAACATCAATAACACTGGAAGAGTTGAAGTTATACATAGTTATAGATAACAATAGAACTATTTTATTTAATAATTAATAAAAGATACCAGCAAAACAACATCGTACTAAAAAATAATATGCCAAACAATATAATATTGAACAAATAATATCCATTCTGGTATATATAAAACCCATGGTAAAATTTAGTATAAAATTGGTAATGAGCATTCTTATTTATTTATATGAAATAAATAGTTCTAATCATCTTAATCTCAGATCTATTCACTTTTCAAATATATATTAAATCCCATATAAATCTAGTTAATTTTTACAATCTCTAAAAATACAATCTTTTACATTCCAATCTTACCATAATAGTTTAATAAGAAATAATATATTCATTTAACTTTATACAGTATGTCTATACAAATATGTGTATATATAGCT
>JBAIZL010000002.1:38010662-38050662 GCA_036971475.1 Prosapia bicincta
AAGCATTATCTGAGACAAATAAGCAAAGTTAACAAAATCAGTCGGATATCTATAACAAGCTAAATATATTATAATTATTTTTAGATTTTCTATTCTTGAAAACATAGAAAACCAGTATTAACTTTAAAACACACTATGCTACTAGTATTAACACAGAACTATAGCTATTTTACAAGGTAGGTTTAGAAACACCGACACTCCAGATAATAGGACATGCAGAAAAAAATATATTTAGATTTCTGAATTAATAAGAATTATTCTGAATAACAGATTGTTGGAAATCAAATATTTAAAATAATACTTCGATTAGAAACAGAACAAGAATGGTAATTTAAAGATAAAATTATGCTTCTTATTTTATAAGTTAATGAAAATAAAATATGCACAAAATAAGAATAAAAATAAATTTGCAGTTTGTTTTGTGCACTTTAGGCCTTTTTAAAAATTTTCTTGTTGATACCACTTGGGAACAATTATATCATTACTTATTGAAATTTTTCAGCAGACTTATTTCTTTCATACTGCTGCGTCTGCTGAAAAACATCAGCGAGCAATGGCTTATGCCAAGTGATAACAATAAGAACAAAAAATGAGCTACTAGGTAAAGAAATAGCATTTGGTTATTCTGATCCTCTTCCACTAAGTGAACTATAGTTTATCTTTATAATATGATAAATATTCCCTACACAAACAAATTTAAATAAATAATACTATTATTAAGTGTAATTAGCTTATTTATGTAATAAGAGTAAAATTATGACAATTATAAGAAGCATAATTATTGAACAAAATTAAAATGCCAAATTTATAAGACATAATTTTAAAATAAATAATTTATAAAAGTATAAAATTTCTATGTAGTTGTAAATAGTTTCAAAATCTATTGTTTTTGAAATATCTGATGTGCTTAAGTGGTTTATATACCTCACATGGTGTTAATTCACTACTACTTCAAAATTGGAAAACGTTTTATCTACCTCTGATGGATGGGAGCTCTAATAACTAGAAAATAAGGTTTTAATTTCATTCAACAGGTAGGGCTGTCAGTTATAATGGTTGCAATGTTTTATAGAGAAACTACAACACTATAGCTTTCCAGGTGGGCTCTTACATAGATCATATCTGACCAATTAGTGTTTAAGGAGGTTGATGTAGAGCAAACTCAGTCTACACTACAAACTATGTGGGCCAGAGTCCCTCAAGGATCAATTATTGGGCCTGTACTGTTCGATATCTACAATAACGACAAATCAACAACATCCAGCAAACAAGTGGCTGTATTTTAAGACAACACAACACTATCCGCTTACACATAGAAGCTTCATTCCATACTCCATATATTCCACACTCCAGGCTACAAGAACTTAATGGTCTTTGGGTTATAGAAATAATAGTTACTTGGAAAACTCCTATTAAGCAGGTGTGAAATAACACCATGTATTTGTAAAAGTGTTTGTACATTATAATATATATATATATATATATATATATATATATATATATATATATATATATATATATATATATATATATTAGGGATGGACCGATTCCGATTCTCGATTCCAGGAATCGTCGATTCTAGGTGGTATCGAGGAATCGTCGATACTCGATTCTTCGTTCATAAAAGCGTCGATTCCGATTCCTATTTTGTTAACTATTAAAATATGCGTGTGGAGTAATCTATTACCAAACAAAATTTATTACCAAAATTTATTATATTTGTGTGGAAAAATAATTAATTACCAACTATGTCTTATTTATGTATTAGTTGATTTGAATGAATTAAATGATTAAAGTAAACGAAAATATTATTATTTATGAAGCAACAGCAATCAAGATCGTAACCATTTCTGGTCGTTTGACATCGCTCGTCTCTCTCTCTCTCTCTCACACTAAATGTCAGAACAAAACACAAAAAAG
Source organism: Prosapia bicincta (assembly GCA_036971475.1). Classification (NCBI taxonomy): domain Eukaryota; kingdom Metazoa; phylum Arthropoda; class Insecta; order Hemiptera; family Cercopidae; genus Prosapia; species Prosapia bicincta. The sequence continues at coordinate 38,012,583 of JBAIZL010000002.1, forward strand.
TATTAACCATCACCGTCGGAACCGTGGCCATGACGGTTGAGCGAATAGACGGATAACAGAAACACTGTATTATTCCTCCGAAACTTAACCTTAATAAATTATATTATAGACAGATATCACTCTCACGGTTGAAGGTTTTGTGCAGCCTATTACATTAAAACAGAACTTTTAAAAGGTTTTGCATATGACCAAGATGTTAACTAAATTAATTATTAGAGAACTAGCATGTAAGCTAATACAACTTGAAAGAATCGAGAATCGAGAATCGACTAAAGAATCGAGAATCGAAAGGAAAATTTTAGAATTGGAATCGGAATCGAAAATTTTAGGAATCGGCCCAACCCTAATATATATATATATATAATATGTTGTAGGCTTTTTGAAAAATCTGCAAAGAATATATCCACTAGAATTTTTTCTATTTCAAATATTTATTTTAATTACTGATAATAAATACTATTGAGCTTTATTTCAGGGACAGATGTAATAGAAAATTATAAAAAACAATCTCGATATAACATTACTAATAAATAAATGCAACGTACACAACATCCACAATATTATATTAAGTACTATAACTAGGACATAACCTGAAAAAATATTCAGGCTAGTAGATATTTTGAGCTGAATGTTGAATATTTTAGTAACTAAAGTTATTTAATAATTGTATACTAATTGGTCCATAAGAAGAATTTCTTATTAAAACTTGTGACCTGTATTAAAATGCTTAATACAACAGAAAATAAACAAAATAATCTAGTTTAAAGTCTGTATAATGTAGCTTGTCTTCTATACTTCTCAACTCAAGTCAGCCTCAGGTAGGCCGAGACAGGTTATATCATACAGACTATAAACAAGGGTTGGAAAATTCCAACTCTAAAAAATTTCATTAATTGTTTTTCCGTACAAGGTAGGTATTAATAGTAATATAAAAAATAATTAATTATAAAAACAAATATTTGCTTGATAAAAATATGAATTAATTTGTAATGAAATACATTTAATTTCATATAAGTTTTTACAATGTATTAAAAATATCCATTATGAAAATTAAAAAACAACTGGTTTTTCTAAAAGACTATGATATTTATATATAATTGTGAGTTTAAATTTTATCTGTTTAGTTACTACAATATCCATAAGAGCTTAAAGATCTAATTGTTTAGTAAAATACTAAAAGATAATACATTATAATGTAGCATAATATTATACAGTACAATACAGTATAATATATTTAGTGAAAAGCCAATAAAATTGCCTTTATAGGATTTCCATTTATATATACACCTAAAACATTGAACATATATGATGAGAGGAAAATCTAATATTTAATAGAATTACTTGTAAAATTACACTTCAACTTTTGTCATTCTGTTACTGTAATTTAAAAAGTGAATATTCTTCTCGTTACCAATATAAACAATTAATTTTTGATTTTTTTAGTGACTATGATTTTGTTAACTATGTTGTAAAGTATGTATTCTATTGATTGTAAAGTATCTGAATCGACATTTAAAGATAAATCACAATACGATCTTAAAGAGATTATTAATTGCTTTTTAATATTTGTAGTCTTGATTGGCTATATTGCAATAATAGATTAGTGTTATATATATACCTACTGAATTATTATTATTATTTTTAATATTGATATTTTTGATGAAAGAGTTTTAGTTTTAGCTTGTGATGGACTAGACAGAAAAAAATCACAATAATGAGGGGTATTCATTATTCCTCACCACAAATAAACGGACTTATGAGTTATGTTGTTGATGTGTAAAACTTTTACAATTGCTTTAAACTTAGACATTGGTGAAGATCTCTTACAGTGATAAAAAAACTTTATACCTTAGTAAGGTTTTCATAGATTTACTCAAATTTAAAGTTTGTCAAATTGTAATTCTATAGAATTCAAACAAAAATAGACTATGAGATAACCAACAAGTCCAAAGCTCATTGAAATGTAGATGAAAAGTTGTTTATCAGCTAAAATTACAATGATTTTCTAATCATGGTATCATCAGTGAAAATTAAGAAACTGACCATCTTTAAAACATGGAACTATGCCAACAATCAGAAGAATCACCTGTGCTATGATCATCAATGATCATCTTACTGGAATAGTTGTTGGAAAGACATGGAAAAGCATTACCATGCATGGGCTTATAAATCACAACAAGGAAAACACAAGGAATGTTAATTTGCATATAACTTTAACAGTAATTAAATGATATCTGTATCGAGTTGACTCTATGCACGACTATTGGTTTTCTATAGTGACAACAGAATATGGAATACACTCTAATGCCAACAGAAGTGTATTTTTAGGTCTATTTTGGAAAGCATATCTTCAAATAGTGTGAGAGAACAAAACATCTCGGTTAAAAAAGTTTCTATTTGAAACATTCACAGATTTTTGGCAACAAAATCAACAGAAAAAGGTAGGCTTTTTCAAAATTAAGTATGTTTCTATAACTTATCATTTAATTTATTTTAAAATAATTTGAAATACTAGTTTATACACCATGGGGATAAAAAGTAGTAAAGTTTCAAGCTAAATAATAATGATATCTCTAGGATAATAAAACAATCTTGGTTTGAATGATTTCTTAAAAACAAATAGTTTCCTAAATTAAAATGTTGAGGAGTGATATTTATTTTTATAAATAAGCTTTTTGTGATACAATTAAACAAAATCACAGTCAGCTAGTTATAAATAATTAAATCTGATTTAGTTATTATTAGATTTTCCTTTCATAAAAACACGGTACACAAACGTTTTTTTTAAAACACACTATTCTACAACATTTAACACTGAGTTAGAAAACTATTTTACAAAAGTAGTGACAGCAAAACTCTAATTATCTAGGGTTTTAATAAATAAAATTTACTAAAATAGATGACCAGAAAATTTAAAAAAAACATTTATCATTAAAAATGTTTCAAACTGATTTAGAAATTGTACAATTGCAACTTAAAGAAAAAACTTTATTTATTGTTTTAAGAGTAAACAAAAAATAAAATTGATATGCATAACAGAAGAATAAATATAAGCTAGTACTCATATATTAAAGCAGACATTCAAATATTTGGTTACTTGTCACTAGAATATTTAGAGTTTTGTTGTATTAGAGTTTAAAATAAATTATTAGAGTTGGTTAAGTAAATAAAATTGTAAATCATAACACACATACATATAAGTATGTATACACACATATAAATACAGTGTAAATAAATATATTTGAAGTTTGAAACTAATTATTAAAATACATATTTAACACTGGAGTGCTCGCATGGTTTATTATTGTAGTCCAGGGGTGTTGGGTTTTTAAGTTTCAATGGGTTGATATTGGTTATAAATATAAATTTCAAAATCATTGTAATGTTTGTTCTCATCTGTTTTTCTATTTTTTATGATTTTTATAATATAAAATGAAAGATTTATATCTCATAACAGATATTTTTAATTTAATTTCAAAACTTGCATATAACTACCAAAAAGTGTTCATATTTCGGAGTAAAAATGTTAGTATTATTTCTTTATTAAATAAAATGTAGTTTTCTACATAAACCTATTCTATACTTTTTTAAGAACCATTACCCATAATATAAATTTATTAGTTAGTTAATATCTGTAGAAAAAAACCACAAAATTGACTACAATAGGACTTCACGCGAGTACTCTGTTCCAAAAATTCCAGTGTTAACAGGTATAAATAGAATAAAGAAGATAATCAATGAAAAATTATGTATAATGTTGAAAACAGATATTTTAAAACAAAAATAGATCCCTCAGTAAAAACTTTAATACAAAATTGTAACTTTCAAACACTGCTGTTTTACCAGAGTTCTAATTGTGTTTGAATTTGATGGTAAAAAGCCACATTAAAATAAGTAGAAATATAACTGGTGTAAGTTTTAATTTTGTTGAATCAATTTTCCATAACATCATAAACATTTTACAATGGCTCCGATTATATTTCTATTTCATAGTTGTAAATTTGTTAAGGGATCATTTCTTTCCTGTTTTAGTTTAATTATGTATTTTTTAATTTAACTAAAAACAATAATAGAAAACATTGTTTTTACCCAAGTTTAAGATGGGTTTATGTTTATATCATAAGAGAAGTGTAACCAAACATTAAATGATATAATATTTGATACCAAGAAAATTTAATTTTTTTTTTAAAAGATATGTCTTATTTTCTATACAGAATTGACTTGTTTGATATTTTGTAATAACACATACCATGTATTACTAATTTTAGTATGTGCATATTACTGTACTACATTGCTCCCTCTCTCTCTCTCTCTTACACACACACACATACAATATTCATTAATTCGGTAATAATTATTTCCAAGTAGGCTCGTAATTACTTTTTTAAAAAACAATTACGTACTAATTGAATTTTGCATGATTAAAGATTATGAATCAAAAATTAATACAGCCAACTTTATTGTTTTTTTTTAATTCACTGTTATATTTGCTTTAGACAATAACCTACTTCAAGGTAAACGGTGAAATTAATGTTTCAGTTTGTGATGAAGTCTAGTAAGGATCAAAATAAGAATAACATGGAAACAATTTTAGTATTACATTATATGGGGCTGCATTATATATATACAAACTAAAGTGTTGAAGCTTATTAAAAAAATGAACACATTAGCAGTGTTATTCCAATATCAATTATCATCAGACCTTATTCCTCCGGATGTATTTAAACAACAATCTCCATGAGAATAAACACGAATAATGTTTCTGTTTCTAACACACACACACAAACACACACACACCCATACACACATTTGATTATAATCGTCTCTTGTAGCAAACATTTTTACTACTTTATGATGTTTTTTTACTAAAATATTGATTTCTTTTTGACTTTCTTAGTTATGAGTTTTTAAAATTCATTATTATATTCGCATTACATAATCATTTCTTTAAAGTTATAAGATAAACACATCTTTGAGTACATTTTTCTGTCATTAAAAAATGTACTCAAACATAGAAATATTCCTAACAGAAACGAAGATAAGTATAATAATAATTATAAGATAAAATTAATGTTTCACATTGAGGTAAGGTCTAATTAATATCAAAACAAGAATAACACAGAAGCAACTTTAGTTTTCCATGATTGGGCTCAGTGGAACATAAAAACTAAAGTGTTGAAGCTGATTAAAAGTTGAACACAATAGCAGTGTTATTCCAATTTCAATTAAATTATGACTGTTTATATATTTGTAAATGTAAAGTTCAAGAATTAATGAGGCTAATAAATTAATCTAATTTTTGTTGCTGTTTATCAATATTTTGTTTAGTTTTAAAATTCCTTTTTTGAAAATATAAGTCAATTTATTAATATGATTATCTGTAACTAGAAATTACATTTTACTTCTCATTCAGAAACGTTTTAATCATTATCTAGGTTAAAGGTGTAATAACATTAGGTAGTTTTAATAAGAAAAATTTTGTTATGTTCTGTTATAAAGATATTAAAGTCTGTCATGCGAATTACCTCTGAAAGTCAAAAAGATTTAAACATTTTGATTTCTAGTCTTAGATAGATAGATCTCTAACCAGGTGTATGGCAGTACTCCAAGTACCAATGACCCGGCTAGAGCGTACAATTTGATGTCATTGCAGAGAAGCCCGTGGAAAGCATAGGCGATGCACATTCCAAGGAAGCGGAAAAAATAATTATGTCCTATAGCAGTTTGCCAATTATCCGGGTAAATTGATATTATCATATCTGGAAACAAAACGTGAGTAAAAAACATATATCTTCATATAAGATCAAACATACACTTATCAAGTATAAAAATGAATTTGATAATAGTTTGTAGGGTAAAAAATTAACTCTATTTTATATTACAGGTATAGTGATTCCCACTGTAACACTTATTTTTAATGTTATACTTTCAATTATAATTTCAGTGTGTTAAAGTAACAATTTTTTTTTTCTGAAATCACAGTATCCCTCATAGGTGTTTTTTTTTGACGTTTTCAAAGTGATGTTCCTAATAATATAACAGAATAAAAAGCATTTTTGCAAGGATAAAAAGAATCACTACTTCTATGTAACTTTACATAGCATATGACATGCAATGCAATTATATTAGATTTTTTAGATTTTCTTTCAAAAAATATCATGCACTTCAATTTAATATAATTATAGTTGAATATTCTAATCATCAAATGTGTTTCATATTGTTGTTAAAAATAATTTAAACCTATTTAAGGATTGAGCAATTTTAAAAAATAGACTCTCCTAGTTTGCGATTTAAAAAAAATAAATACTACATCATTACGACCTTTAGTATTTACCAAGTAAAACTGAATATAAATGTAGTATTAACATTCTGATGGTCCCACGAATAATTATTGTCTTAAAGGTAATTCTATTTTGACACTGATTGCAACTGCCTACAGTGAGAAACATAGACAGCCATTAACCTTTTTCTTGACTTGTATAATAATGATCAGTACTAATATAGCAGTTAACATTTACAGGTTTTGGAAATTTATGTGTTAAAGTATGTTAATTTTGGAGGACTATTTTCTTCCCTGTGATCAAACTTATCCAAACAGTGTTTCTACTGTTATTTTTAGCTTTTATATTGCTATTCTAAGATTACTGTAACCATAAAATGATGTTAGAAGTGATCATGAATACCATTTTGTGTTAAAAGATAGACTTATTTATAATAATGATATTGAAGCAGACTCATATTTAAAACAAAATATTTCAGAAAACATACCAATCTTTTCAGTATTAGAAGGAACTATCAAAGAATTTATTTTTTCTGCTTCTGAACAACAAATCAATTGTCCTGCATTTAGGCATTTACTTAAAATTTGAAAACGTTTCTAGTAATTTTATTGGTGCTAGTAAAAATATGCTCAGTATGCATAAATAAATGCACAATGTAAAGAGGCCAATATTTTAATTAGAAATTTTTAAAAACCAATATAAGTACTTTTTATAATTGAAAATAGTAAACATTTTATAAAAACAAACTAAGTACTTAAGTTTTTTTCTGAGATAAAAGAACTGCTATAGAAGAAATATGGTAGTGGAGGACTTCAACAATCATATAAGAAATTCAATTTTAAATTGCACAAAACTACCAGTAATGAAACAATTAAATCTTTTAAAAAAACGATCGTAATAAGACATTTAAAGACTACTTTAGGATTTGCTAAATGTATAACTTTCTATGAAATAACTTGAAGATAAAAAATATCACTTAGATAATACTGTGCAGTTACTGTGAGACACTAAGTACAACAAAAATTTATTTTACAATATCATTGACTATTGTACATGAATGTTCAATATTAGTTTAGCTATGATTGTAAATGCATGATAAAATATCATACTTATTAAAAATATTTTGATACAGAATGGAATAAAATGTAAAGATTACAAATACAAATAAAGTATGGTATAAATTTGTATAATGATTGTGATATCTGATTTAGAATTCTTGAAAATAGAAACACAAATTTTAAAGCTATGACTTTTGAACTACCTGTTTGCTGATTATTGTTAAATAAGCAAGCCTGGATCATATGTTAATATCACTAATATACTCACTAAAAATTACAGTTTCCCAAACAGCATTACAAACGCCCCAAGCAGAAGCAATCACATACAAAAGAGCTGAGTCATCCCATGAAGGTTTCCAAAGCATTAGCACCATAATGAGACAGCCATGGAATGCAAAACCTCCAACTGAGACAAATAGGTATATTTGTTACAGATAAGTCCTTATATATTAGTAAGTATATCAAACTTCTAAAAAATGTGTTTTATATATTAAGCTATTAATATAATTTATTTTTGTTATGAGATTTCTAAAATGTGATAGATTTTTATTTCCTGAGCTAAAATATTATCTAAAATATTAAAAAAAGATTTTTCCTATAAAATTTTTTTTAAATGAACTTTTGTTCTTCATAAACCTTTTGTTTATAGAAAAAATGAAGATGCTTTTTCAATTTGATACTTTTAGAGATATAACCCAAAAGTATGGTTGCCTTTTTAAACTATTATATCAATAACTTTAACATTAATTCTGACCTAATATCATTTTGTATAAATAAATATTACTGGTCAGAATTCAGAACCAGACATTTTGGTTAGGTAATGATTTATATTTGTTGTAAGTAGACTGTAGTTTAGGTCACACGTTTCTGAAAGAGAGAGAAATATGGATAAAAAACTATCACAATAAAAAATTGTATTGAATAATTCCCTAAATTACAAAATAAACAAACAATAAAAATAGTTGAATTTTGTAGTCCATTACGTTCGGTGAATCTTATTAATCACTTAAACAATAGTTATTGACTATCCGAACTTTAAATTTAGTATATTTGTTAAAACTTACTGAGACAGAACGTTTTCGATCGCTATGTGCTGATCTTCATCAGTGTCTTCTGCTTGGAGATATTGGGTCAAGCAGTGATGGTTTTAAAGGTAGGTTTTCGATAGTATCAAATAGTATGTGTGACTTGTATTGTGTTTGTTCGTTTAATATGTTTGTACTTTGTGTTTTTATGTGTCTGTAAATTTCATATTGTTCTAGCGTGTTGAGATGTGGTCCTTTTTTGTTGATGTGTAGGATTTCTAGGTTATGGTAAATGTCTGTGTATTTGTGTCCTGTTTCTTTTATATGATTGTATAGTGTTGAGTTGGTGTTCCTCGAATCTGTTTAAAGCTGCGACCTGTTTGTCCAATGTAGAATTTATTACATTTGTCGCTGTTCAGTTTGTATACGCCTGGTGCTTGTAGTTTATTTTTGTTGTTGGTGTTGTGTTGTATTTTGTATTGTAACTTGTTATTAGTTTTGTATACTATTTTGTATTATATTTTTTTAAATTTGCGGGCTATTTTGTTTGTTGTTTTGTTTATGTATGGTAATGTGATGTATTTGTTTTCCCTGTCTGTAGTGTTAATTTTAGTGTTTTTTTATTTTTTTATTTTGTACCATAGTTTGTCTATTATTATCTTGTTGTATCCATTTGTGTATTCTAGATATTTAATTGTGTTTAGTTCTTTGTTTATGTTTTCGGTGGTCATTGGGCTTTAGGTCTATGGAGCATGGATCTGAAAGCAGCGTGTTTATGTTGGATAGGGTGTTTTGAGGTATTGTGGATAAGTGTGTCTGTTGCTATTGGTTTCCTGTAAATCTTTATGCTGTGTTTTTGTGTGTGGCTTTTTGTTATGGTTAGGTTGAGGAAGTTTAGGGATTGGTGGGTTTCAATTTCTGAAGTGAAGTGGAGTTTTGGGTGTATTTTATTAGTGTAAGTATAACACTAATACGTGTTATACAAAATATGTGTAGCGTATTTTATTACACTAAAAAAATACACCCAAAACTCCACTTCACTTCAGAAATTGAAACCAACCGATCCCTAAACTTCCTCAACCTAACCATAACAAAAAGCCACACACATAAATACAGCTTCAACATTTACAGGAAACCCATAACAACAGACACACTTATCCACAACACCTCAAACCACCCTATCCAACATAAACACACTGCTTTCAGAACCATGACTTAAAGAAGTCCCAATGACCACTGAAAACATAAACAAAAAACTAAACACAATTAAATATCTAGCATACACGAATGGATACAACAACACAATAATAGACAAACTATGGTACAAAATACAAAAAAAACTAAAATTAACACTACAGACAGGGAAAACAAATACTTCACATTGCCATACATAAACAAAACAACAAACAAAATAGCCCGCAAATTTGAAAAAATTGGATACAAAATAGCATACAAAACTAATAACAAGTTACAATACAAAATACACCACAACACCAACAACAAAGATATACTACAAGCACCAGGCGTATACAAACTGAACTGCGACAAATGTAATAAATTCTACATTGGACAAACAGGTCGCAGCTTTAAACAAAGAGTCGAGGAACACAAACAGAACACCAACTCAACATTTTACAATCATTTAAAAAAGAAACAGGATACAAATACACAGACATTTCCCAAAACCTAGAAATACTACACATCAACAAAAAAGGACCACAAAAACACAAAGTACAAACATACTAAACGAACAAACACAAAACAAGTCACACATACTTGATACTATCGAAAACCTACATTTAAAACCGTCACTGCTTGACCCAATATCTCCAAGCAGAAGACCCTGATGAAGATCGGCACATAGCGATCGAAAACGTTCTGTCTCAGTAAGTTTTAACGAATTTACTAAATTTAAAGTTCGGATAATCATAAACTATTGCTTAAGTGATTAATAAATATAGAAAATAAAAAAAAGAAAACTTTAAAATAGATAGTAAACAATGGGCCTGAGTTGACAATGGGAAACATCTCCCGAAGCGATGGTCCTCAACAAATATAGGTAGGTGCTACTATAAGCAAGTCTGTAAATATTTACAAGTGTTAGTGAATAATATAGTTTAAGAGAAGTAGATTATGTCTTGAAAATGTACATAAAATGTTCCTCTTACTCAACCTATTGAGAAATGAGCAGGAGCTCTAAGGTAGTTTATGTATGGCAGACACATTTTATGTATGTGTGTGTGTGTGTGTGTGTGTGTGTGTGTGTGTGTGTGTGTGTGTGTGTGTGTGTCTGTGTGTGTGTGTGTGTGTGTGTGGGTGTAGGTGTGTGGGTGTGTGGGTGTGTGTGTGTGTGTGTGTGTTTGATTAGTTGTTGTGTTATAGGTGATCTGTAAATGTGTTATAAATTTATTTTTTCAATTTATAGTTAATTTTTCTAATTACTGAGAGGTTGTAGAATCTACCAATAGTAGTGGCAGTCTGAAGGAACGGTATAACGGGATATATCCCCCCCAAAAGTATTAAAACACCAAAATTTATTCTAAGCAATAGGTTCAAAACAAAAAACTTGTAAAAATAAAACCTGTTTTTGCTGTAAACATTGATTTTGCACCGTTCAAAGTCATGTCACAGTGGCGGGAAGCAGCAGTGCGAAAAGAAAACAATATACCTGCTAAAATAATGATGTTGTGTATGCTATGATTACCGACTTCTCGCACGGACTATGTCCAAGCATGCTAAAAAGTCTCGCCATTTACATTAATAATATAATTAAATAGATTTAGTTTCTAACGGCATGCAATTTTGAATTAACAATTCATTGGGAAATTGTTTTCATTTTGTATAAACAATGTTAATTAGTCACAAATATACTAATTTAGACACAAAAGTTTTATCCATTTAAAATTTTCTTATAAACCAATGTAAAATGATAAAATAATGATATATCTATACTTTTTGGCTTTACACTTTTTTGTAAGGTGTAAGACTGAAATATTTGGAAAATATCCTTTGTAAAGTTTAATTATGTTCCATATGTACTCTTCAAGTGGAGGATGTTTTATTTTAATTTGTTGTTTGTGTCTCTGTGCTCATGTGATTTTATTTGGTTGGTAAGTTATTCTTTCCGATTGAATTTTTGCAATCTGTAAAAATTATGATAAATAATTTTTTTGAAGGATATATTCGAAGCAAAGTAATATTGAAGGTAATATTGACTATTGGCATTTTTGAGAGAATGTAGATTGGTGCTTAGATAGGCATGTTACTGTAGAGGTTTGTGATGTTAAAGGAAACAATGATTGATAAGATATAGGTTTTTGTGACTTATTTGCTTAAGAATTTAACAAAGGCATCATGGGGCACTTAAAAAGTATATAACAGGTGCAATGGGATATTTGTTTTGTGAAGTTGAAATAGAAAACTTGGCTTGGGGCTAATGTTACAATATGTTTCAGGTATATTTTGTATTTTTGTGTAAAGCTTTAAGCAGTAAGTAATGGTTGAAAATGTGTGTATTAATCTTACAATACAATGATCTTCATCATAGTAGCTGCTATTTTAAGAAAGTCTACATATATATATATATATATATATATATATATATATATATATATATATATATAAATAGAGAGAGAGAGAGAGAGAGAGAGAGAGAGAGGGAGAGAGAGAGAGAGAGAGACAGGTGTTAAGGCTTGTCTACACTATTAGACAAAGTTGAGCAATTTCTGTCTTTAGACAATGTCTAGAAACAATCGAGTGATTGTCTACAGACAGTTACAAGACAACACCTCTATTGTAGTGTGGTTCTGTTGCAAGGCATTGTTGCCAGCTAATATCAGAGAGTTGTGAGGAATACTTATCATTCGATTGCTTTTGTTTATTCTCTCAACCTTTGTTTTCAATTGTTTTTATTATTTAAATATGTAGGCTACATAAAAAGATTTGTTTTTCATAGACGATTTTCACTGTGCAAATTGTTTATGTAAAGTTACAAATCCCTATTATAAAAATCGGAATAAAAAAAGGCAATCGAAGAGCTGGCTAAAAAATATGAAATATCCTTTTGGGATGTTGAGAAAATTCCATAATTTGAAAACAGCGTTTCAACGGGAACACAAAAAAGTCTTGGAAATGAAAGCGGAACATCTCATCAAAAGACGTCTTGGTTCACATATAAACACCAAGAGTATAATTTTTTTCACAATTCAAAATTTTAACAGCCAAGCAGAAATCCAAATAAGGTCAGCCTTGTTAGCAACTAACCTACAAGTGAATACACACAACAAAGTCTCTAAAATGTATAGATACATTGTTTATAGACATGTCTAGAGACATCCCTTAGACATGTCTATAAACAATCGCTCGAGTTTGTCAAGTGTGGACAAGCCTTAGTGTTTAGTACTAACTCAAATTTAAGGTGTAAAGAAACCACAATAACTCGTTAACTTACTTCACTGATGCTGTCACCCAGCTGGTAATATTCTTGAGTGGGTTGTTGCTATCAAAATCACAATAGTCTAAGTAAATTATATTGTGTTCTTTTCCAGTGGATTCGACTTGATGAGTTCATTTTTTTCTCATAATTATTATGAAGTTAGTTGTACTGTTTTGACAATAATTCGTTCAAGTTTTTTACTGTATTTTATTATAAATATGATAGAGAGTGATGATATGATCTAATAAAACCAAATGACATTTAACATTTTTTTTTTAAAATACATCATACAAGTTTATTGTTGGAAAAAATATAAAAAATAAAATTGTTGTAAGCCAATGGAAAAAATCACAGCATAGCACACAAAAGATAAATAATTAGAAATATAGTGTAAGAAAACTAAAATTAGAAAGTAATATAAGTGTGAATCAGTCATTTTCATTTAAAACCCTGCTCTTTAAATCATAGAGAACTTGATAACTTTTGGCAAAGAACAGTAAAATGCATAAAAGAACTGATTTTTTAAAATTCTGTTTGTCATTATTCAAATAAAATAAGTTCTTTAAAAGAAATTATTTTAATAAAACACTGGCTATATGTAAAATGTTACATAATGTTATTTCACTGAAGACCAAGCCAATGATATTTTGTGCTCCTTGTAATCTTGATGAGAGTATTTCTTCTTTAGCAACAAATTACTTCAATGAAAAATAGTTATATAATTAATAAAAACAATCATTGTGAAAACAGAATATTTGATTAAATATTTTCTTTAGTACAACATTTCACAAAACGTAAACTTGAACTATTAACGTAATATAAAAAGAAAATAAGATATTAAAAAAATTATCTATTTTTAGTTATAGAAAATGAAAAGAATTTTGAATGTGACAGAAATTATTAAATTATCTTGATTGAAATGATTTGATATTTAAATTTGAACAATAAAGGAAGATCTTGTTGTCTGTTATGAAACTTTTGAAGTGGTGTGCCTTCTTATTTATCATTCAACGTAGTTCATAAATGTATCTTGCAGTTAGTTGAACAAATAATTGGAGAAATTAAAAAAGTAATACATTATTAATTTATTGTTGATTCAAATCCACTCCGTTTAAATATGAAGCAACTGGCATTTATACAGTGTTTATTTATTTGACAAAAATTATTGTTTTATAATTTTCTTTGAAATTGTAGTCAACAATATGAGGAGATCGCAGGAAGAATTATATTAACAAAGTTCTTTAGTTTTAATAATAAATTTAATTGATTAAAATGAGGTTAATGATATATACATATAGGGTGCGGCAAAATATATGGTTGGATTTCATAAAGTAATACAACATTCAAAACTAACCAAACCGAAATTTTAGTTTTCACAATTTGTTTGGGAATTGTAATTAACTTTTAAATATTTTATCCTCTACACGATATGTCTCAGAGACTACACTGACAACTAGTTAATTACAGAAATTTCTTATGGCTCGCTATGTCATCTGACATGGAATCTCAGCAATTATCAGACAATTCTGTCCTTCAGCTTGGACAGTATTTGTAAACCTCTGTCTTCAAGTAGCACCACAGAAAAATTCTCACATGGTGAGGTCTAGAGCAGCTGGTCAATTTATGACTCCACTGTGTGAAATCAAGTGTTCGGGAAAGAGCTCTTGACATATGGTTCAAGAAATGCTATTAACTGAATCTGCACCGGACAAGCGAACAAGCAACACATAGGTCATTCATCCTGTCCCTCCACAATCCACACAATATGGCATTTATATCCGATCAAAACTTTTCCACACTCTGTATTACAAGAAATGCTTTAAATTTCTATTGGATTTATTGTCCGTGTACTGACTATTTTTTCCAGATTGTTGGTTCTGCAGCTGTAGTATATCTCAGCAGTTTTTGTTGCTTTTTTTCACTTTTGAACAACATTATATATTTTCTGTTAGCTTTCATCTATACAGTGGTAAATATAATTTTTATAATACAAAAGCAACTATCTAAAACTCTTTCTAAAACCCAGGTATTACCTAGTTGAGAGTAGGACATTATATGGATCTTAAAATGAACTTGTTTCAGCATTGGTGGAAGTAAAAGTGATAATCATACAGCAGAAGCTAAAATTCAATTCTCTGATGATTCTCTTGTACACTTTTCTGGAATACTACTTCTCTGTTTAAACAATAAATCTTCTACTTTTACGAAATGGAAAAAGCTAAAAATAAGAATTAAAATAATAGTAAAATCTATTCAGACTGTTAGAGTTCTTCCTCAGTCTATAAATCGCATTGTAAATTCTTTTAATCATACTAGTAACTCGATCTATTTTAGGAAGCAAAAGTAAAAAGAAAGAAAAGTTAAATATTAATTAAGAACCCTTTAGAACAAGAGAAAATGAAATTTCTTCCAAATTTCATTGAAAATAATAACCTTCAAACACATTAGTTTAATGAAATTACCAATTAAATTTTAGCTAGAAAAAACTTTTAATAATCAAAAGTCTTGAACCATTTTTAGTTGAGAAAATATTATTTGTAATAATAGAATATACACATTTAGTTTAAAAATTTTGTTACTAGAAGGTAATAAAAACATGCAGTACAATATTTAAATGTATACACTATTTAAGAAAATTATACAACATTTTTTATTGACAACTTAGAAACAAAATAATGTGAAATATTAAAATATTTATATAGCTTGACAAAAACAATTCTTTGCCAAAAATTTCGTTCAGGTTAACACTGTGCCTCAGAATTGTTTCTACTAAGCAATATAGAAAAAAAATAGAAATTGTTTACAAATATTTAAATGAGCCTTTTAAATATTTTTTATATTTCAAACAGGTCAACAAAGTCTATTTTATTGACAATGTCTATTTGTCTCACATAACCATTAAGAGATAATTATTATTTACTTTTTGTCATATCCATTTTTAATTAAATAGAAAAATCTTTTATATTTATATTTCTACAATGAGAAAATTAGATCATAGTAAAATTAATATTATAATTTTTAAAAAAATTGAATATCTATTTTACCTTTGTCTATAATTTTAGAAAATAAATAAGGTTGAAGTTAAAACTTACGTATTGCAAAATAACGTTTTAAGTGTTGTATAGCCAAGTTTAGTGTAAATGCTGCAATAATCTGAAGAAGTCCAAGGCTTGAGAAGACTAACGGAATGTTTCGTATACCCATGGTGCATACTATGTACGACTGAAATAATAAAGAAAACATGTTGAGAATATGCGGAATACACAGCCATTAAACCTTCAACGATATGCAGTACTTTTGAAGCGTAAACAATGGCCTTTCGTAAATTATAAACTTTAAGGGTATGAAAGTTTGTATTTCCTTAGATACTTAACATTTTTAATATATTTCATCAGGTGTCCTCCAGGTATGTCCTAATAATGTTTAATAATTTAAATGTATAATTAAAAAAAAACTCATTCACATTAAAAACCAAAAATAATTTATAATTCTTTTAAAGTATATAATCTTTTATTACAATTACAAATATTGTTTCCTTATATTCCTTGGAAAATTCCATTTTTTATCACTACTTTGTTTTTAATCTAGTACCTAACAAAATTATTTTATGAACTCTTTTTATACTTCCTTATTTTTATTCTCAAAGATTCATAATTTACAGTTATATAGTGTAAAAACTAATAGCTCAGTAACTATTAACAAATTGTTATTAACATAAAATTGAATTTTGAAAACAATAACTCAAATACATATGCAGGTCTGCTTTCGTAAATTGTTTCACCAATTTTAGCATCGAAATAGATTTTACAAAACTAATTTTTTAAATTTTCAGTTATTGAATAGTTTGATTTTTCGTGTGTTTTTCAGAGTAGCCAAATGTTATTTGTTTTTTAAAAACTATAATTTAGTTTCAAGATATTTCCTGAAACTGACAATTGCTTTCAAATGGTATAAAATTAATAAAGTGACTGGAAATTAAAATTTCATACCTATTCTATAAATTGTATGATCTGTTGCAAGCTAAACTCTACTTACAACTAAACCTTTAAAATTTGTTACTTCCCATAAGCAATTTGCACAGTGAAAATCTATGAAAAATAAAACTTTTTCTGTATTCCATATATTTAAATAATAAAAACAATCAGAAACAAAACTTGAGAGAGATTTACAAAAGCAATTGAATTACACATATTCCGAGTGACTCCCAGATAGTAAGTGACAACAATATCTTGCAACATGTTCAACACTATAAAACGTTGCACAACATTGTCTAAAGTATCCTATCTAAGATGGGAGACCAAAGTTCTGCAATTTTCTTGCAAACACATGTCTATAGACAATCGCTTGGTTGTATCTAGACATTGTCTAAAGACAGAAATCACTCGACTTTGTCTAATAGTGTTGACTAGCCTTAAGGAGTGAACGATTTTGAAAAATATATAAAATATTAAATAGTTTCAGAAACTGTTTCAAAGTTTATTATTACTTATGGAAACAATTTCTGAATTAATCACTTTTACATTAGTTTATGACTATCTGAACTATAATTTGTTTTGTAAATTTGTAAAAACTTATTGTGACGGAACGTTTTCGATCGCTTTGTGGTGATCTTCATCAGTGTCTAAATTTTCTGTTTGGAGTTGTAGTTATCTTAGGCGATGACGGTTTTAAAGGCAGGAGTTGATAGAAAATTTAGACACTAATGAAGATCGCAACGGAGCGACCAAAAACGTTCTGTCTCAGCAAGTTTTTACAAAATAAATTAAAGTTGAGGTAGTCATAAGCTAATGTAAAAGTAATTTATTTTAAAGTTATAGTACTTTGAAGACATATACTGCAACTTCAAAATATATTTTATTCTTTAAACTTTATAAGTATAGTTATATCACTTCTGAAAGTTATTTTACCATTATTGAGAGAGATAGTAGTTTGAAATAAAAATGAAAGGAAAATTTCAGTCTACCTGTTTGTTATAAATATTATTAGGAACTAATATCATATTTAAAAATAAATAATAAGATATAAAAATTATGCAAGAAAAAGTTTGATAAAATAAAACAAGATTGTTTAAAATTTTTAACATTTTTTTGTGAAAAACTTGAAATAACAATCATAAGAGAAATAATTAAACCATTTATCTATAGTTTTACAGGAAAATCAATCTATAATGTTTTAAAAACAGCTTATATCTACATTGCTAATATTTTTAGTTTAACTTATTTTTAAAAAGGTACAATTGTATTGCTTTTGAAATGAGAATTCTCAATTTAAAACATTTTCTAAATGTTTAATGTAAAAATTTCAGTTTCCAAAACTTTTATTGTTTACCCTACTAATAAATAAAGAGAATAATGAATTGAATACACCTTTTAATAATTTTAAAATTTTACAGTTTTCTATTTGTACATGTTATAATATGAATTAAAGACAATGGTGATAACTACCAATGTGTTTTCATAGTTATATTTAAATGTAATAATTATTTAAGTGTATATATTGCTCAACTAAAATTACTTTTCGGTGTAAAAACAAATTATACTAGAAAGAGAAGTTAGATTAATCTTAGTAAACTTCATAATTTATAAAGGAACAAAAAGTGTAAAATTTTAGGTTAATTATATAGATGCTAATGTTTATTTTTTCCTTCTGTAAAATACAAGATAATATGATAAAGCATATTGCTTATAATTAATTATAACATTTTCAGTCAGAGCTCTCAGAAATTTGTATTGTAAATATTATTTATTATTCTGTATATAATTTTATTGTTGTTAAATTTTAAGAAACTTCATCTAAAAATATGAATTTACAAAATATTTTATTTTGCACTCTAGTCGCTGTGCGACTCTAAAAATTGTGCATTTTTTTCACAATTTGGACTAATACTACATATAAATGGTAAACTTGGATTTGAATTAGCATGAAATCATCTTCAGCAGCTTGTTTTTCAACAAAGGATGTCATTTTATACAATTAATATTATAAACTCACAAACAATAAGGTTACCTATTCACAAAAATCTATGATGTCACAGGTCTGTATCAGTTTCCATTGCACCCAACTAGCTTATTATACACTTAGTTTTAGTTTATTTGTTGTTTATTTTTGGGACATTATTCATAATTAACATTTATTTATAACCTATTTTTGGCAGTTTATAATTAAGTTAATTTGGGTTATTTTTGGTCAATTTTGATTTATTCAAGGCTTATCTATATTGATGATATTAATTTAAAGTAGCAATATTTAATACAATTAATATAACAAAATTTAAAAAGTTGATATTTATGAAAATGTATAACACGTACATTAAAGTTGCTTGATGTAATCATCTTGAATTCATTGATTAAACTATATTTAAAAAGTACTTAACTAAGTGAATACTTACTTGCTGACGAGTTTCAAAACATTCGTTCCTTTTACGAAGCTAACCCTCTACTCAAGGTTTTAGCTTCGTAAAAGGAACGAATGTTTTGAAACGTATCAGCAAGTAAGCAATTACGTATTCACTTAGTTGAGTATTTTTTAAATATAACTTACAGTCCTAACATTAAACAAAGTGTTTTGACTGATTAAAATCACAAAAACCATATCAAGAGCAAATCTATCCTAGTTTTTAAGATGCGTAACACTATGTTATAAGGAGCATGAATACTTTTGCACTATTATGAGTAAGGCGCCCACAATAGGAATTAAGTCATGAATTATAAGTTCAACATTAACATTTAACTGAACTGTATCTATTTTTAAGATAATCATAGGTATTTACTTAACCTTATTAATATACTGAATTTGAAACAGCTGATTGCTAATGTGTTCCAAAAGCTACAGCTGTCTTATTCAATTTGCTAATTACTGAATTTGAAACAGCTGATTGCTAATGTGTTCCAAAAGCTACAGCTGTCTTATTCAATTTGCTAATTACTGAATTTGAAACAGCTGATTGCTAATGTGTTCCAAAAGCTACAGCTGTCTTATTCAATTTGCTAATTACTGAATTTGAAACAGCTGACCACCTGCTAACACGAGTCAATAGCAACAGCTATGTTTTATTAATTAAAATAAAATACACCTTAAAATTAACATCCCTCCTATCATGCCTCTACACTACTAAACAAGGGTTTTCTCCAAATTTCAAGTCTGTACCTATTACAGTTTAATCTGTGCATTAATTATTGAACAGATAGTCTGGGCATCCTAGACTATAAATATAAATAAACATAAGTCTTTATAAATGATTGGAAATATAAATATCTTGGCCATAAATTCATAAAATATTTATAGACCTACTAAAAAATAAGTTTTTGGTATTTTTGTACATAACAGATTTTAATATTCAGTCAAGTACATACATGTTTTGAATAAGTACAAATTTCAATTTTTTGAAAATTTTACTACACTAAAATTAAAACTAAATTTCAAGTTTTTTTTTCAAAATTTAAAGTAAAGTTCCACAATATTTGGGTTACTCAATTACTTACTGCATTTTATAGGATGTGTTGGTATTTTAAAGTTTATTGACAACAAATGACTCATAAATGTTAAACCTATTTATGTATTTAAGGATATTTTATATACTGTATATAGAATGAGAGAGAGAAGGAGAGAGAGAGAGAGAGAGAGAGAAAGAGAGGGAGAGAGAGGGTGTGTGTGTGTGTGTGTGAGTGTGTGGTGTGTGTGTGTATGTGTAGGTGTGTGTGTGTGTGTGTGTGTGTGTGTGTGTGTGTGTGTGTGTGTGTGTGTGTGTGTGTGTGTGTGTGTGTGTGTAGGTATGTGTGTGTGTGTGTGTGTGTGTGCACGCACATGTGTGTGTGTGTGTAATTTATCACTGTTTTTAGTACATGGGTGATGTAAAACCTTTCAGTTTTACATTCCTACACAAAATTTCTTTTTCAACACACTGATATTCTTACATTTTTCTAGAATCACTTGGGCCTATAAATGGGAAACACTAAAAACTGAAAAATCAGTTGACTAGTAAGATAAATAAAAAAAAGGAATCACAATCACTTATATCACATTAATTCAGAAATTAGTTAAATTTTTCAATTACATTAAGTACCTACATGGGCATTTTAAATTTAATACATCTAAACAAGTAGTTTTTGTGTTGTTAATCTTGAGGCTGTTTTAATATACACTTATTGATATCACTTGCCAATAAACTACTATTTACTGACGTTTTTAACCAGAGGATATCAATAAGTATACAATAAAAATATAACAAAGACGTATGCTACTGTTTATTATTGGGGAGAGCTAAAGGTAGATTGCTTTTTCATGTTACAAATAATATTATTAAACATTAGAAATATTTATGATGCACTAATTATTGACTTGGAGAATTTTTAATTTAAGGGAATTTATGAAAAACTTACTTGGTTAAAACTTTTCAAATGTACCACTCATTTTTGTCATTACCTTTAAAGTCCAGTGTATAGAGAATAGCTTAGTCTGTTCAAAAAACAATTTGTTTCAGTTTTTCATAAATTTACTTTAATTTTAAGTTCTGAAAGTCATTAACTAATTAATTATATGAGTTAAAGTTCTGTGAATTCTCATGGACATTAAAACCCAGAAATAAAATATCTGTTGCTTTGTATAGATCATCCTTTTGTGAATAAGCTCTTATTATTAGATGTCACTTTAATAATGAAAAACAAAAGCTCAGGTCAAGGCTAAGTAATAACAAATCTTGCTTTATTAAAATATGGATAAGGTATTTGCTAAATTTATAGCTAAGAAAATTATAAGCAACATATGATCCAAATATTGACTTTTTGAGTCGTTGTGTGTTGGTATCACAACAAGTAAAGGGTTTTCAGGACCTAATTTTAAAAGTAATTTAATTGAAACAATGAATTGTTAATTGGTGATAAATCTTTTAGTACTGATGTAAGTTGACTATCAGGATGGAATGAGAAACATGAAATTTAATATTATTACATAACTGTATTGACAGATTTATTTTCTATGCATTTAAGGCTTACAGTTCAACAGAATAAAAAATGCAGTATGATTGTTTACTTTAGTAATATGTATAGTACAACAAAAATTTTGCCTTCTAATGAAATAAAAAGTATCAAAAATAGGGCATTAAAAATTTAATTTACAATTTTTTCAAAATATATTATTAGTGACGCCCTTTTCACCATTCAATGGTTTATAATGAACTCATAATAGAATTCACAATCTGAGCCTTTTAGTATTCAAAGAAGGTAATATAAACACCAGGTTTATCTTTTTGAAATTCTTTGACACTACTGCAGATGGACACCTTTGAGTTAGCAGTCAAGAAAAAAGACTACATATTACTAATTAGACACTACACAGTTTTTACAAACTAGATTACATTTTAAAAAAAGGATGCTAGTTATGACATTTTAATGACTGGATTTTAAACATATTCTTTCCAGCTATGAATAAATGTTTACAGAAATGAATGACCAAAAATAACTCTTAAATATTTGTATATGCACTGTCAGTCTCTTTTGTTAACTCTTTTCTAAAAAACATTACTACAACTTTATGGCTTCTACATGAATATTTTTTCAAAGAAATTCTATTTGCATATTAATTTTTAAAAAATTGTCTTTTCAGTTATGCAGAATAAAAAACCCAGAGAAAAAGTGAAAAATATTAACTTGCGTTATGTGGAGTTATAAAACTATCATGAAAATATATTTTAATTACTATTGTGTTATAAACAAAATTTATAGTAACTGAGTATCTAAATTAGTATGAAAGAGAAAATTATATTTATTAAAGCTTAATAAAACTGTACAAAATTTTACAAAAAAAAACGTTTGTACTGTACAATTGTATGACAATTATTTATTTAAAGAATAAAAGATTAACACATATGTTACTAAAAATATTAGATTTACTTAAAATTAGTTTGTGTAGTGTTTTTTTTGGTATGTAAATCAATTTTTTGAATAAATAGTAAGCCTACATTTAAATTCACTGTCACCTTTTAAGGGTTTTACATAAAATGAGAAATTGAATACTGATATACCTGTAAATCTAATTACTACAATTTTTAATTGATCATATTTAAAATTTCATACACTTGAAACCAGTAGAAGCCTACTGTACAACACTTTTCAAGAAAGTTCTCTTTACAAATAATATTTTATATTTTATAATGCTTTATAAAATGCTTTTATAATGCTTTTTTAGTTGAGAAAAGTTTGATTTGGTAAAAACCATAATAAAGATTTTAAAAAATAATACAAATTACTCAAAATTTTAAAACAACTAATTCATATCAAAATAAAGGAATACTTACTTTTGTAAAATCTCCATAGAAAACCCCCTGTTCTAATCCAATAAAGACTGCAAGTGGTGTTGCGAGTAGTAAGTGTATGTCTTTAAAAGTATGTTTAACGATTTTTACAGCTGCCTTGAAATTCTTGTATGTGCGTTCTTGAAACATGTGAAGTCTTAAATCATCCATTAAAAGAGCAGTTAATAAAAGTGCCATTACAGAATATCCAATAAATACTCCCGCTAGGAGAGTACTTCCTTTACACGACATGATTAAAGGAACAGTACTCGAGTTTCCAGTGCAAGTTATAAATTTTGCAGAATCAGTTGGAACCGAACAGGCAGAAGCACCACAGACGCGTTCTCCATCATTATTTGATTCAAAGATTGAGTGAATAGCTAAAGAAGTATCTCGTACTTCTGGCACAGCGTCTGAAACATATCTCAATAAAATAGCCACAACAAAGTTACCGACAATTAATCCTATATCTTGTGAAAACTGTAACCACCGTGAAAGTTTTTGAATTATTACCTCTTTTCTTCCCAGGCCTTCGGCATCTAAAACTTCATTTTCTTCATCTGCAGAGAGAACATGAGTTAATTTAGTTGCTATTGTAACTAATGCTGTTATTTTGGAGCCATTCATTAGTCCTATGAATAAGCCCATTACGATATACCCAGGTATAAGGGTGTAAATTTTAGGATATACATGAACCCCAAAGAAGAAAACTGATGCCATGTAACAAAAAGACAATATCCAATTAATCTTAAACTGTCTAACAAAAATGGGCATAAAAAGAGAGGAGATGGCTCCCAAAAAACATAGTAGAGACAATAATAACGAACCAACATCCACATGAGAATAAGTAGGATATAAAATGAAATCACTTTCAGACCAGTACCAGGATGATATAGAAGATTGAAAAGCATTTAGAGGTACAAATGCTGCTGTAAGCATTGCATGCGCCAAACACAATGCAACAAAATTTTTGCATAAAACACTACGAGAGTAAATAGGACCATTTTGAGAAGGTGTAGAACGGACGACTGCTATTAATTGCCTTACTGATGATGTTCCTGCTGAACTGGTTGTGGAATCACGATGGGGAGCGTTAATAGTAGGATTAAGATGAGAACTTGGTCTTATATGTTGTTGTTGTTGTTGTTGGGGGTGGTGGATACGAAGATGTTGGTGCAGCTGTTGATGGAAGGGAATACTGACAGTACGTGAAGTTGAACAGATCTGACTTGTAAGGCTAGCCAACGGACTCCATGAGGACAATGGCTATATGAAACAGAAAAAAATAAAATAGTTATGACTTTTATATGGACTATGTTAAAATGATTTATTCATGCATTTTAAGTATATGTTTATTACACTTATAAAGATGACTAACATTTATAGTTCTGTAAGCCCAAATTTGTACACTCAAATTTGACAAATGCTTAACCTGAATAGATTAATATAATTATCTAAAAACACTGGTCTAAGGAATGTTTTAGTTTAGAATTTTATTAATTTTTTTGTTACTATAATAGAGTTTTTTAAAAAAACTACAATGAAATAATCCTCAGAATCGTGTAGATACATTAATACTTTTACTACAATTTAAATCTGATACAAATTATTACTACTACTATATTGTTTATAATTATTGTGAAAAATATTTAAAATAAATATCTGAAATGAATTTATTTTTAACAAGAGCTGTAATTATATTATAGGCTAACTAGTTGTAAACTTTATGATTGTTTGCTTTAGTTTTTTTTTATGTTATCATATTGATATTGATTTTGAAAAACCAATTGAAAAGTATGATTTGTCACAAGGATTGAGAGTCAATTAAACAAAAAAAGGTTTCTGTTGTTCATTGTAAGGGTAAAATGTAAAAAACAACCAGCCAACTTATTCAGTGAGGCATTCCTCTCAGAGAAATTCAGCATAATTGTAAATAAGTGTTATTTAAGTGGCATAATTGCTTACTAGATAAAGAATATTTTTAAATTAGAGGAAAAACTTGACAAACTAGATATTTAAATATTTATTGAAACAGATTAAACATGTGAAAATGTAGTAGAATAAATGATGTTGATAAAGAGGCTGAAAATGGTAAAATTTTTCTGCCATTGAAGATCTTAATAAACCTAAATACCATAAATTGAAATTAGACATTGTAGCTTTTTACGGGGCTAAAAACTCAATTAGCATATATAAATAAAATACAGTTTGGTATAAAATAAAAAAATAATTTTCATATGTATTCTAGGCCTGAAAAGGATGGCAAAATAGTGGTCAAAACATTGCAGCCTAAGAAAAAGTAAAGGACCGTTGATTCACATGCCAACTTTATTTTATTTATATATTATAAACTTTATGAGTGTACACACAAATGTATAATTAGCACAGTTTGGTATCATGTGAGTTTTAATGAAAATCAACTAGGTATCATTGATGTCAAGGCGTCATAACTCTCAAGAATGTGTCAACATTTAAAAATACCATTTAAATGTATCTTTGAGATTAAAAACAATATTTGTATAATGATTCAGAAGAAATAACCTCATTTTAATTGCTAGAATTTGTTGGTATGTTTTGTAAATAGGCTGCTAACTGATATCCTATGTCTACCTTGACCTAACTCCAACTTGAGATTTTTCTTCTCCCTTCATGCTTGTGATCTGCAGCTATAAAATCTTTGATAATCCTTTCAACAGTCTCAACAAACCAAGTTTATTTTACAGCCAGTCATCACAAACTTTTAATTCCAAACATGTTCTAATAATAATCCAACCCTCCCCATTTAATCAACAGTTATTTGCTTCAACCTCAGATAGCATAAAAAACATTTGAAAGGAGGAACAACACACTATAATACCGCTACATTACATACAAATCTGAACACATAGAGCTACTATAGGGCCTACTACTGCAACACCAGAGAAGCTACTAAAAACTTGATAAGCAATAGTAATCTTGATAGCAGCTGTTATGCTGTAATTTTTAACATCTTTTGCCAAAGTATTCATTTGTTCAGGGTAGCTTAGATCCTGTTAGTTCTAAGCAAATTATTATTCTACATATTCATTCTGGACCCAGAGAAGGGATTTGAAGTTTCATCAAAGGCATTTTCCATTTTTCATTCATAGAAGATCTAAGGTTGAACTGAAAGCCAAGGACAAAGAACTTATTTTCATCACTCCACCTACTGGATCTAATAAAAGGTATTCTTAGTACAATAAAGTATTCTTAGTACGTATTTTCAATACGTAATTTTGCAAGCGTAATATTCGCAGTTGACTCCAGAATTGTTCGTATTGGAAGAATAACTACTTATATTAATTAATAAACCATTTTTATAATAATAGCTTATTATGAAATTAATAATATTCTCTAGCCATAAGTGTTATCGAAACTGGAATAATTATTTATTAAAAAGTCTAATTTGCTACGAATCTTTATCACGTTACCGATTTCTAACGCAAGCTTAGAAAGAACCTTTTCTGTTCTATGTTTTTACATACACGCACGCGCGTGCACACATACATATTATATATAACATATATATACATATATATATATATATATATATATATATTGCATCGATCGCCCCCCCCCCCCAAAGCAAGTTGCTGGATACGCGCCTGATAATGTATTTTTTTAAAGTTGTAACTGAATTTTGACACCTGACAAAATCTTTCTCTAGGGGCCAAAAACCACGTGATGACAGCTCTGACTTTATGTTAACATTAGTTTTGATTCATACATGTCTAAACCTGGTGTAACATAGTATTTTACCAGTATCTGTGTCACTATTACTCCATTCTATGCTACTCTACCTGTGTAATCAACTGAACCTTTAGTGGTGAAAGCTTTAGAAAGTGGAGAGTAACAGTGAACAAAGAAAAATCAAAAGCTGTGGCTTCTGTTGTAAGGAATTATTCTTATCCAAATTTTATAAATCAATGCAAATCCTGTAATGTAGGAGCCGAAACTCAGATTCTGTAGAATGATGTATGACTAAAAGCTCAAGGTCTAAATCCACTTTCGATACACGAGGCTGAGCCCACTTAATATATCCTGGAAAACTTGAAAAAACCGCCAAACAACTAAATTTCAAGCTATTGACTTATAAATTATATTAACTTCTAAGTAACAAGCTATATTTTTTTCAAAGCATATTAATGAGGCTTACCATAAATTCCTCATTACTTCTTATAAATAACACCATATTACATGGACTAAGCACCTATCCAATTGAGAATTTCATCCTCAAACTTAGCCAGTCATGGAGAAAGCTCGAAACGCATACACAAACAAGCTATTGTGAAAACTCGAACAGCATTGAGTCAGGACCAGTGCTCTCAATGAATCATTTTAAAAAGCATAAATAAATCTTCACAATAAACTATCCATGCAACAACAATCTCCATTAAAATTATCAATAGAGTCAAATTCATAAACTGTAGCTATTTTAAAACATAAAATGGTTATAAAAAAATGAAAATCGCAATTAAAGTAGCATAACAATGAGCCTTTTGGTTATATAAAGAGTTCTGACTGATTAATTTAATGTGATATACTTCAATTGAAGGAGATTTGGCAATGCTGAAAAAGGTAGAAACAATTCAATACAAACTTATTATATTTGTAACATGATATTTAATGATACAATCATGTTGGTTTTGTATATGGAGGCCTACATTTACTTTTGGTGAATAACAAGCTTCTCTTAGCATTGCTGTAAATTTCCTTTTTTTAATTTTCCTAGGGAAAAAATAAATTTGGTCATAATAGTCAAAATTGGTTATCTAGAGGAGTGACATACACTACTGTATATTATATGGTAAGCTTATATGAATTATACTTACTAAATTACAATTTTTCAATAATTGAATAACAATTGTTCTAATCAATATAATGAAACATTTTTCTTAGCAAAATAGTACTCAGATACTGCCTAATTAAAATCTAACTTACCTCTAACTTGAGGTTTACATCATATCGTCTGTCAACACTTCTTGATTTTCTATGTCTTGAATTATATGTTTTCCTTGCGGCCAGTTGTGTAATGGCATTCATTCTATCAGCTCTAACTGTTGCTAATGTGATTTTTTTCACTGTTGTTGAAGGGCTCCAATTATGTCGTTGCTCCATTATTTTTGATAAGTCATTTAAGTTTGGCAAACTACCCATCATGGTAACAGGCTGAGATATATTTTAAATTATAAAAAACAAACCCATTTTTTTGCAATATTTTAGTTATTAGTGAAATAAAATTGTACAGTTACCGGCATATTTTTTAACCTCAAAACACAGTTGTATTACTTTTTTAAAATTTGTTTTAAAAAAAAAAAATTGATCAACTTTGAAAGGTGATTGAAGAAAAACGTGAACAAGCAATAGGTTTCTACCAATTATAACGTGTATACAGTTACACATATTGTACTGAAGATAGAATAATAATCAATCCAAGATATTTACAAGCACTCAATAACCACACAAAAATTTTAACTGGTTTAATATCTATATACCTTTGTCCTAAACTGATATGATACGGTTCAAGCTATATAAACACTTTCTTAAAATAAAAGATTACAATAAGTAAATGTAATGATAATAAATTTGATGAAAAGATTCAAATAATAAAATTATTTTTCAAATGTCTTCTTTAAATGCAATAGCTATAACACCAAAGTTTTTTCCTTTTAGTTGTCCATAGTGATTCACCTCGCATTTACAACCTGTAATAAAATATTTAATTTAGTGACAGAAATCTTTTTTCTGCATTTTTAAGCTAAAAAGGTGCAAGTAAGAATTAATATCTGTTTTATTAATAACACTTTTTCTTTAAAAACATACATTCTATTTTAAAATAATAACAAAATACATGTTGCAGTTACTATTTGTAATTTAAGGAACAGTGTTTTAGGTTTACGACTATCTGAACTTTATATTTTGTAAATTTATGAAATCTTATAGAGACAGAACGTTTTCGATTGCTATGTGGCAATCTTCATCAGTGTCTCTGATCAATGACACTGATGATGACACTGAAAAAGTTCTGTCTCAGTAAGTTTTCACAAATTTACAAAATTTAAAGTTCAGATAGTAATAAACCAATGTTAAAGTGATTAATTAAGATTCACTGAACGTAATGGACTACAAAATTCAAGAGTGTAATAAGGTTGTGAATGACCTTATTACACTGAATTTGATTACACATTTGTTATCGGTATTGTTTTAAAAGTTATTTGTATAAAATT
This sequence comes from Prosapia bicincta, assembly GCA_036971475.1. NCBI lineage: Eukaryota > Metazoa > Arthropoda > Insecta > Hemiptera > Cercopidae > Prosapia > Prosapia bicincta. The sequence goes on from JBAIZL010000002.1 coordinate 38,041,915, forward strand.
TCAATCTCCACAAAAATAGTTGATCAATAAATAAATACAAATTGTGAAAAGTAAACAATTTTTAACATTCACTTGAATTGTTTTTATCTTATCTATTTTTTTTAAGAACCTGAAAATAATGGATGGGTCTCCAGTTTAATGCTTATTAAAAGTGGGGGACATAAGAATTCATCTTAAATGCGGAACAATAAAATTACTGTGAAAATAAAATTCATCACATATTGCCTAAGAGAGACGAGAGCGACGAAAAAAAAGTTTTACAATCAGCAACTACTACATAATTTGTCCAGTCTCCAAATATTTCAAGTGTTATAAATAAAAACAACATTAGGGCATTCAGTTCATTTATACTTTTTTAGTGTTTTAAGGATAAAAACTACTTTTATTGTTTGAGCTGATGATGGGACACACCTCCCGAAATGGCTCTTCTCAATAATCAAAAAAGTAAGTGCTACTAAAGGCAAGTATAACATACTAACATATGTACAAGTGTTTTTAGTTCAATACTAGTAGCCTAATTGAAGATGGAATTAAATAATTATTTTTGTTATTAGGAATGGCAAAATTATGATTAACAATACATGGCCTTAAAAAACTGAGCTACTTCTTTACATGGGTCTCTCCCAAGTTAATACAAATCACTTCAACTAGCAATTGTCTAAAGTTCTGCCTGGAGTACACAATTTTTAGGGTAACCCCCTTAGCACGTTCAGATTTTCGATGGTATCTAAGGCCTAATTTTTTGTAGTATGCAAGAGAACACTATAGGGCAAGAGCACTAAGTAAAAATCATTTCAGAGTAATGATGTTGCACTTTGAAGCAGGTCTGCCCAGAGAAACTTTGTGCCCTTGGGTAAAAATAAGTACAGGCCCCTAATTACTTCTAACATAGGCCTATACAACCCTGTATTTTGCATGACATTAAAGATAAATTATTTTTTCCATGTTAAAAACAACCGGGCATACTGAATCTAATCTGTGTATGTTTGGTTTTGTTGAAATAAACTGCCGATTGCTTATAACGACTAAAACATAGCATTTTGTGTGAATAGAACATTTTATTTAATAAGTATTACTTTGCTCAATAAAAGCTTCAATTGTACATTTTATTATTTTTTTACTTTATTGATATAATGTTTTTATAATCTCTTTTATGGATCTCGCCACATGAGTAACTATTTTCCGCAGTAAAAACTACCAACCCTGTCAGGCCCCTCTGGAGCCTGGGCCCCAGGGCATTTGCCCCTCCTCTCTGGGTGAGCGTGGTTTAAAGCTATGGTGGGTAATATACGAATGAGTCTAGTAACTCTAAAGTAGGGTATAATTGTTTTTATATACATTGAAGTTATAAAAAACTTGGCCTCAGTCACTTCACACCTATCTGTCCATTATGTTTAACATCTATCTAAAGCCTGGGAATTGTTTAAAACAAAGTTTTAAATTTCTCAAATTGTTTTATGAATGATACGGCTTGTGCTATATCTTAGATTTGTTTATTTAAGGCATTCCTCTGTGGCTTGGAATCCATTGTAAAGCAATAGTTTTATCTTCCTCAAATCATTGAATAAATTTTCAAGGAAGTTAGTACGCTACTCCAGAATTATAGAAATTTACATTTTCAAAAAGTCTAAATTGACCATAGAATCAATCACCAAAGTTTAGAATTTGGAAAAGAACTCCCTTGGTCTAAGATAATGAAAAATCATGGCTCAGGTGTGCAGTTTCATTTCTGAGACAGAACTGACCTCTACTATTGGGGCACACTTCAGCCATTACATAGTTATACAGGCGCGTATCCAGCGACTTGCTTTAAGGGGGGGCGATCGATGCATATATATATATATATATATATATATATATAATATGTGTGTGTGTGCGCGCACGCGTGTGTGTGTGTGTAAAAACATGTAACAAAAATGCTTTAAATTTTAAAATATTTAACGATTTTAATTTTTATAAGTATTATTTATTTAGCAATATAATCAAATATCAAATAAAAATTAAATTCATACTAAAATTAATAGTTCGTAGTTAAATAATAAACTCTAGTAGATGTTTGCGTTTTCTTGCGTAATGATCAATGACAGAATCTATATCAATTTTGTTTTCTCGATTGATACTAAGCAATGCTAATCCCGTCAAGCTGTCCTCTTCCATGGTTGATCTTAGCCATGTTTTCAATCTTCTTAAACTAGAAAAAGTTCTTTCTACGCTTGCGTTAGAAATCGGTAATGTGATTGAGATTCGTAGTAAAAAATGAATAATAGGATAGACTTGTTAATCACATATTTTTATTAGCGTAACGCGAGGAAACGTGTCACATTTGCAAATTAAAATTTTATTTTTTATTTACAATAAGACGAATCAACTTAAGTAAATTAAGTTAAAATTCGAGCGTATTTATAAACATAGACTAGCATTTGATAAATGATTCTATTTTTGTAATTATTCAAAGAGCATTACAATGTTACAAAATTATTATTATATTTATTACAGTTAGGATTTTATATTTGAGAATATATAATAACTATCGAAAAAGTCCTAATTTAATAATATATTGTCGATTTTTAACCCAAAGTTCTTGAAGGTTGAGGGGGCGATCGCCACATCGCCCCCCCCTTGGATACGCGCCTGGTTATAGTAGAGATGTTGGACAGTAGTACATACATACTGGACAATCTGTTAAAGATGAATTTGTATGTTTAAGGATATGGCCGGTGATGAGCCTGGTTGAGGATATTTTCTATCATAACAATGTTATAATAGCCTTTGTCAGTTAGTCGGTAATGGTACTCTGTATTGTAGTATTGGTACATGCAGAACGTTGCACTAAAAGAATCAACTTCTCACCTCTGGACGTGACAGTGTAAATTCACGTTTACAATACAAAAAACAGGTGTAACAACGTAAATTGTAAACCCTAGTTAGTGGTGACAAAACGTTAACTGCGCATGCGCCATCTATCTGTCGCCGGAAGGCTATCGCTTTCTAACTAACCGAAACATTGAGAACGGAGAACGTCCTGTACCTCTGTGCACAGTCAGGTGACTCCCATTTGAATGTATGTTTCAGTCAGAATATAACCCTGCGTAGGGTAAGGAATATTGGGCATGATGAAGTACATTGAGTTAACAGCATTGTCTGAAGGTGAGGCGAGATCATATTTTACCAGGAAGCCAAGTAAGGGAATGGGAAAAAATCTTTTCAACGCCCGAACAAAAAAAAGGATTCGTAACAATTAACATTCTGATTTTTAATCACTATAATCAGATTTCATTATTATAAATAACGTCCATACAAGCCAACCAGGGCCGCCTAGAGCGCAAAATTTGGGAGGGGACTCATAATTTAGAGTTTTAATAAAATTTTGAGATTTACAAATAGGAAGTTAATAAAGATTAATACTTCTGCTCGCTACTAGCATAGGCAGACGTAATGCTAGGTAATGAAAGTTGAAGGGAACTACTTTCATTTGAACTTTTCCTTTAACTATTATTCTATGAATTCTATATAAAATTGACATTTGTTTTATTTAAATATCCCAGTCATGAATCAAACGTTACAAAACAATTTTTTGTTATAAATAATTTTCACAAAAAACACATTTCCGAAGTTGTATAACCGGCAGCCCCGCCGATGGCACTTTAATAAGAGCAAACAATTCTAGGGCACCAAACACCCTAGAGCCGGACCTAGGGCTAGCCTTATTTGACGATTATAATGAGGTATATAGCGAAAAACACATTATGCCAAAAGATCCCCAAAAAATTATAGGCCTATACATTTGTGTAATGCACTTGGAAAAATAATAAAATCCATCTTGTTCTAATTTAGTTATACAATGTGACGGATGCAAAATATTAAACAGTTTCATACGAGCATTAGCTCCGTATCCAATATACAAAAACTGTATCTACATTTGAATTGTTTATGTTAACCTCTTACTATTCTTGATTTATTCCTAGGAACTAATAAAATCTGAAAATGACGATCTACTAACATTGTTCAGAGCCGTTTGCGTTGTACTAGATTATTTTCTCGTTATAATGTACATGCGTTGAGCAAAGAATGATTTGTTTTTCAAATTTCACCTTGGCGATTGGAAGGGTTCTCAGCCCCTTAATAGGGGATTTTAGCCCCCCAGTTTCCAAGGAAAACGGAGTTATTTCTCTTTTAATATTTTTATTAAATAAATAAGTTCTTTTAATGCAATTGAATGGAACCAGTTATTGTGTACACGCAGAAAATTCCTAATCGTATATATTCTTAAAAAATATCTTTCGGTTACAAAAGTTCACTTGGCTTTTAACATCACCAAATAATTATTCAATTGTATTTTATTAAAAGTTTACAAATAGCTAAAGGTCTAGAACAATATTTGCCAAGTATTACAACTAAAATTGAGACCCCGGTGTTGAACGCCCGTTTACTAATCTCAATGTTTCTGAAATTGTGAGATATTTGCTCTTTCATGAACAAACCGACCGTTGACATTGTGTACTGCTACATCGGTCTCTCTCTTCTTTACCCTCGGTTTCACTACCACCACGTTATGTCTTCTTGTGGGAAATAATGTTAATGTAAAGCATAACCTCGTTGCAACGGGCTTTATTAAACATTATGTCGCTTATAAACACGTCCCTTCCATAACATGACTTTTGTTTATTAAAACAACCTCAAAGCCCTGTCAATAACTAAACAGAAAGCTTTTTTAGCAATCTCGTTGAAGTTTATGCTGCAGTAGCTGCAGCAAATAAGTGTTTTAGTCAATGTAAATAAACCTTTCACATGTTTTAGATTAGTCTTTTTATTAACTTTTAACGGTTTTTTATTTTTTCATTTGCATTCACTGTTTTTGCTTTATAACGGTCTACCACTGAAGCGGACAATCATCAGCCCCAATTAATTCCTTATAATGAGGTTCTACAGTATAAAAATTCTCTAATTGCGGAATGCTAGAAATATTTTATTTATTTTGAAGTTAAATTTTAAACTATCAATATACAGTATAATTGAATATATTTATTCAAAAGAAGAAATTTTATATTGAAACCGTATTTATTATACAGGAATATTGTTTTGAATTCAAATTCAATAACATGTATATTTAATAATGGAAATTGTTCATACGGGTTGAAATAATATATTTATTTTAGGATTTGTATGTTTTTTTAACTAAAATGTATTACATGTTTTGTATGTGTCTCTTAAAAAACTTAATATTGTATTTTATTAGTCATAATTGTGTTATTAAAAATGTTGTAAATACGGATGTTTCAAACTCACCAACTTTTAGGGTTTCGATAAACAAAGAAAACGTTCCTCGACAAAGTTTTTACAATAATAGGCTAAGATATCGATTAATGTAAATAGATATATTCGGAACATTATTATTTGAAAATGTAGTTGAAGAAAGAAAGATGTTGAAAAAAATGCGGTTAAAGAGTTTCTGGTTCATACGGCTATCCTTGTCAACGGACACAAAGATATTTCCTTGTTTGGAGAACCCACAGTCTAGCCTATGAAACCACTGCCCGTACGAATCCATCCTCAAATTCGTGACCCCCTCCTGGATGATTAGCATCAGGCACTAGACGGAGACGGATACCTGTGGTATCTATATGCAACCGAGTTTTACAACCTTACTATAAAGGATAATACACATATTAGTAGACCATGTTACACGATTTGTCTATAGGCAGTCTAGAGACGGTCTCTCGACTCGGTTTATAGACAACATTCTTTGTCTCGTCTAGCGTCCACACCATGATGTGTATTTTTCAGTCTTATTTTCGTAGTCCACCTTAGAGGACATTGTTTTATGTGGAATGAGTTTCAGCAAAGTGATCCTTGGAATTGCAGACGCCAACTACAACTTATTGTACCCTTATGATGGATGCCAAGGCCGTATTTCTGATGGGGGGCGCTTACTTCGCTGTAAACCAATACTGGACGTACCTAGAAGAGGGGCATTAACAGGGGAATAGAACCATATGTTATTGTGAGAGATGACGCTTATGGCATGTCAAATTATTTGATGAAACCATACGCTGGTCGTAAATTAGACATTCCGAGGAGAGTGTACACCATAGAGCCGAGGGAGCTCGAAGGATTATAGAAAATATTTTTATCATGCCTTACAAATTTTCGTGTGTTTCTAAAACTAACAACTTTACAGTGAAATAAAGTGTATTCCGTCGTGTTGGCTTGTGTCTATCTATACAATTTTTTACTCAATTAAATTTTGTACTAGGAATTCAGTTTCAAGGCATGCCAACACTCCACCAGGAAGTTTTGACTCGTATGATGATGATGGGCCACTTTTCATTCTATCCGGTTTTTGTAGCCGGAATTATTAACATCTCATAATCACACGCTTGGTAATCGCCATAGCTTTAAATTTTTTCGTTTGACCACATGTTTTCAAAATAACTAAATACTTTGAAAAATAACTGGCAACAGCCGAACCACACCCGTCCCAAATTGAGACAGACTGGGAAGAGTCTTGTCTTTAGACACCAATGCCATCCCCGAACATACCGTTATATGTCTAACGTTGCATGTGGTCGACATTCCGATTGGGAGGCTTTAAACAGGCTTGGTCTATAGTTATGTCTACATAGACATCCTGTGACATGTCTTAGAGACCATTACGAACAAGTCTACAAGTGTGAACTAGTCTTAAGGCCTGGAATAGTGACCGCCCAAACACAGAGACGAGATGAACTCCAACCAGACACTATGATATCGGCCGCTTTTCTAGAACTACTCGGGACCAGTAGAACCTTCCGAATGGCCAGGTTTCCGTCTGATTAGTTTGGTTCAATGCAATCGGACCATTATCCACACTCGGTTGGCCTTTCTCAAGGCCAGGACTCTCAGAATTGGGACTTGGTCCTAGGTGGGCATAAACACATCCTGTTAGACCTTGAGGGCTGTAAATAGAATGAAGATTATTTGTCGTTAATGTTTGGATAGAGCCTATTTAGGCTTTAAAGCCTAAACGGAGGCTCGGGTCTCTGACGAAGCTGCTTCCTCTCTACAAGTCAGACCACTCAAGGCTTGCGGCAGTACAATAATACGCATTGCAATATGTTGTTGTAGGTAGATACGGCAATATTTTGTCGTTAATGTTTGGATAGAGTCTATTTAGGCTTTAAAGCCTAAACGGAGGCTCGGGTCTCTGGCGAAGCTGCTTCCTCTCTACAAGTCAGACCACTCAAGGCTTGCGGCAGTACAATAATACGCATTGCAATATGTTGTTGTAGGTAGATACGGGAATATTTTGTCGTTAATGTTTGGATAGAGCCTATTTAGGCTTTAAATCCTAAACGGAGGCTCGGGTCTCTGGCGAAGCTGCTTCCTCTCTACAAGCCAGACCACTCAAGGCTTGCGGCAGTACAATAATACGCATTGCAATATGTTGTTGTAGGTAGATACGGGGATATTTTGTCGTTAATGTTTGGATAGAGCCTATTTAGGCTTTAAATCCTAAACGGAGGCTCGGGTCTCTGGCGAAGCTGCTTCCTCTCTACAAGCCAGACCACTCAAGGCTTGCGGCAGTACAATAATACGCATTGCAATATGTTGTTGTAGGTAGATACGGGAATATTTTGTCGTTAATGTTTGGATAGAGCCTATTTAGGCTTTAAATCCTAAACGGAGGCTCGGGTCTCTGGCGAAGCTGCTTCCTCTCTACAAGTCAGACCACTCAAGGCTTGCGGCAGTACAATAATACGCATTGCAATATGTTGTTGTAGGTAGATACGGCAATATTTTGTCGTTAATGTTTGGATAGAGTCTATTTAGGCTTTAAAGCCTAAACGGAGGCTCGGGTCTCTGGCGAAGCTGCTTCCTCTCTACAAGTCAGACCACTCAAGGCTTGCGGCAGTACAATAATACGCATTGCAATATGTTGTTGTAGGTAGATACGGCAATATTTTGTCGTTAATGTTTGGATAGAGTCTATTTAGGCTTTAAAGCCTAAACGGAGGCTCGGGTCACTGGCGAAGCTGCTTCCTCTCTACAAGTCAGACCACTCAAGGCTTGCGGCAGTACAATAATACTTTAATAATACAATAATACAATAATAGCCTACTTTAAAGCCTAAACTAAGGCTCGGGTCTCTGACGAAGCTGCGTCCTCTCTACAAGACAAACCACTCGCTGTGGTGACGTGCTATACAGTGATGCGTAGGTAATTGAAAGTGACGAATTTTTTATGATTTTGTGAAATAGGAATTTATGTTGGTTACCCGTAAAGTATCTTGACTGGTCAAAGTAACATATCTTCGATGGTTAACGAGATTCTTCCACCGCCCAACATGAGTACATGAGCTGTCGCATTATGCAGCTATGCACATAATATACCCTGATCTTTGCATTAAAATAATAAAATAAAATTCTAACGGACATTCAAGTAACGAAGTCCCTTCATTTCAAATATATATGTTTAAGAATAGAATTTATAAACGATTTGTTTGCCAAAGTACTTTCCTGTTACATTCAACGATGCCAAAGTACATTTCCTGCTTCGGCATTGTTCAACGATATATAATATATTTTCAGCCATAAAGTTCATAAATTGAGTGAAGTCATAAATTAATAAAGTACTATACTTTAGATTCGACAGTAATTCTCCCTGATACCAGATGGGAAGACTGGATCCCTCCCTGTGCGAGCGAAATTCATGTAGTGTATGACTCCCTATCAAGTAAACAGATCTCAAAATTTGTGATTTTAAATAAAT
>JBAIZL010000002.1:38058162-38143162 GCA_036971475.1 Prosapia bicincta
AAATCCTCAAGAGTTTACGGATTTTTTGGGAGGAGTAGAAGTTCAATAAAGATACCAATTTTGTTCTATTATTGATTTAGAAAATTGACGGGTGGAAAACAGTGTCTTTTTAAAATCCTCAAGAGTTTACGGATTTTTTGGGAGGAGTAGAATATCAATAAAGATACCAATTTTGTTCTATTATTGATTTAGAAAACTGACGCGTGGAAAACAGTGTCTTTTTAAAATCCTCAAGAGTTTACGGATTTTTTGGGAGGATTAGACGTTGAATAAAGATACCAATTTTGTTCTATTATTGATTTAGAAAATTGACGCATGGAAAACAGTGTCTTTTTAAAATCCTCAAGAGTTTACGGATTTTTTGGGAGGAGTAGAAGTTCAATAAAGATACCAATTTTGTTCTATTATTGATTTAGAAAATTGACGCATGGAAAATGGTGTCATTTTAAAATCCTCAAGAGTTCACGGATTTTTTGGGAGGAGTAGAATATCAATAAAGATACCAATTTTGTTCTATTATTGATTTAGAAAATTGACGCATGGAAAACAGTGTCTTTTTAAAATCCTCAAGAGTTTACGGATTTTTTGGGAGGAGTAGAAGTTCAATAAAGATACCAATTTTGTTCTATTATTGATTTAGAAAATTGACGCGTGGAAAATGGTGTCTTTTTAAAATCCTCAAGAGTTCACGGATTTTTTGGGAGGAGTAGAAGTTCAATAAAGATACCAATTTTGTTCTATTATTGATTTAGAAAATTGACGCGTGGAAAACAGTGTCTTTTTTAAATCCTAAAGAGTTCACGGATCCTTTGGGAGAAGTAGAATATCAATAAAGATACCAATTTTGTTCTTTTATTGATTTAGAAAATTGACGCGTGGAAAATGGTGTCTTTTTAAAATCCTCAAGAGTTCACGGATTTTTTGGGGGGAGTAGAGTATCAATAAAGATACCAATTTTGTTCTATTATTGATTTAGAAAATTGACGCATGGAAAATGGTGTCTTTTTAAAATGCTCAAGAGTTCACGGATTTTTTGGGAGGAGTAGAATAGCAATAAAGATACCAATTTTGTTCTATTATTGATTAAGAAAATTGACGCGTGGAAAATGGTGTCTTTTTAAAATCTTCAAGAGTTTACAAATTTTTTGGGAGGAGTAGAAAATCAATAGAAATAACAGTTTTATTCTATTATTGATTTAAAAATCGACTTATGGACAACAGTATCGTTTTAAAATCCGCAATAAATCTTAGATTATTTTGGGATAAGTAGAAGATCAACAAAGTAGCCAGTTTTGTTAGCTTATTGATTTACATAATTGACGTATGGGCAAAAGTATCGTTTTAAAATCGCAATAGTTCCCAGATTATTTTCGATAGAGAGAGTATCGAAAGGGGACCAGTTTTGTTCCGTTATTGAATTACAAGACTGAAGAGTGGACAACAGTATAGTTTTTAAAATCCGCAATAGTTCCAAGGTTATTTTGGGATAAGCAGAAGATCAACAAAGATAGGAGTTTTGTTCTTTTATTGATTTACGAAATTGACGTATGTGTAACAGTATCGTTTTAAAATCCGCAATAGTTCCCAGACTATCTTGGGTAAACAGAATATCGCAAAGATACCAGTTTTTATTCCGTTATTGATTTACATAACTGAAGAGTGAGTACAGTATAGCTTTTAAAATCCAGAATTGTTCCCAGGTTATTTTGGGATAAGTAGAAGATCAACAAAGATACGAGTTTTGATCTTTTATTGATTTACAAAATTAACGTATATGTAACTGTATAGTTTTTAAAATCCACAATAGTTCGCAGGTTATTTTGGGATAAGTAGAAGATCAAGAAAGATACCAGTTTTGTTCTTTTATTGATTTACGAAATTAACGTATTGGTAACATAATAGCTTTAAATTCCGCAATAGTTCCCAGACTATCTTGGATAAACAGAATATCGGAAAAGATAACAGTTTTGTTCTTTTATTGATTTACAAAATTGACGTATTTATGTATTTATTGATTTACCTACATAACTGAAGAGATTCTAACAGTATAGTTTTTAAAATCTACAATAGTTCACAGATTGTTTTGATAAGTAGAAAGTTACAAGTTTTGTATTTTTTTCTTGATTTACAATCTGATGTGTTTGCAATATCATTTTTTTAAAAATCTGTTATAGGTCACACATTTTTTTTGGGGGGAGGGGGGTAAGTAGAAGATCAATAAATATAGATTTGTTTCTGGTTTTAATTCAAAACTTGACTTGTAGGCAAGAGTATCGTTTTTAAAATGCACGATAGTTCACAGATTTTTATGATAAGTAGAAGATTAAGAAAGGTACAAGATTTGTATTATTATTGATTTACAAAAGTGATGCGTAGGCTTTAGCAATTTTTTAAAAATCTGTTTTAGGTTACAAATGTTTTTGGTAAGTAGAAGGTCAATAAATACAGAGATTTGTTTGTGTTATTGATTCACAAACCTCACGTTTAAGCAACTTTATCGGTTTTAAAATCAGCAGTAGTTCACAGAACTCTTGGAATATGTAGAAGATGTTGTTTAAGAAAAATTAATTAAAATAAAGGCATCTTGTCTAAACCAACCTAGTGAAAATAGTGACGCAACTAGGGGGTGGGGTTGGGCTGAAGCTTGCCCGCTCCTAGAGAGATTAAAAAGTGTTTTTCTAATGTTTAAATATTTATTTCAATTTCATTATTTTCTAAAGAATTTTTTAATAAATTATTATAAACAAATTCAAATAATATAATTTCAGGATGGTTTTCATATAAGACGAATTTACAGTAGCCTTAGAGCAGTTAATAAATATGCATAGATCCTATACAATCATCGTAAAATAGTTCAATTCCCGTAAATTAGTTTGACGATGTTCGCATATTTGGGAAATGAAACTTCATAAACAGTAGGCTAGTACAAACTACATAGGGCTTATATCAACGACAGAATGGTTGTACAGAGAATGACGATCTCAACGAACTTTAAAAGAAGTATTGAATTAAAGAAGACTCATATTTTTTGTAGATGAAAATGAAATTTTCCAATTCGCCTATAAGACAATGTTATTTCTTGTAAGACCTTGATCTGTTGTATAAATAAATAGAATCGTAAATAAATTTGGAATATATTAGCTTAGGTAAATCAGGAGGAAACTGAATTTAGCGGTTAAAACATCTTCAGTCCAATTTGAAGCATTAGAAAGGCGACAAATATAATTTAATTACTTTTTTCTTGGGTGTATGAATGTCAAACCTTCCGAGAAATTTCTAATTGTTTAAAAACAGCTAATTTTCATATTTTCTCCAAATGTACAAAACTATTATCAATACTGAAGTATAATAAATTAGGAGTCCTATTATTATAAAAATATCCTATTCAATTTAGAAGATACAAAAAGCTATAGATTTAAGCTGCGACCATTTAGGATCTCAACCAAGATAAAAATTAATAGTGTGTAGCAAATGCAATAGATTCTTGAAGTAATCGATGCTTTCTTTTCTATTCGTGTAACCTTTAATATCTTGCATGAAATTAAACAAAGTAGTTTAAATTATTCTAATCATTATTCAAGCTATAAGATTATCTGCAATAATTCTTATCCAAAAAACAATAGAGAGTATAGTAGCGTAATTATAATTAATAAATCATTATAAACCCTAGATACAAACACTAACACAACTCGTCAGAAGGTAAGAAATAAATTTATTACTGAGTTTATTTGTAACATTTGATGATGGTAACTGTGTTAGCGAAATGTACATAAAGATGTGTAAATGTTTGTAGCAAAGGTTTATAATTGCTTATTAATACTAATTCTTTTCTCCCATAAAGTCGTATTCTAAATAATTATCTCAAATTCATAGATTTCAAAATAAAATGTTGAAATAATGTCAAATAAAGCGAAAGAAAATCTTATTCAGCCGAAGAAGTGTAACCGTTGTCAATACATAGTAGAAAAAATTAAGCGCTTAGTAAAGTAATTGAAAAGACAATACTAGAGTAAAGAAAAGTACGGTATCGCTTTATAAAATATGGAAGGAGTCAGAGTTAGAGGGGTAGGAGAAGCGAGAGCAGAGAAAAGGGGAGTGTGAGGAGGAAAGGGGAGTGTGAGGAGGAAAGGGGAGTGACAGGAGGAAAGGGGAGTGACGGGAGGAAAGGTTGTATTGGGTGGCGTTGTGGGTGGTTAAACTAGGCACGTTGCAGGTCCTAAAAATTAAAACATAAGCGGAGTAAATTAAATTGGACAGTAAAAACTGAAGGGAGTGTCTGTATGTGTGTGTGAGAGAGAGAGAGAGAGAGGGAGGAAGAGGACTGAGCTTGGGTCAAGGTACGAAAAGTTGCGAAGGCAGTCAGGAAGAAAGAGAGAAAAAAGGGGAGTGATGAGAAGAGGACGAGATAAAATCGATAAGAAAATTTATTTAACGAATTTTCAGTTACATAAAACAATTTTAAACTGACACGCTAACATTTTGAAGTAATTAAATAACAAGTTGTATATGAAACAATAGCCAAGTGTATAGGTGAATAAGAATAGTTCATAGGGCGCTATGAGTATTAGGAATAAAAATTGTATGTAGAAATAATTGATAAAGTATGCATTGTTTGTAGTAAATAGCTTTTAATCATGAAATTCGACTCTAGAATGTTGACATAATTATTAAATATTAGCTGTAGTGAAATAATCATATTGTTCAGGAAAATACACCGCGTTGGAAAGGAATTTAATAGCGGAGTTTTCTCAAAACGAGTCCGGACATATTGAAATAAATATACTCTGAGAAGATGAAAATTAATTGAAATTTAAATTCATTTTCAACTACTTGAGTTCCTGTATAGACGGCTAGATTAAAAGAATTCAAATAAAAAAAAATAATAAGTCCATTATTTTCTAGCACACTTTAAAAACAATAGTCAAATAATTGGTAATTAAATATTCAACTTTAATTACCAAACTTAAATACGAGATTAAAACGTATATTATTATTTAACGTCAAATCAGGTAAAATATAAGTGAAATTTAATGAGGGATTTTGTAATAAAAATTTTAATGGGATCATAATTAAGTTTAATAAGTCGAACTATAGTTAAATAAGAGTTAGAGCGACATAATATTATTTTAATATATAAAATGTATAAAGAGTTATTATACCTAGTATATATTATAACATAACAATATTATTATAACGTTACGTATATTTATTTTATGTGCATAATATATTATGTATTGGGGAAAAATTTTATTACTTATTTTAAAACAAAAAATATAAATTTAAACCGTTTGACAAACTTGAGCGTAGTTTAAACACTTTAACCGGCGGGAAGTGTTGATGGAAATGAATATCAGGCCCTCTTTCTCTTCTCGTCAAACTATTTCACCTAGTTGAAACAAAACGCCCTGAAGTACCAACCTGTTGTAAGGTTTTCTTTTATCTCTCTTTTTATTTGCCGTAGTTTCTGCTACCGTGTGTTTCATATTCACCCTATATATTATTATGTTTAATTTGTAGGTATTAATATCTTGCACGTGAAAACAATTCTGCATATTTATGTAAAAAATAGATATATTTACTAAGGTAAATACACATTTCTTATTGGTCACCTTAATAAAGTAACAGTGCTTCCATCTTTTGTTATTAAATGACAAGTTAATTGATTAAATTATGTAATAAATTGCGCTCGGAAACGTACTGTACGCTCGCACTCATACACCCCCAACCACCCACCCAACACACGCACACTCATATATTCACTTTTTCAAATGTATTTGAATTAAAGTTTCATGGGGGGTTTTCTTTCTAATTGCAGGCATAAGAGTAGCATATTTCCAAAAAATCATACTAGGGTATTCTAACTTGAACAGTTTTTTGTTATGAATTTATTATTTGTTAATTTGTTACTGTAAATCGACATTTGTTGATTAAAACATTAGAATTTTAAATTGCACTTTTTATAAATTACATAAATAAAACCTATAAAATAAGATCCGTCTTATAATAATTTTTAAAAAAATATAGGCCTATTTATTAAAGAAGAAAAACAATTTAAAATTAAAATTAAATTAAATTTGCAACCAAATAACATAAAATATGTTTATATTGTATGTAACTTACTGAGCTACAAATTTTATTTATTAACAACGAAAATATTTACTTTAGAAAAAACTGAAAAGAAAGTAAGTGTAAATAATTCATTATATAAGGTTTTCAATTTGTACCTATTTACAATTACGTTTTGCTACTCATAATTGTATGAAGCTAATAATAATTAATATGATGTTATTTTGCTACATAAATATATTTACTTGGGCCTAGATTCAATAAATAATTAAAAAGAAAATACTTATAATTAATTGTAACGCAATACTTACACCATTGTAGAGATAATTATAGACGATCAATTTCATCTGATAGATTCTGAATTTTATATTTACCTTTTGCAGTCCTACACTCAATAATAACATTCTAACAATATCAAAGGCTACCTACATTATTAGATAAAATGTATTATCTGTAATGTATTTTTATTTTATAATATGTAATCTAATACATGTGAGAACTAATGCAAAATTACGTAAGCGTATATTGTATTTGCCGCTTGTATTGTTACACATTGAATTATTCATACAAATATCTCGCATTGTGTGCTTTTCAAATACAGTTTAATTAATAACATGTTCACTTAGTAACTGTTAATTATCAGATGTCTTATTTATGTAATATACAATAAGTAATATTACATACAAAATATTTTATTGTCAAGTGTTTCAATTTTGTATATATGATATGTTAAATATTTAATATTACGCAAATTGAGAGGCATAACTATTTAACTTTCAAGTGTTTTATTTTACAATTCATGACCTGTCAAATATATAGCATCATGCAGAACATTAGTGTAGTTAATATTTAATTACCAATTGTTTTAATTTTGTTATACAAGAAGTATTAAATTTATAATATTATGCTTAAAATTAATATCGTAAAACTAAAATTCTAATTGTTTTAATTTTGTAAAATATGCTATTTCAAATATATAATGCTAGTTTACCCTTCGCGAGTTGGTGCGATATCAGAAGCAAAGTAATGTCAAGCAAACTTGTTATGAATAAAACCAATTTAAATTGTGTCATTTTTATTGAAAATAGATTTATTTACATTGCGAGAATATTTCAAAACGTTCCTTTAATTCTATTTATTTATTTGAGTGCTTTTGGATAATTACGTCTCTCAATACGATTTTTATATATTTTAAAGTTTTACGAAGAAATGAATTCTATTCGTATACTTATGGTTACTGAAAAACAAGTATAGACATTAGCCAATATGTATGAAATCATGGATTACTAAATAAATTTGAATAAGTATTTGTAGGACTCAAGCGTAAGGACAACCTAATTCAAATCTTTTCGTAAACAAGACAATTTAGCCTAGTAATCTATCTATTACATCCAAATAATACGTTTAACTCACTTCAAAATAAAATTAATTTTAATTATATTAAAATAACTTTAAAGGACTGATTGCTTGGTCAGAAAAAGTATCAGCATTTTTCATGTTTTTTGTTTGAAAAATATCAACCAACTTACGCTCCTCCAACTGGGCTGCAAATGTGCCAAAAACTTTTGCGAGAACATACTCAACTTCTCAAAGTTGAATGTCGATCGGATGAATGGTGTGTAGTAGCAATGGATAAAGTATATACAGACATTTATATATAGATATAGGCTGTTTATATAATAATAGTTATTGTAAAATAATATAATAGGTATTATAAAATAATACCAAATATTTTAAATATTTGGAAATAAATATTTTATTGCCAAATTATTTTAATATTTTAATAATGAAATGTCCAATATGTATGACATTATATACAAAAATAATATTACAAATTGCTTTAATTTTGTAATTTATGACATTTCAAATATATAATATTTTACACAAAATTATTATTGCAAATAGTTTTATTTTTGTATACATGAAATGTCCTAAATATATGATTTTATACACAGAATTATTATTGCAAATTGTTTTAAATTTGTGATATATGAAATGTCAAATATATAATATACAAGCAATTAATATTGCAAATTGTTTTAATTTTGTGATGTATGAAATGTCCAACATATAACCTTATACACAAAATTATTACATAAAATATTTTATTTCCAATTGTTTCACTTTGAAATATACAAAATATCAAATATATAATGTTAAATACTAAATTAATACTTAAATATTTCATTTTCTTTGTTTTAATTTTGTAATATGTAAAATATCAAATATATTCATAATTACAATCAAAAATATTTTGTTGGCAATTTTTTAAATTTTGCAATATAATATCTGTCAAATATATATTATTATAAACAAAATTAATATATCAAATATTTTATTAGCAATTGTTTAAATTTTATTATATAATGCCATTTCAAACATATATATTGTTATAAAGAAAATAGTAATTGTAAATATTTGAATATCATGTGTTCTCATTTTAGCACATTTAATATGTCAATAATAATTTTGCAAATATTGTTGCCAAATACTGAACTGTCATGATCATTCTTTTTACTATAAAATGTAAGGTAGAGGTGTCACGTGGACTTTTACACTCTAGAATGTTTTTCATAAATATTTCAATTGTTTTTTGTATTATTGAATATGAATATTAAAAAACACAAATCAGTACTTAAAAAATATTGTATCTGAAATAAACACATGAAATTCATCTTTATATGTACAATTCAATTAAAATAGAAATATTAATAGAAGTTAAATACTTACATTGACCGTAGCCGTGGAGTACTGCTGGAGTCAAGCGGTCTCTTCTGTCAACCGACGATCTTAAAAATTTAGAATAAAACGATAAAGAATTAAATATACTAGTAAAATAATAAAAAAAAATACGACGCGGCGATTACACGAAACAAATAATTTCAAGCAAAATTTCTCCGGCAGAATTACATTTTTTTAATAAATCCGAACAAAATTATTATAATAGAAATTGATGCAATGACAAAATTTATCAAAGTTAAACCGTTCAGAAAGCAGCGTGATCTCGAACAGTCAGTTAAAGATGTTTTGATGGAATGGCACAGCCGCTAATCGGCATTCATTTATATAGCTGAATTTGCTAGCACATGCGTATAGAACCAACCTGATGGCGCATGATTCAATCAATAATGTGCGCTCTCGTGCCCTATTGGCGTACATTTTAGAGCATATCACATGTCTATGATGTTTCGGGTTTATTCGGTGAATTCGAAAAAAACTTTCGTTACTTTTTCTAATACACTAAATACTAAAAATTATCAAAACATATATAAAATGTGAATGATATATAGGTGCCTAATTTAGATGATATTTAAATATAAAGATTAAATATTACAAAGATATTAAGCATTTGAAACGTAAAATACAGCGATTTTCAAAATGTTTAGTAAAATTTGGCACTTTTGGCAAAGTTAAAATGAGGTGTATATACGTACTGAAGTTTTATTGGCAGTAAAACAACGTATTTGTTAAAATAAAAGGAAAAGTTATATAATTAAGATGATTCCAACTAGGAGGCGCTTCATTTGAAGCTTTTAATGTTGATTTTAGAAATTATTGGTATCTGATTCTTTTCAGTAAAATTTAATATTGAGTATAAGCATTAAATATTTATATACTTGTTCATGACATCTAGAGAAACGTTAATGTTTAATATGACGTCTAGAAACATTAGTAATTTCCGAACTTATAATCAAAGTAAAATTATAAAATTCTTACAGAGACAATATCAAGCGTTTTTAAAAAGTGTAGACAATATCCAGGTGTGTAAAAAATTCTTTAATGCTCATTACTATGCTCAGTTTTTAATGGCACATTATTATTGTTTGGAAAAAAATAAGATCGCTTAAGTGACCGAGTCAGGTATTTCAGATAGGTTTTTGGGAACATTAAATAAAAAGTGGTTCTTATATTAAAATGGACGAAGTCACATGCACAGTAAAAGACTTCTCTTAACGGCCGTTGCTGCGATGCGATGATCGTCGACTATTTGGATACTTCACACACCGCATTTATATCTGGCGTTACCGCGACTTCTCTTAACGGCCGATGCTGCGATGCGATGATCGTCGACTATTTGGATACTTCACTCATCGCATTTATACTCTGGCGTTAACGCAACTTATCTTAACGGTAGTTACTGCGATACGGTGGTCGTCGACGTTTTATATACTTCACACACCGCATTTATATCTGGCGATACCGCAAATTTTCTTAACGGCCGTTGCTGCGTTGCGGTGGTGGTCGACGTTTTAGATCCTTCACTTACCTCGTATATCGTCGGGCGTTAATGCGCCTTCTTTAAAGGCTGCTGTTGCGATACAGTAGTCGTCTACGTTTTAGATACTTCACACGTCGCATTTATTGTCGGGCGTTAATGAGACTTCTCTTAACGGCCGTTGCTGCGATGCGATGGTCGTCGACGATTTAGACACTTTACACACCGCACAAATTTCAGGCGCTAACGCTAGTTTTCTTAACGGCCGTTGCCGCGACGCGGTTTTCTTTGACGTTTTAGATACTTGAAACACCGCATTTATTGTCGGGCGTTAAAGCGACTCCTCTTAACGGCCGTTGTTGCGATGTGGTGGTCGTCAACGATTTAGACACTTTACACACCGCACATATTTCAGGCGCTAACGCTAGTTTTCTTAACGGCCGTTGCCGCGACGCGGTTTTCTTTGACGTTTTAGATACTTGAAACACCGCATTTATTGTCGGGCGTTAAAGCGACTCCTCTTAACGGCCGTTGTTGCGATGTGGTGGTCGTCAACGATTTAGACACTTTACACACCGCACATATTTCAGGCGCTAACGCTAGCTTTCTTAACGGCCGTTGCCGTGACGCGGTTTTCTTTGACGTTTTAGATACTTGAAACACCGCATTTATTGTCGGGCGTTAAAGCGACTTCTCTTAACGGCCGTTGCTGCGATGCGATGGTCGTCGACGATTTAGACACTTTACACACCGCACAAATTTTCAGGCGCTAACGATAGTTTTCTTAACGGCCGTTGCCGCGACGCGGTTTTCTTTGACGTTTTAGATACTTGAAACACCGCATTTATTGTCGGGCGTTAATGCGCCTTCTTTAAAGGCTGCTGTTGCGATACAGTAGTCGTCTATGTTTTAGATACTTCACACGTCGCATTTATCGACGGGTGTTAATGAGACTTCTCTTAACGGCCGTTGCTGCGATGCGATGGTCGTCAACGATTTAGACACTTTACACACCGCACATATTTTTTTAGGCGCTAACGCTAGTCTTCTTAACGGCCGTTGCCGCGACGCGGTTTTCTTTACGTTTTAGATACTTGAAACACCGCATTTATTGTCGGGCGTTAAAGCGACTCCTCTTAACGGCCGTTGTTGCGATGTGGTGGTCGTCAACGATTTAGACACTTTACACACCGCACATATTTTCAGGCGCTAACGCTAGTCTTCTTAACGGCCGTTGCCGCGACGCGGTTTTCTTCGACGTTTTAGATACTTGAAACACCGCATTTATAGTCGAGCGTTAATGCATTGTTACTTTATAAACATTGTCTGGAGTCACCTGTTCGAACCCAAGCTATTATGATGGAGGGCTTATGTACAAAGCGGAGGCATTGGGATAAAAATTTAAAACGAAATTTCGTTCAGTGATTTTAATAATTTAAATTATGCCTTCATAGAAGTCTGAAATAAACGATTTACTTGAACAAAGTCACGTTGTTTTAAACATTTAGTCTTTAAAAATGCTTTAAAATAATACATATTTGTATATTTTTGGTGTTTATTTCTTTAATGGTATATCTAATAGTCTGTCTGTTTTCCAACGTATTCCGAGTAATTTGACTTTTCATCGTATTCCTGATCTTCCCACTGGTTCTCATTCTACCCTAGAGCAATCTCTAACGGTTTTTACTACTTTATATAAAGTCATTCTGCTTATATGGTTGCTCTAATCTCGTCCTCTTAAATATATACATCAGTATGCTTCTTTTCAACGTGATCCGAGTAAGTTGACTTTTCATAGTTTTCGTGTTCTTCCCACTGATACTCTACCTATACTCTACCTACCCTAGAGCAATCTCTAACTGTTTTTACTACTTTATATAAAGTCATTCTGCTTATATGGTTGCTCTAATCTCGTCCTCTTAAATATATACATCAGTATGCTTCTTTTCAACGTGATCCGAGTAAGTTGACTTTTCATAGTTTTCGTGTTCTTCCCACTGATACTCTACCTATACTCTACCTACCCTAGAGCAATCTCTAACTGTTTTTACTACTTTATATAAAGTCATTCTGCTTATATGGTTGCTCTAATCTCGTCCTCTTAAATATATACATCAGTATGCTTCTTTTCAACGTGATCCGAGTAAGTTGATTTTTCATAGTTTTCGTGTTCTTCCCACTGATACTCTACCTATACTCTACCTACCCTAGAGCAATCTCTAACTGTTTTTACTACTTTATATAAAGTCATTCTGCTTATATGGTTGCTCCAATCTCGTCCTCTTAAATATATACATCAGTATGCTTCTTTTCAACGTGATCCGAGTAAGTTGACTTTTCATAGTTTTCGTGTTCTTTCCACTGATACTCTACCTACCCTAGAGCAATCTCTAACTGTTTTTACTACTTTATTGTAAGTCATTCAGATTATATGGTCACTCCACTATCGTCCTCTTTAATATAGACATTAGTCTGGAATTATCATTGTTTTTACTACTCTGTTGTAAGTCATCTGCTTATATGGCCATTCCATTTCCGTCTTCTTCTTGACACCCATTAATTAATGTTTTCCGTCTCACATATCAGCTCTTGCTCTGTCCCTGACTCTGTACCATCCATTTTCAAATATATTGGTTTAAAAAAATCAACAAAACTGTCAAAGCTATAAAGTATGACAAATATGTCAATATAAATATAATCTTAATATCACATAAGTCAAGAGAAGGATTTGTAAAGTTGTACTTCAACTCAATTCTACCAACTAACAACAGGGTTCTTGCGTTTAAATGTGAACAACTCCATCCAGTTCCGTGTGTTACGGTGCGGTAACGCAACACAGGAACGGCCGTTAGGAACGTTATATGGCATGAATACTAAGGTCTACAAAACAATGGAATCTTGTAAACACAATAATCAGATTGTCAACATATTAGGTGATACAAGCTAACGGAAGAGTATATTTCTTTGCTTCATATATATAGGTCACCATCCGGAGCGGTAATTCTATTTTACAATATATATAAAAATCTATCTCTGAGGCAAAGTTACATATTTCCTTAAAAGTCGTATATTCAGTAGCGATTCAACATATTGTGTGGGAGTAGCGTTTTCTGAAATGTACACGAGTAATTTAAAACTGATTTAAATCAGTAGAACGATAGCACATGGATTAATGAAAAGTTATATTTCTAAAAGTGTAATTAAAATAATAATATTTTTTTCTGATGCTGATGATGTAAAAGTTTTTTTTATTTTTTAATGTAAACCTCATTTTAAGGTGAATACGCTAAAATTTGCCAGTATGTATAAAAAGCCTTGAAATTCAGTGAAAATATTAGCATTTTAATTTTTATAAAGAGGAAAATATCCATTGGAAGTTGTTTGAGGATAGAGGTCGGCTAGGATCGTTAAGGAAAAAGACACGTTATTTGGGAAATTTATTAAAAAAATTTTTTTTATAAACAAAAATAGATCTTTAAAAATAATAAAAAAAATACAATATAATTACAATATAAAAATAACTTTTTTTTCTAAGGAGGCTGCTTCAGCTTCTCTTCGTCGTCGCCTTTGACATGCCCGCTGCTTGTTCCGCCACCTGCGTTTAACTCTGAGCTCCTTTTCCACATCATCTCTCATATTTTCTTCGTAAAGTTGGATTTGGTTGATGGCGAAATATTTGTCCTTTATGTTCACCCCCGGAGCAAGAACGATCTCAGTAATTTCTTTAAAAGAGGTCGTAAGCTCGTCGTCCGGGATCAGCTCAGTGCAGGTGTCGTCAGCTTCCTCAGAGTTCCAGAAGAAATACTTCTTCTTCAGTTCCTCTACACGGGCCGGCTTGGTCTTGGGCCGGCTTGGCCAAACTCTCTCCCAGCCGGTAACAACAGCAGCGGGATCCTCCCTGTACTCGCTGTTCTGGTACTTCCTCTTACGAGGGGCAGCAGTTTTCCTGGATACCACAGTATCCGGCGGCGACGACGCAGCTTCTTTGCTGTCCGCAGGTGTTGGCGGCAGCACCTCCGGGGAAACTGAAGGTCCCCCAAGGACCTGGCGATCGTTTCTCAGCGCGGGCGTCTGCTTCGGTTTCTTCTGTCGGCGGGGCCGGGACTCGTGCTGGGGACAGCCGCCGTACCGCTTGGACGCATGTCCAACGGTCCTGCAGGCCTTGCACTGGCCGCTCCGAGTCGTCACCTTAGATGTCCTGACGACGACGACACAACTGAATCCGCTGCGAAGGCTCTCCTGCAGTTCGCCAAAGAGACACTGAAGGTTCACCTCGCAGGCCACTGGAACGGGCAGGAAATCCTGGCGACACGGCACCAACAGGTGTGGACGCCCATCTGCATCGGTCTGCTTGCTACATCCTAGGCATATCCAGGGATTCCAGTGAGGAGGTGTCGTCAGGGTATGCCAAGTTGTTTGGAGTTATAGGTCGACTAGCATCAATAAAGAAGAAATCAACTTATTACTACATACCAGGCATATTCAAGGATTCCAGTAAGCGAAACGATAAGGGGACGCCACGGAAATGACCACCGTAGGACTCAAAAAAGTACAAAGGAAAATTACATAAGTATAAATTGGCATTTATTATTACTTCTCAGCAAATCTAGCGACTTGTTTAAATTTCATACACAAATTAAATAAATGTTATTTACAGAAATTAACAGAGAGGGACTTAAAGGGTTAAAATTTAATAAGTTTAAACGAGCTTGTTAACATACTTGATCTTATTTAATGCTTTATATATGAATTATAGAGTAATTAGCATAATTTATACTCATGAATACTTAAATTTTACAAATTTTAAGCAAAGAGTTCTCGTGTCTCTAAATAAAGTCTGATTAAAAGTGGTTTTAAAAGAGTTTATCAATTCGAAATACTTTAAATAATTTGCAGAACTGAAGTATATTAGTTGGTTTCATTTAGCCTCTACCTAGTCAACCCATCTAAAAGGAGGGATAGTGATATTTAAAATGTATTTAATAAAATGTCATTAAAATAACTGTAAATCATAATAATTGACTTGACTTCCTTATGAGTTATAATAAATTTAATTATATTGTTACATCAGAATTCATACAGAATTGATATTGGTGCCCAACACTTATAAGGCACTACTTATGATAATAAAATACTTTAAATAAACAAGAAGATTGAACTGTAACATATAGGACACATATGTTACAAATCTGGCTTCTAGATCATTAATTTATATCTTTTAGTGTACACACATACACACACACACACACACACACACACACACACACACATATATATAAACATTCAAGGAGATTCAAATAAAAAGAATTATTCATCAATTTATTTTTGTTTCATTTTTATAATTTTAAAATTTAATAATTAATATATTTGAAATCCTCAGTGGTTTCGATTTTTACACTCGTAAACATATTTTATATACATACATACATATATATGCATATATAACGAAAAACTATGTTTGTAATATATTCGCGATAAAACAAATGGAATACTCTCCAGGATTGACTAGATAAGAAAAGGGAAATGATTGGTGGACAAGATAGAAGAAAGAGAGGCGATGAAAGGGAGGAGCAATCAAAAAGTTGAGGAAGGAGAGGCACTTAAGTTTGGTAGTGGAGGAAAATAGTTCGGAGAGCAGGAGAGGGTGGAAGATCGAGAAGCCAGAGGAGATTAGTCACATTTTGGGAGCCGCAGAAGGGGTCAAAGCACCAGAACTCTGATTGTCGATCTAGCTACTAATTTGACATAAGTAACAGATAGTCATTAATTACAAATAACATTTTGTAAATTTATATTAGAAGTCAAATAAATTCAGGAACGGGCACAATAACTAATAATTTAAATTAGAGTTATAACATACTAACCGCACACCAAGAGTTATAATATAGTAACCTCACACCAAGAGTTATAACATAGTAGCCTCACACCAAGAGTTATAACATAGTAGCCTCACACCAAGATTTAATACATTTAACATAGAATGCTAGTAGGATAATATTAGATTTTAAAAACAGTAATTTATAAAGAATTCTTTCTGTTTGCCGAAGAAACTAGCCAACTATTCATCAGTTATTAGAAGGTGACAATGTAAGTTAGTAGGAAATATTTATAGTAAATTGAAAGTTTAATTTAGTAAGTGATTCAGTGAGTTTTTTTTAATGTTAAACCCTGATCAGTTTTCATTAATTGTAATCCGTTCGAAATACAGATTTAGCGCTCAACAATAAATAATTTAACAATATTATTTCATATTAATAATAACAAATTAAAATTAAATATATTCATAATTTTATTTCATAACATAACAAACGGAAGCGAGTTGTTGAAGATGACAAACAACTCATTAACCTTTCATTAATTTTAATCGACTCAAAATACATATTCGGTGACCAAGGATATATTTATTTAAAAATTATTATTTCATAATATTTATTAATGAATTTAAATTAAAGTTATTTATAATTTTATTTCACAATATAACAAACAGAAGGGATTTGTTGAAGTTGGCAAACAACGCATTAACCTTTCCTTTATTTTAATCTGTTCAAAATATAAAATCGGCGACCAAGAATATATTTATTATAATAATAAATTTTCATATTAATAGTAATAAATTTAGAATAAATTTATATATGTATATATATATATATATATATATATATATATATATATATTATTCCAAGTAGTATATAATATAAATTAACAATCCAAGTACAACAAATCCAAGATATCACATTATTGAATATCTGCCGCTAAAATCGTTGCAATCTTGCTTAAAAACATATCGTATAGTAGCATCCTTCATGGGCACTGTCGAAATTCGCGAAGCTGCTAGAAAACGTTTTATCTTAGTAAGTAATTTTTAAGAATTTATTTACAAGTTCGGCATACAATTGATTCGTTTAGATACACGAGTTGACTCCGAGACGGAACACCCGGCATTCTAGTCCTAGATCTAAATTGGAGTTGAGCATGAGTTGAAAGCGTAACGCAATTTTATTTCAGATTATTATTCTGGACACTTGGGTGATTGTAAAAACGTATGTCGTCGCCCCCTCGCGTGGTCGACAAACCAGGGGGGGGGGGGTAAACATCGCTGGGGGCACGTTGTACTGGAACCGTTGTATCTTAATAGTTATAAGAGATGGAACCAAAAAAATGTTTATAAACTCAAGAAAATATGGTATTTAAAAAGATTACCACCACTAAATACCTGTCTCTAATAACGTTTTAGTTAATAATGTTTTTTTCCAAAACTTTGAAGTGTTACTATAGTTTTATTTCAGTAATACTCTAAAAAACTAGTTATTTTTATTAATTACGCTCTATCACGTCTAAAAATTATAAACACATATTTTATAATGAAAATACTATATAACAACTGTCTAAACTATTGTAGAAGCAATATTACTACTGGACAGAAGTAAGTAAACGTCACGTGCGTTGTTTTACTAGTCTAGATATCTAAAGAGGGTTGAGCATGCACTGAAAGCCTAACTCAATTTTATTTCAAATTATTGTTCTTGGCACTTGGGTGATTGTAAAAACGTATGTCGTAACCCCCTCAGGTGATCGACATATCGACTTCTCTAACATATCTATATCAGTAAACAATTGAGCAACCACTTTCAGAGTAAAGGAAAATCACCATTAATAGTGAAGATTCACAACGAATTTACTAAGGTCCTAAAGCAATAGGCGCGATACATTGCAGTACCTAAAAGAAAAGCGAAATCTTATAAAGTACCCTGGAGGCTACCTATTAAAAAACATAACTGTACCTGGTGGAAAAAACTTTACATATCTGGAGGATTTGAAGATGAAAATGAATACCAGAGACCTTTATTCCACCACGCAAATGTAAAAACTGTTTTAAACCATCTTCTTCGTGCTCTAAAGAGGAACGGTCTTGCTGTTCGTATTATCCTTGCAAAAAGAGGTTCAGAAACAAGTTTACACAATGGGATCTATAAGAAGATGAAACACAATAGAATGTAATAAATCAACCTTTAAATAAATGTAGCCTAAACTTTTATTGGTCTCTTATACAGTATATGCATTTAAATTATTCCTATACTGCTACCAAATTATATTTCAAGGTCGTGCAAAACAAATGTTCACAAGCAATAGTAGCTATAAACTAATTAATTACACTAAAGCCTTTTCTTAGGTTAATAGATAGTAAAAAAACTTTAAAACCATACTGTATTTAAGGATTTATTTCTTAAATAGGTTTTAAATTTACCATTTTTTTGGTTTTTCTAAATTTTATAGTTTAAAAGATACAAAGGTTCCAGTACAGTGCGGTCCCCGCGAAGTTCCCTCCTCTAACCCCCGGTATGTCGACCACGTGAGGAGGCGACGACATACGTTTTTACAATCACCCAAGTGCCCAGAACAATAATCTGAAATCTGCGCGGCGCACAGAGCGCGAACCAAGTATACATAGCGCTGACAACGCTGGCTCATTCGTAACTTAGCAGCGAGTTGTGAAATATCATGTTTGATACCGAAAGGTTTATTTATGCTGTGGAAAACCGGTCCCCGCTGTTCTCTTTTCCCTTCTTCCAACAATGGATACTTCCCCACCCCAATTAGCACTCGATGTGCGAGCCCAAATAAAAGAAGTCTTCATAAATGCTGTTGGAAATGCAGTACACTCCTACAGTTCGCCCACCAGGAGAAACGAGCTGGAAGGAATGCAGGAAAAGCGGTGACAAACCCCCACATTTAGCCCAGGTGTTAGTGTACTACCCTTTGCAGAATTGTAAAAACATCACCCCTCCTACCTGCTCACTGTTAGACCTTGCCGTAACACTGTCAATTAATTCATCTTGAACCTTTTTAAATTGTCTAAAAGATTATATCAGTTACTAACCTTGTTAAAAATGTCAACCAAAGGCTGTATTTTTACTTTCTCACATGTACTATAGTACAGAGAAAGTGTCGTGATCGTAAAAAAAATCTACTGAACTGATTTTAATTAAATTTTGTATATTTATGTACGTACTTTAAAATATTCTACATTAAACGGTACTTATAAGCAAAAAATTACTATAAAACCACATTTCAATAATTTTTAATAAACTAACCATTTTAATTTGATGACATTTGATATATTTATGTCTACTGGCCTCTTACGTTTAAATTTTAAAAAAAAAACACATTTTAACGTCATACTCTATTCCCTGTCTCTGAAGCCAAGCTATCATTACAGCCTTGACAGAGCTTTTTGTCCTTTTTGTACTAACCGTATAGACAGAAACCTACTCCGACCACAAGAGCTTCTTCTAGCTCCCCTTTCTCAACATACACCACACATCCAAGTAGTTCACATCCTGCGACGCCGACTCTCGTAATCAATCCAGAGCAGCAAGATTAATAATATGAAGATTCTCAACTGTCTACTAGGCCAAGTGTTACGACTCATAACAGTTTAACATTTCTGATTTCATATAGGTTACTATCATACAGGTTATATGTTCTGGCTTATAGGTTTGAAATATTTTTTTCCCTTTCTTCTTATTAAAAACACTTCATTTCAATAACTACTTCTTAATTCTCATGCCTGCGATGTAAATATATGTTCTGTGACAATGTATAAAAACAATTTAAAGTAACCAAATGTTGAAACAATTATTTGCTCAATATCAACTTCCTACACGTTGAAGACTGTTGATAAAATATATCTTATATTTTTATTTTAGAAGGGAAGTTGAAAATGTTAACATTGACATTTGGTTAACTTACCTTAATGTTTTGGCCAGTCTTTCAGCCGGCTCTACAATTTTCTAGATCATTCTGTCCTTCTTTATAATTTTTCCAAAAATAACCCCAAATAGTTCTTCGTTTGATAGTAACGAAATGTTGAAACAATTACACGATTAATTATTGTTTTAATATCAACTTCCTACACGTTGAAGACTGTTGATCAATTATATCTGATATTTTTATTTTAGAAGAGACATTTAAAATGTTAACATTGACATTTGGTTAACTTACCTTAATGTTTTGGCCAGTCTTTCAGCTCTACAATTTTCTAGATTATTCTTTTCTTCTTTTTATTTTTTCACCAATAACACCAAATAGTTCGTCAAAAGAAGTACGATAGTAACCAAAGAATTTATTTTCATACGTCCGGTGTTTTTGAGACGTAATATGAAATTGCCCTGCCGACAAACGAGAACACCATATATTTTTTCCTTAGATTACTTTCTATTTGTGATGTGAAATGCGTAGGAGACCTACACAATCCATCTGAATCGAGCTCCTCTTCGAAATAGTGTGGAACTAAGCGGTCGCAACGCGGCGCATCTAACGTCACGTATATCTTGGAAATTATACGCCCTGTTTCTCGCAGCATCAACGCGACAAAATTATATTATAATAAAGCCGCGACGGCTTTAGCGCCTGTATAATATGGCCACTAGAGATTAATACATAAATCAACAACTCCACTAAACGATTGCTCAATGAGAAGCTGCGTGGAGAATGGATAACAAGATATTATTTATAAACAAATAAATAACATAATATTTAAAACATAACGCAATATTTTATGTCGACTGAATCTTGTTTTAACGTTGTAAGAATAGTTAATCTACTTATTTGTTGAAATATATATTGTTTTTGGGGTAAGTAATCAAAGGTCAGTCACTGTTTAAAATTAGGTCAAGAACTAATTTAGTTAAAATTATCAAATTTAAGGTACACAATCTGCAGACACTTGTGCATAGCAGTACTTTCTTTTTGTATGAGGACTGCCATTTGGACAGATGTTCAATTGTAAATACATTCTTCCATTTTCCTCGTATCTTTCTTAAGGATAGAGTGGGGATGGGGGAAATTGACAGGGTAGGGTGTATTAGAAGGTTTTTGGGGACTATGTTGGCGACAAGCTATTAGGAATTCAAATTTAGGTATTGAGCGTAGAAGCTATATATTTAGGTTAAATTTCTTACCGTTCGTTTGTGCAGAGCCGTAACTCTTATTTACTTCGTGCAGAATTTGTATGTTTGATTATATTTTTGTTTAGCTGTATTTTGTATTTGTGAGGAGTTCTGCAAAGCTTGAATGAGTGAAAATATTAAATTGAAGGAGTAACACAATTTTCAATCCGAAAAAGCGTCTCACATTTCCGATGAATAAAGTTTGATGTAAAATCCAGTTTGGTTTCTGAAAATATTGTAAGCTATAGTTATGCCCATTTGTTGTGAAATTTCAATAAATTATTGTGCAACAACTTCAGATAGATTGTTACATGGTTACCTGTTAATTATATATCAAGTTTAATATAGTATAAATATACTATATATGTTTATGTGTGTGTGTGTGATATGTTGTTGGGTTGACCTCGTCAACCTCTAGTTGAGATTCTAGCGAAACGTCGGGACTGGGATTTTATGGACTAAAAAATGAACGGATGTACTCCGGATAGTAACAATTCATCATATTAATATATATATATATATATATATATATAATCATATATAAACAAGTTAATAACAATAATAACAACTTGAAATAAAGTATTTTTTTAATTTGGAAATTATTTCTCCTTCAGAAGAATAATTTTTTCATTAATAATCCGACCTTCGGAGGAAAGTATTACAAAAATACCTCCTCAGGCGATTTCTTTGCAACTGTAATGTAGGCCTACATAAGGGCTTGTATACAAAGTTTTATTTGTAGTCTTGAAGTTTATTTATTTGAAATTAGAAAACTGTAATATTGAATGTAAAATGTGTTTTATTATTTAAAAATGAAACTCATTTTTACTTATACACTTTACTCTATATTAACACGCAATCACTTGCCAATTGTAGCACTTTTGTCTTAATCAGGCTCTTTCGGGAGATATAACACATTGTCAAATCAGACCGTTGGTGAGCTCATATTATCTACAGTTATGGTTGTGCGGGGATATTTAGTGGATATTTAAGCAGTTTCTTGAGTAGTCGAGCGGTGTAGGAATAGTTTAATTGGGAGTGTTTTGTAATTAGTCCGTAATTTGTAGATTTTTAAATATCTGTGTATTGTGGTTTGTGGGTGTGACGTGTTCAACCTGTTTTGTTCAGCGTTACGATTTGTTAGTTCTTGTATGTGTGCTTGGTAATCTGTAAAAGATCTTCGTGTTTGGCAAATATAGGAAATGCAGGTTTTGTCTCTATACGCCAGAGTTGTACGTCTTTGTAATGTTTGTTGAAGATGTTGTGTGTGCAATAGACCATTTCGTCATATTCAAAAAATTTGTCGGTTAGTGTCTGTATTTGGATGATTTTTAATATGTATTTTGTTTTGTGTTATTCAGTTTGTTTATACGGAAATGTAATTTATCAATTATCGAAGTGTTGTTTCCATTGGTTTCTGCTGTATGTTAAATTTATCAGGTAGTTATGTTTTACAAAATGCTTTTAAGAGTTAATAAAACATGCCGTTTTAGGCTTTCAGTGCGCTTGGAAGAATAATGTACGGGTGGTGATAGTGTGAATTCAGTGCGTACATAAGTGCACACAATGCAACTTTGTTGAATCCTTCATATCCACACTACAATACAAACACATCGCCAAACGTAGAAAGCTCAGCACAATAAACTGCACACGACCGAACAGTACGACATATACAAAGCTTTAAAGTTAAACCTAACACAGATTTACATTACAGTTACAATATGTTCTTCGAAATGGTTACCGCAAAAACGCCCTTAAATCACCTAAAACAGTTTCTGACCCTGAATCTTTTCTGAGTTAACCAGGCGGACAGTTATGGTTTGAATATGGTACATCTTCCAAAAGATAGACATAGGGTGTATTAATATCTAAGATTAGAATTTTAATAATATCCATAAAAGGTAAAATTCAGTAGCATATATATTGTTAAATATTAATTTTTTAATTTCATAAAAAGTAATTCCCCTTAATTATGTTATAATTTTAATTAATTTCTCTTGAGTGAAAATGAATTTTTTATTGTTTGTGTTAATTTGAATCCCAAACTATAATTATAAGGAAATCATAATTGTGTGATAAATTATACTTTTTGTATAATATATTATAACCACAGTTAGACCTATATATGTATTTTTGTTGTATTATCCAAGTAAAAAAATAAGGTTCCTAAAAAATAAAGTGAAATTAAAACTTTTAAAAATATTTTAGGTAGAAGAGTAGAGTATAGTCCCTCTCGAAATTAAAAACATCTAGTTTACTAGTAGTAAAAATATTTTACAGAGCGGTTTTACCGACGTAGTTAAGATTAGCGCTACAAGGTAGCAGCAGATGCTTGTGAGAATTCGTAGGTATTAAGTTTGCAAATAAAACTGCGTTTGCTTTTAAAAAAAAATGTAAATTATAATGTTTCAACACTAAACAGAATTTTATATTTTCATTTTGCTTACCATAGGAACAAATTGGGAACATTTCGATTTTGCTCTTTACATACATAGATCAATACTACTTTGATTAGATACCAGAAAAGTTATCTAGACTGATAGTAGATGGCAGCAGCCTTCAATATTTACTATTTATTTCTAAATACCCTAGCTATAATTAATTATTTTTTTGAACCATTGATTTATTGGTAGGTTTAAGGTTGTTATTTGCTTAGTAAAAATGGGTTAATTAACATTCTGATAAATTGAATACGATTTATATAAATAAACAATTCGCCTTAAAACAATAGTCAAATATTACTTTCATGAGTGATTGTAATGAGAGTACATAACCCACAAAACTGTATGGTGTAAAATGCACTGTAATATCAAGTATTCATAACATAATTCGAGTCTGTCTTGTTGCGCTCTAAATTTTCGTTAGGATTGACAAAATCGTTAAAATCTGTAAATGACTTAGACACAAAATCTACTAATTATATAATATACATACGTTACATACGCGTTTGGAGAAATATGATAATTAATAACATACTTTAAATAGCGTCATAATAGATGAATAAATAAGTCATGACTATAAGATTGAAAATTTCTGCTTTATTGATGTTGGGGCTGCGATTAAATCGCCACAAAATAGTGATAGGTGAGCAAATATTAATGTAATCAGATATTTTCTACTTAATTTGTAGTTATATAGTATTACAATAGTAATATATTCATCAGACTTTTATAAAAATCCAGAAGTCTGTGTCATATGTTTCAAAAACAGACAAGGAAGAAGCAATTATTGTAAACATTAGAAAGTATGAGGAAAATTTTAAACCTTCAGAATTTTACTACGTCAAATATTGCTTGTGAACCATTCACATGTTTGTAAGTTAAAACGACGTCAATTGCTATTAGTTGCAAAGTTTTATAGTACAGTATGTTTATAGATAGATCTTGTAACTCTATAAATCTAAGAATTAATTTATAAATATTAATAATAATAACCATGGAAGATAAAATGGGCTTCATGAAAAATTATCAGCCGATGTTGAAATGGCAATGGACCAAGCGAAAAAACATCCAATCTTATTCTTATTCTTGCTTTGTTTTGTAAATTGTGTGTTTTTTTGAAAAAGGTGTATGGTGCTATACAGGCTCCACCAGAAAAATTTCGAGACATCAATATTATATTTATATAGTTTCGTATAGTCAACTGTTGTTGGGTTCATATCATCAATAGTAGATGAGATTCTAAATGAACGTCAGAACTGTGATTTCATGCACTGCAAAATGAACGGAAGTACTCCTCCGGATATTAACTATTCATCATATTTTCCATCCGTGAAGGAATAAAATATATAGCTAACATTGTTACCACATTAGTAACACACACACACACACACACACACACACACACACACACACACACACACACACACACACACACACACACACACACACACAAACACACACACACACACACACACACACACACACACACACACACACACACACACACACACACACACACACACACACACACACACACACACACACACACACACACACACACACACACACATTGGCGGTGGGAACGCGGAGATATTTACGGGCATCCTTATCCGTCCAACCGACGTTTTAACGATAACTGTACAAGAAATGCAGGTTAATGTGAGAATGAAATTGTGAAATATAGAATTGGGGTTCATACCAGGACAATGAAATTATAGAATGGGCAATGGCATCTAACGTTCTGCAAACATTCTTACCTGTGCTCTCTATAAGTCTGGCGAAGCCCTGAGCGGTCGCTTCCAATAAACCGCACTCGTATTTTCCCAATGCGCCCACTGATTATCTTACTATGAAAATACAATATTTCTATAAAACATAATATGATCTTTTATATCAGTTGGAAGCAACTAGATATACTGTAGTATAAAAAACAATACGAAGTAGGCCATATTATATTTTGTAATTGTATAGTATTATCTTCTAAATGTGATATTAATGTTTTGACAACATAATAGAGTTTCATATCATTATTTATAATATTTTTAGTGAGCTGTTTAAAAAAACTAATAACATTATCTTTTATAAACAATTATTTTCTGGTAGTATAATAATCAGTATTTAGGCTTAACTCATTATCGTAACTACTGCGGTTCAGTTCCGAGTCGGGGATGGTTTATTGTAAGAGGCCGCAGATAGTTCCAGGGCTCGGCAAATAGAGTATACACACTGTATAAATAAAGTAGGTACTCTCATGTGAAATATTTCAACAGGTACTTATCGAAAGAATTTTTTTGAGAAGCATAAAGATGAAAAATGTCCTTAAGGGATTCTCGAGTATTAAACAAGTTTTTAAAAATATAATACTTTTCATGTGGATATTGGTGAGAGGTGAAAGCTATTGAGGGTCTCAGGGTTAAGTCAGTTATTAATTTAAAATGACGTAAAATGAATATCAGTTGAAACTAAAGCATATTTCAGACGGGTTTACAATCTTTAACATTGTAAAGCAATATATAAAATATGTGTTACATGTTTTCCTTGATATAAATCAAAAAAACATAAATTTTCAGCCTTGGTAAATGTTTTCTTATTATGCGCTTTTAAAATATTTAACATTGTAAAGTAATATATAAAATATATTATACAAGTCTTATAAAATTCTAAAAAATTACAATAAATTGAAAACCAGGGATATATTTGTATAAATTAGAGGACAGATACTACGAAAACCAGCGCCATTCCAGACATGACTTTATAAATTTTAACTTGAAACTCTAAATTTTGTAATGCAACTAAATATTATATTTTTAAAATATTTTCAAGACAAAAATATTCGTACTTGCGACATTACGAGGAGTTAACATTTACGTACCTGACGCAATTCTTATTTAAAAAAATCACTTGTTGGGGAAAAATCAGTAATATATATAAGAACACTGAAAAAATAGGAGAAGATTAAATTTACATTTTAGAAAACCATATTTTTACAATAAAGCATAAAAACAAATAAGTAACTACTTCAAGTAGATACAATACATCAACAAGAAAATATTTTTATAATAGCAAGCAGAAACAATATAAAACAAAATAAGGATGAAACATGATATAGATCATAATGTAAAACATAACATAAACTACAAAGCTAAAATCCAAAATAGTGAACTCAAAATCTCACAAAAAATAAACACACACACACAACAAACTAGTTTCGGCGACGATGTTGCCTTCCTCAGTGCTTGGCTACTCAGTATTAGCCAAGCACTGAGGAAGGCGACATCATCGCCGAAACTAGTTTGTTGTGTGTGTGTTTAATAAAAACTAACTTTGAGTTCACTATTTTGGCTTTTACCTTTGTGAATAGTTCTCACTAGCTAAGATCTAATTATCTAAATAACATAAACTATTCCACATGAAATTTTTTAAAAAAACTGTTAGCCATAAGACATTAATGAAAACTTAACTGTTTGCAGTATAATTGAGTTTTCTTGGCACATACTTTATTTCTTGCAGCCTTTCTCTTCCTTGTAACCATCAACATTAGAAAAATGGTCAAGACCCATAATACAATTTTCCACCGGTCAGTATTGGGTTTTTTTATTTGAAGGTCCAGCTACATTTTCATGTGCTTAATTTGATGGTCAGCGTCCCATTTTTTCATGAATGACTCATCCGCTCAATAAAAGACCTTCTGCAATTTCATGAGTCCATAATTCTCTTTTTCTTTACAACAAGCAGTGTTTTTACATTCTGGCCATGAATTTACCAAGACCATATCAGTAGCATAGGCAGCCATCTACAGTGTCCACATTTTGTATTTTATAAATCGTTCAAAGGTCGAAGAAATAAAAATCTTCGACAAATACAAATACCTGAGAGTGGAAATAACAAATGATGGTAAACAAGAAATAAAACATAGGGTAGGACGGGAACGAAGAGAAGTGAAAACACGGAATGGAATAAGGTGGAACGGAGAAATAACCAGAGGACGGAAAAACAAAGGCGTAACTCCATAGTAAAAATTATCTTGACGTACGTTGGCAACGTCTCAAGTAGACAAGGTCAGACTGATGCAGCGTAAATGGACGCTCTAGGGAATCATGTAAAATCTCTAGACGAGAATATAGGACAAATAAAAGCATTTGAGAGATGAAAGAGAAAAAAGGAAAGAGTCATAGAGGAGAATCAGAGGAGACAGCTGTTAAGGTTAGGACACATAAAGAGGAAGTCGGAGGGATGATTACCGAGAGTTGCTTTGGAATGGACGCAGCCAGAGAGAAGAAGAAAGGCAAGGCCCAGACTAAGATGGGGAGAAAACATCAATAGATCCATGAGTGAAAGGAACATATCGGTGGATCACTGCTTCAATACAAAATCATAGAGGCAAGGTTATATATATATATATATATATATATATATATATATATATATATATATAATTCAAAAACATTTTAATTTCATTATGTGCAATCTATCCCTATTCCTTCACAGGTGGTAGGAATACTAACTGCATGCGCATGTGAGACGGAGGCAGCTCGCTAGAGGATGGAATATAGATGTTCAAGTGTTTGTACATGCTGATTCAAAAACATTATTATAGCCTATGTAGATTTAATACAGATGCCTCTGAAATGTAATGTTCATATATATAAACAAGGTGTTAATGGGATATTGCATATATAAAGTCACATATACACAAATAAAATTGCCCATACATTCAGTTTAAAAAAAAAACATAAACTCACTAATTTTTACAATATGTCTTTCATCGGGAAGATATATATTTAAGAAATTTAATAATATTATTTGTTTATCATTTATTATAATGTTTCATAAGTAAATATATTTATAATTTAAAATAAATAATTATATATTTACATATATAGACTAATAATAATATTATATACTTGTTATATACTTAGTTTGCGTTATCCTATTCGAGATCTAGATGATTTTGTTGGTTTTCTTTTAATTTTGCCCAGCTTCCATTACATAGTAATAAAAGCACTCTTATGAGTTTTAAGCAAGGAAAATGTACAACAGAAAACCGAGAACAGTATTTGAATATGTGAATATATTGGGTGGCCTTGTTGAATATATTGGGTGGCCCTCTTGAATATATTGGGTGGCCCTCTTGAATATATTGGGTGGCCCTATTGAATATATTGAGTGGCCCTCTTGAATATATTGGGTGGCCCTCTTGAATATATTGGGTGGCCCTCTGTTGAACAAGAAGTTAAAGTTTATATATCGGGTGTATAGATTTTGAGAAAATGTAGACCTAGGAAGTCCGTGCCAACAAATTAACACTGGCGGTGTAAGAAGCCCCGACCCAATAATAAAGAGTTACTGAAAACACAATGTCCTCATATTTTCTGTCTTTGGAAACTGTGTCATGAAAGTGTAATTCTTGCTTTGTCAATCCCATAATAGAATTTATGAAAGTGTCAAGAACCGAAAATCATGCGAAATCCAGATCTAAAATAGTTTTATAATATGAGATTTATACATTGAAAATACCATCCAATATAACATGTTTCCGAGACGATTTATTTTTTATTTAATGCAGCTGGTTGCCGACACACTAGGTGTTGCACTGTTAAGAGTACAATTATTGAAATGACACACAAACAAAATGGTGGGTAAGGATTTTTTTTTTTAATCTCATTTATTTCTTTATCATTGGTGCTAAATAACTAAACGATAAGGAAACACAACACTGTAAAGTAGGAGATTTATAGTAACCATACAATGTACGGAGTGTCAGTACCTAGCCCTCCTATTTTTTAATACATGTTTAAACACGTGTTTTGTACTAATTCTGAATTGGAGTAATGCATCTAGATAAACAACGGACTATGATGAATATGATTACAAATAGGAAGGTTTTATGTACAATTGGAGATGTTTTAGGATACATCCTATATCTGTTGCTGACGTCACAGGATGAGGAAATCTTCAGTTACTTAATACGAAATAATTGCCGTCAAGTTGAAGGAGCTTAATCGGAAAGCAGTGGAAGTAAATGGTGACACTGTTGCATAGGAAGTGCTGAGTCAAGTTGAAGGAGCTTAATCGGAAAGCAGTGGAGGTAAATGGTGACACTGTTGCATAGGAAGTGCTGAGTCAAGTTGAAGGAGCTTAATCGGAAAGCAGTGGAAGTAAATGGTGATACTGTTGCATAGGAAGTGCTGAGTCAAGTTGAAGGAGCTTAATCGGAAAGCAGTGGAGGTAAATGGTGACACTGTTGCATAGGAAGTGCTGAGTCAAGTTGAAGGAGCTTAATCGGAAAGCAGTGGAAGTAAATGGTGATACTGTTGCATAGGAAGTGCTGAGTCAAGTTGAAGGAGCTTAATCGGAAAGCAGTGGAGGTAAATGGTGACACTGTTGCATAGGAAGTGCTGAGTCAAGTTGAAGGAGCTTAATCGGAAAGCAGCGGAAGTAAATGGTGACACTGTTGCATAGGAAGTGCTGAGTCAAGTTGAAGGAGCTTAATCGGAAAGCAGTGGAGGTAAATGGTGACACTGTTGCATAGGAAGTGCTGAGTCAAGTTGAAGGAGCTTAATCGGAAAGCAGCGGAAGTAAATGGTGACACTGTTGCATAGGAAGTGGTGAGAAGGGTTGAAGAGCCTAATTGGAAAGCAGCGGAAGTAAATGGTGACACTGTTGCATAGGGAGTGCTGAATCAAGTAGAAGGAGCTTACTTGGAAAGCAGCGGAAGTAAATGGTGACACTGTTGCATAGGAAGTGCTGAGTCAAGTTGAAGGAGCTTAATCGGAAAGCAGTGGAGGTAAATGGTTACACTGTTGCATAGGAAGTGCTGAGTCAAGTTGAAGGAGCTTAATCGGAAAGCAGTGGAGGTAAATGGTGACACTGTTGCATAGGAAGTGCTGAGTCAAGTTGAAGGAGCTTAATCGGAAAGCAGCGGAAGTAAATGGTGACACTGTTGCATAGGAAGTGCTGAGTCAAGTTGAAGGAGCTTAATCGGAAAGCAGTGGAGGTAAATGGTGACACTGTTGCATAGGAAGTGCTGAGTCAAGTTGAAGGAGCTTAATCGGAAAGCAGCGGAAGTAAATGGTGACACTGTTGCATAGGAAGTGCTGA
This sequence comes from Prosapia bicincta, assembly GCA_036971475.1. Classification (NCBI taxonomy): domain Eukaryota; kingdom Metazoa; phylum Arthropoda; class Insecta; order Hemiptera; family Cercopidae; genus Prosapia; species Prosapia bicincta. The sequence goes on from JBAIZL010000002.1 coordinate 38,088,936, forward strand.
GTCAAGTTGAAGGAGCTTAATCGGAAAGCAGCGGAAGTAAATGGTGACACTGTTGCATAGGAAGTGCTGAGTCAAGTTGAAGGAGCTTAATCGGAAAGCAGCGGAAGTAAATGGTGACACTGTTGCATAGGAAGTGCTGAGTCAAGTTGAAGGAGCTTAATCGGAAAGCAGTGGAGGTAAATGGTTACACTGTTGCATAGGAAGTGCTGAGTCAAGTTGAAGGAGCTTAATCAGAAAGCAGTGGAAGTAAATGGTGACACTGTTGCATAGGAAGTGCTGAGTCAAGTTGAAGGAGCTTAATCGGAAAGCAGCGGAAGTAAATGGTGACACTGTTGCATAGGAAGTGGTGAGAAGGGTTGAAGAGCCTAATTGGAAAGCAGCGGAAGTAAATGGTGACACTGTTGCATAGGAAGTGCTGAATCAAGTAGAAGGAGCTTACTTGGAAACCAGCGGAAGTAAATGGTGACACTGTTGCATAGGAAGTGCTGAGTCAAGTTGAAGGAGCTTAATCAGAAAGCAGTGGAAGTAAATGGTGACACTGTTGCATAGGAAGTGCTGAGTCAAGTTGAAGGAGCTTAATCGGAAAGCAGCGGAAGTAAATGGTGACACTGTTGCATAGGAAGTGGTGAGAAGGGTTGAAGAGCCTAATTGGAAAGCAGCGGAAGTAAATGGTGACACTGTTGTATAGGAAGTGCTGAGTCAAATTGAAGGAGCTTAATCGGAAAGCAGCGGAAGTAAATGGTGACACTGTTGCATAGGAAGTGCTGAATCAAGTTGAAGGAGCTTAATCAGAAAGCAGTGGAAGTAAATGGTGACACTGTTGCATAGGAAGTGCTGAGTCAAGCAGAAGGAGCTTAATCGGAAAGCAGCGGAAGTAAATGGTGACACATTTGCATAGTAAGTGCTGAATCAAGTAGAAGGAGCTTACTTGGAAAGCAGCGGAAGTAAATGGTGACACTGTTGCATAGGAAGTGCTGAGAAGGGCACTGAAATGGAAAGACACTAGATAACTGTAGAAGGACAATAAGCGACTCCACCCAGGAAACCCAAGCTGAAGGCGACGCCTTGTGCATTTACTGAAAAGTTTAATAAGGTCTAAAGACAGAACAGAAAAGAAATGATAGCAATAATAGATGGATGCACACTTAAAAACATTACGTAGCTTTCGAAGCATTATAACTTTATTTTAATAACCTGTTAAAATTATTGATTCTATTTGTATTAAAAAGAAATAGAATCACAAAATAATACGCTTGAATGGAAATTGTTGCATTAGGTAATAAATCTACTTGCATTAGATGATGACAAGGACACTTGAGCAGTATAAGCATTTGTATAGCGACAGGTAGACACACTGTCAATCAGTATAAAAACAAATCAAATGGTCTATCCCAAGGAGGATGCCTCAATTATAAAAAAGAAGTAGGCCTGGTAATATTATCTGAAGCCAGGAGCTCCGTCACGCTGTGTATTAAGTTGGTTTTATGAAAGCAATAAACTCACGCGTGGAGAGGTGAGATTCAAAGGGCTCTGTGAAAATAGCCGAATTCCTGAAGGCAGTAGAGTGTGAAGCGATGAGCCATTGAGGGACTTCTGTATCGGACTACTGAAGGTACGAAAATCCTGGCCGTTTGGAAGGCTCTACTGATTCCGAGTAGTTCTAAACCACCTCGTCTCGCGCCTAACGTAGTCAACCGGTCAGGAACTACGAGTTCAAGTTTGGATTCGTAGAGGTGTAGGTTGCAGATGATGTCACTATCTGGGCCACTGATAAAGACCCAACTGCTTCTACTCACCAACTGGAAAAGGCACTTACCAAAATCTCTGAGTGGTCTGAAAAATGGGGACTAACCATTTCACTATCAAAAACTGAAGTATGCTTCTTCTCCAGGCGATACTTGCACAAAAACTATAAACCAGTTATAAACTTAAATGGAAACGTACTGCGGCATAACCCAAATCCTGTACTTCTGGGTATTAAACTAGATCCAAAACTACTGTGGAAAGAACATGTCCATTTCATAGCGGACAAATGTGCAAATAGAATAAAAGCGTTGAAAGTTATAGCCAGCAGGGCATGGGGAGCAGATACATATATATTAAGGAATTTTTATTTGTCCTTTGTAAGATCAAAAATCATGTATTGTTGTGAAGTTTGGGGTGGAACAGCTGAAACTCATATTCGAAAATTACAAATATTACAGAACTCATCTCTGAGGATTTGTTTGGGTTGTCCAAAAACCACAAGTATACAGTCTATGGAAATTGAACTGTCAGTCATGCCCTTTGACTTATATATAAAAAACAGAATGTGGAAGAAACATTTTCAGATGAAGGAAATTTCACTTAACACTCTTTCTAACATTGCATTGGTAACTAACATCCGACAGTCACTGTTCTACCATCATAACAAACCCTGCGAATCATTAAACACAATGGAATCAGAAAAAATTCCAGTTGTTTTGGAACAACAACCCTGGCTTCGAATCCCAATAAAAACCAATCTTGAAATTCCTGGTTCACTCACAAAAGAAGATTCACCTCACCTACTAAAATCTGTCGCTATGGAATTGATAAACACCACATATAATAACTTTGTAAAAATCTACACAGATGGTTCCGTTGATAAAGAGAACCATAGGGGAGGTGCAGCTTTTCATTGTCCGGAATTAAACGAGGATTACTATGTGCCCTGCGATTCCTCTTCAAGTATGAATGCTGAATTGATGGCCTTAAATGCTGCTTTGGTTTTTAGCAATACTATGGATGCACAGAACATCTGCATTCTTACCGATTCCAGGTCGGCCCTTCAAGCTCTTCAAGTACAGCACACTACAGACTACCATTTTCGAACATCTGAAATAACTAAATTGTTAAAAAACTTAGAACAGAAAAATATTGTATTTCAATGGATCCCCAGTCATTGTGGTGTTCCTGGGAATGAGGAAGCTGACAGATCTGCCAAGGCGTCTTGCAACTTGTTTCCATCTCCTGAAAGTTGTTACTCCTTAACTAATTGCAAAGAGGCAGTTGATAAAGAATCTCACATCTGTTGGAGAAAGAAATGGAGAGAATGCAATACTGGGCGCGAATATTATTCATTACAAAAACAACCTAATGATCCAAAGATCTTCAAGTCATTATCACGTTCAGTGGCATCTTTTGCGGCACGAGCTCGTATGGGACACATTGTCACCAATACATATTTGAAAAGGTTTCATATTACTAACGACTCTATCTGTGGAGTGTGCAAGCAAGAAGAGGAAACATTAGAGCACATACTTTTGAAGTGTCCTGTAACAGCAGCAACAAGGAGTCCCTTGATAAAGCAACTAGGACGGGAATGTACCCTGGACAGAATCTTGAAAGAAAGTTGTTTCTGGTCATTGGCAGAGTGTGTGTATAGGAGACATCGAGCCATCGAGGCCAACCTTGGAAGCTCGTAATAAGAAGTAAGAAGTAAGAGGTGTAGGTTAGATTCTTCACAATATTAGCATTTATCTTCGTGTTCTTGCAGCGAAGGGGTTAGCGGTGCACTCCTAGGCAGCCTTCGACTATTCTCTTTATTTGCACCAAATTTATCCGTCTTAAACTTTTCACGATCACAGAGGTCAATGTACAGGATTATTCAGTGTTTCACGATTGTTTTTTCTAACTTTTTGCAAGAACTGTACATAACTCGATGTGATTCCGTGATCAAGTTTCGTAGATATATAAAAACATTCAAGTAAGAGCAATATATATATATATTGTGTTGTCATTTACACACCATCTGAGTAGATGTTTTATTAAGTTTTTTACAGGTTGTCATTTTGACACGATAAGCTTAGATATGTTTTATCTAAATATTTATAGGTTGGTGTGATTTTAGCATAATGTGGCAAAATAAATATATACTATTGGGAGCGGTCATTTTCACACCATCCGAGAAGTTTTGTTTAATTTATTACAGGATTCGATCATTTTAACACATGAGCATAGATATGTTTTATTTAAATGTTTATAGGGTGCTGTGATTTTAGCATCGTGTGGCAAGCATTTATAGACTAAATCTTTTAGGGTGTGGTCACTTTGACACCACGCGACTAGATGTAATAAATATTTTGAGAAACTAATAAAATATTCAATTAAAGGTAATAAATGTATACGTTATAGTTGGCATTATTTATGTACGCCCAAAATGATGACACCGTGTTTACTAGACTGTTATTAGTAATATTATGCTATGTTACAGTGAAGACATTGTAGTGCTATTTAGTTTTATAACTCATTACTTTAAAATTAAATATCCCACCGTCGACTATTGTTACCCAAGATAGATGCAATCAATTGAACATAAAATCATTGGACGGTTCAAGGAAACAGTCCAAGGCTACCTCTCTAATATGCAAATCAAGTTATCTCATGAATAGCTTATGCAGGATTTACTTATTTGTAATACTTTTTATATTTATGCAAATACACAAACACATTTAATGGCAGGCGTTTGCAATCGGAAATACTACACGACCCGTCGCAATACATAAGTGTTTACGTACAGAAGACAACTCAGTGTTTTCTGTTTTTCAGTTCTTTTTACAACCATCATGAAATCGCAGCTCTGTTGTAACATTATAGCTCTGATTAGATCGTCTCTACACTGAACCTTAAAAAGAGAGTTTGGAATTATAAGTGATAATGTCTTGGATTTTATATCACTCTTACAAACACTATAAATATTTTTCTTTCGAGGATCATTCAATAGTTTAAGAGAACAATTGTTCTAGTGAAAAGACCCAAACATTTATGATTTTAAGATGGCATCACTCACTTAGGATACGTTTTAGTCGCCTGAAGGACTGACATTGTTCTGTTTATAACCTCAAACATTGAAATTGGTAGTCTTGAAACTCCACATTGGTTGAACAACGTTCTAAAAATACTTTTTTTTAATTGCTGAAGGTGAAAACCAACCAATATCTACTCTAGAATGAATAATTGTGAAAACTGTATGAACCGTGGAAAGTTTTACAAGTAGGTAGAACAGTTCAGAAGTTTTCGAGAATTAGTGACCGACGATCATTGTTCTGGCAGGCTTGTTGACATTTCAACTTCACCACTTGAAAATCGAATTCATGAAATTATTCAAATCAATAAATTTTCAATATAACACTGATATCTTATTACACTTTTGCTATTACTTGCGACCAGACATTTTGTTAACTAAAGATTGTTAAATTGTTAACTTACACTTGGAGGAAACGTTTTCGTCTTACGACTCCTTGAGCCTCGTATTTTTGCCGCTAGGAAAGCTGCAGCTGTGCTTCCTCGGTACCATTTTTTTTGAAAGTTAGAAGTGATGTGATCGAAGAGTATGTGTGATCTGTGCCGTGTTTGTTCATTTAGGATGTTATTTTTATGTGTGTTGCTATGTCTATATATAAAAATGAAATCCTAAATGAACACACACGGCACAGATCACACATACTCTTCGATCAAATCACTTCTAATTTTCAAAAAAATAGTACCGCTGAAGCACAACTGCAGCATTCCTAGAGTTAAAAATACGAGGGTGAAGAAGTCGTAAGACGAAAATGTTTCCTCCAAGTGAAAGTTAACAATTTAACAACCAGTTCATCATGAACAGCAACAAGATTTCGATATTTTACTCAGATTTGCTTTTGAACAAACTGGAGCTAGCCATGAGAGGAACGTCGTGGATCTCAGAGAGAAGGGATTCTCCAGAAAGATAAAGCACGTCCTCACGTCGCTCACTTAACTCGTGAAAGGATTGATAAAATGGCCTTGTAGGTACTGCCTCATCCCCCTTATAGCCCCTCTGGATTTTAGCTTCCTTTGATTTCTTTGTTCTATTCACCTAAGGAGACATAAAGTTGGATTCCAGGATAAAGAGGATGTCAAGGTATTTGTGGAATATTAGGTCCGACGCCAAGACAAAGAGTTCTTTGCAGCCGGTATAAAAAAGCTAATAAGAGTTGAGACTAGTGAATAAATGTTGGTGAGGAATATGAAAAAAATAAAGGAAAGGTCTGGTTTTGTAAAAATAACCGGTTTTTTCTGCAACTCAGTTTGTCTCTTTCATTATTAAATGATCTTTTTTTTTTGTTTTAAAGGTAACTGTGGTTAAGAAAGCAAAAATAATAAACAGGAAAAGACTAAAGAAAAAAAATAAATGTTTATTCTAGAATACGAGGGCAAGTAACAAAAAACCCGGGACATAATCCTAACAATCTACTTGTTTTTCTTGGTGTTAAAAATATCTCAAAAACGTATTGTTAACAATTTGTTCAAGGAGGTGATTTAACAGTCACAGTAAATATTCCACAACTCATAAAGCCACATACACTGCTAGATGTAGATTTAAAAACGAATTTATATTACGTATACGTTTTTAGAACAAATTCTAAACAGCTATCTAAATTTAATTTATAATGATAACCTTCATTTGAAAACTATTAACTTAGGTGGTAAATTCTTTATTTGAAGTTTTCCTTAGTTCTAGCTTACACTTAATTTTATTTCTTCTATATTTGCAGACGTTTTCATAACTGTTGAAGAAAAAATATCTATTATTATTTGATTCCATCTTCAAATTTAACTACTAATTTTGCACCAAAACACTTGGACATGCTCATATTTGATAGAGTTTTAAGAAAATTTTAATATACTCAACTACATTTCTGTTAGGAATATTTGTATATTTTTTTTGAGTAGACCCTACATGTTTCTACCTTTCCGAATATTATATTATTTGCCTCTGTTGACGTGTTTCGGAATGACACAATTTTCAATACTTAAATCGTAATTGAAAATGGAGTCATCCCGAAACGCGTCAACAGAGGAAAATTTTGTAATGTTTGGGAAGGCAGAAACAGGTGCTCAAAAAATATAGAGAGTTTTAAGACCTTGTATCCCATTCCTAATCCTATCCAGACCCATCCTTAACCCAAGACAACCAAGAGGTCAGTTGGGTCTGAGTTGACAGTGGGATACATCTCCCAAAAATGTCGTCCTCATAACAACAACAAAATGTAAATGCTATTACAGACAAGCGTACAACTTAAATATATATATATATATATATATATATATATATATATATATATATATATATATATATATATATAAGTGTTACTACAAAATAGCGTGTTAGTAAAGATAAAGCCTAGGGAAATCAATAAAATATCTCTAAAACATTTTCCTTCCCATTTTGTTTTTTTTTTAATACATGTCTGACAATGGCTGATTTCCTTAAATCCAAAAAGGCTTGTGAAAATATTTTTAACTTGAGAAATTAAAACCGTAGTCTTCAAATCCTTTCAAACTTTTACTTGAAATATACCTCGTATTATGGACATTTTAAAACATTTTAGCTACCAGCTTTAAAATTTATTAAGTCTTTATAAAACCCGTCATTTGGAGCTCTAACATAATTCTACAGATATTTGTTTATGCTCTGAAGTGGCCTAAATTATAAACCCGTTTATTGACATGTATCACTTAATGCGTACGTTTGATTGCATTTACTAACTATCTGACCCATATCTGTTGCATTACTGCATTACATGTTATTAGAGGATAATTGAGTCCCGCTCGTCACAAGTGCCAGTAAATTGCCTTCTAGCAGTGAAGCAATAATTAAATGTAACGCTTGACTTCTCTTACAGATATATCTACCATTGCAAATACATTCTCACCCCTTCAAATAACAAACATAGCTATTTTCGGATCTATTGTAAATTAATATATTTGAATAAATTTTATAAAAATCAAAACCTCTATTATTTAACAACAAACATGTAAAATACAGTAAAAAGACTGAACGGAATATGGTGGAATGAAGTAATAACAAGACGGAGAAACGAACATCTAACAACATGGTAAAGTGTGACTTGACGTACAGGGCAGAAAAGCGGATAATGTTTTAAGTATCGAAGAGCAAGAATAACCGCAGTAGAAATGGACGCTCTTAGGAGACCATGTAAAATCTCTAGACTAGAATATAGAACAAATGAATGCATTTGAGACACAAAATAATACATATATTGTAAAATATTATATTAAGTGTGTGTGTTTGTGTGTGTGTGTGTGTATGTGTGTGTGTGTGTGTGTGTGTGTGTGTGTGTGTGTGTGTGTGTGTGTGTGTGTGTGTATGTGTGTGTGTGTGTGTGTGTGTGTGTGTGTGTGTGTGTGTGTGTGTGTGTGTGTGTGTGTGTGTGTGTGTGTGTGTGTGTGTGTATGTGTGTGTGTGTGTGTGTGTGTGTGTGTGTGTGTGTGTGTGTGTGTGTGTGTGTGTGTGTGTGTGTGTGTGTGTGTGTGTGTGTGTGTGTGTGTGTGTGTGTGTGTGTGAGTGTGTGTGTGTGTGTGTGTGTGTGTGTGTGTGTGTGTGTGTGTGTGTGTGTGTGTGTGTGTGTGAGTGAGTGTGTTTGTGTGTGTGTGTGTGTGTGTGTTTATGTGTGTGTGTGTGTGTGTGTGTGTGTGTGTGTGTGTGTGTGTGTATGTGGTGTGTTTGTGTGTGTGTGTGTGTGTGTGTGTGTGTGTGTGTGTGTGTGTGTGTGTGTCTGTGTATTTGTGTGTGTGTGTGTGTGTGTGTGTGTGTGTGTGTGTGTGTGTGTAATGAAATGGTTCAAATCCTTGGCAATGTGTGGAAGCTTGGACTTAAAATCAGAGATAAATCAAAACAACTGGAGCTTTTGATATTTGGTGATGAAGGCGAATGTGGAGGGTGTCATGAATAGAGTAACAGATGAAGAGGTATTGGCATAAGTGGAGAAAGAACGGGAATTAATAACAACTATTAAAAACGAAAATTAGAATATCTGTGGCGTCTTATATTGAGAAAACAATACTACAGTGGCCAAAGTCCAAGGAAAGATCAAAGTAAAGAAACAAGTTGGACGTAGAAGAACATTCCCTGGTCGTGGAATCTCAGACGTTGGTGCGGCTACAGTTCGACTGAACTGTAAAGAGCCGCAGTTAGTAAAGTAAAAATAGATATGATGATTTTCAACCTCCAGGATGTAGAAGAAATGAGCCATAAGAAGTAATAGCTTTTGAGAAAATTTGCTTCGATTTAAATATGATTAAGGAAGTGAAATATCATGCACTTTTTAATAAAAAAACTGTTATTAAAAGAACATTAGAACTCTGAGGGCGCTGTTCTCAATGCCTTAAATTTAAGTAATTTTTGTTATTTTAGTAAGATTGTAGCAGACGTAATATAAAATGTTTATGACAAAGAGAAACTCTGGAACATTTTTTAGTAAATATTTTTGTTGAAGATAAAGAGCGGGACTGCATTGGAGCAACTGAATTACTTTTATACGTTAGTGATACTTTAAATGGTCCAGCATAAATCTGTTATGGCACGCATCACGTGTCTCTGCATGAGCTATGCTATAAGTCGGCGCCAAGAGGTTTAAGTAAGACGGATTAGGACACCTGCGTTAATCTTTCCTATCCATCGAAAGCGGTAGTAGTAGAACCGATAGCATTATACAAGGCTAATGTCTTTTCTGAACAGAACCCAAACTATATTAACCGTAACTGTTATATAAGAATTATGCTTGCTGTGAGTAGATTTTGTTAATTGTTTGTTCATGATGATCAATTTTAAGTTTAACTGAAAAGGAAAAGTATATTTTAATTATATTTTCTTCAATAAATTATTTATTTAACAACTAATATTTTTAGACGAGATATTTATATTTTAAAGTTGCAAATGCAACGTCCCTTGACAGGCCACTGATGATGACGTTTGATCTTACATTCGCATCCCAACTTTTCCTAGAATCTGCTGCATCTCAGGTTAAAGACAGTAAGCAAATTCCCGCAACTGGAAGAAGAAACGATCAAAATCACACTCCGTTTCAAAGAAACTACTTATAATTTTTATATGTTCTGAAATACTCCATCTTCTTAGGTATATAATAAACGAGGTCATTAAAGTCTAACTAATTAACTAAGCTCTCTCCAGTTTAGAATTTCCTAAACCGTCTAGGCCACTCATTTCTCTCTCGTTGGCTAATTTTCCGTCTAATTTCATTGTGTCCAAACACATCTCCGTCTAATTCCCTTATGTTTGGTGTGGGTTCGCAAGCTATGGACTATGAGCCATTGTCCAATCATAAATGTTGATATTGTTGCACAAATATTTTTCAGATGGTTAATAGAAATCATACACGTGTCATTTGTAATTGTTTACATCCTCATACATTGTACAGTGTTAATATAATACACTTATTATACATGGCTATTGGCGAACTGGATATATAATATTTTTTTATAGTATATTATACTTTAATTAGTAAAATAACTGCTGTATTTGTCAAACAATATGAATAATAAATAAATAAATAAATATATATATATATATATATATATATATATATATATATATACATTTCTACAAATAGGTTGGAAATTACCAAAATAGTGTATCAATTTATATATTCCGAATCAGCGCTCAAAAATACTCGTACATAGGATATAGCCGATATTGTACATAGAAAAAATTATTGATTTCCAGGGTTATCTGGACGAAAACTTAATATTTTTTAAATATAAACTCACCTAATACTTGTTTGTGTTTGTTTGTGTGTGTGTGTGCGAGCGCGCGCGAGCGTTAGAAAGATAAGTTATGGCGGAACCACCTTACCGGAGGAGGGTTGTCTGGAGAAGTTATTGAAAATTTAACTGGTGAAAACTGATATTTTTAGCCTCTTTCAGGTTGTATCAAACGTACAAAGCTATCATGATTTTTAGGCCTTCCTAAATTCCTTCTTTTTCAAACCAATTAAAACAAATTCTTGTCACTTTAAACCGATATTTTACGTTTCGTTTGCGTTAAAACAAACATCTTCGGTAAATGGTAATAAAAATTTGTTTTTCAATTACTGCTCAATACAAAGAAAAACACAGTAAAATGTTTCATATTGCTTCAATATAACTGCGTTGGAATCGGACCTAAATAAAACAATGACTTTATTTCTTATGCATTGAATACCCGGAAAGTAGAGAAAGTGCAGTAGATTAATTCCTGACAATTACAATTTTGTTATTTGTGTGGAAGGCTTTGTTTCAAGGAAACAGGAATGCGGGCCTTGGCGGAAATGAACCTAAAGAATTTAACGCCGCTGAACGCTTAACACTTGAAGGAATTGTAGCAGCCTTGAGAAAGGTCGTTTAAACCAGTTTGTTTCTGTATGTCCTGAAACAAGTACTCCTACACCAAACTAACCAGCTCTGTCAAACTTTTTCAGTCGTTCGATTTTACTTTCGCCCTCGTTTGTACCTGTTAATATTCTAATATAAAAATAAAACTAATGATGTACAAGAAGTACGTGATGAAGAATTATTAGATTTTTGTGAATTGGATTTAGTCACTGGAGCAAAAATTATTTTTGGAAAAGCATGAGTATCATACAAACGACGGAATAGAGAATGACTTCAAAAGTAACTCTGAACAAACACCATGTGTCTATTATACATGTTTAAAATATGATTAATGTATATATATATATATATATATATATAAAATTAATTGGTTTGGGGGAACCATGTGCCACCTGACTACACCTCTCTCTCTCTGTATATATATATATATATATATATATATATATATATATATATATATATATATATATATATATATATGCTGATACGTATTCCTTCACGGATGGAAAAATATGATAAATAGTTATTATCTAGAGTACATCCGTTCATTCCGCAGTGCATAAAATCCCACTTCCGATATTCCGCCTGTTTCGCTTAAATCTCAACTAGCATTGGCGAGGTGAACCCAATAACAGTTTCGCTCTTCAACTATGCACTCCAGAGAAAAAGTATTTATATATATATATGCTGATACGTATTCCTTCACGGATGGAAAAATATGATAAATAGTTATTATCTGGAGTACATCCGTTCATTCCGCAGTGCATAAAATCCCAGTTCCGATATTCCGCCTGTTTCGCTTAAATCTCAACTAGCATTGGCGAGGTGAACCCAATAACAGTTTCGCTCTTCAACTATGCACTCCAGAGAATAACTATTCATATATATATATGCTGATACGTATTCCTTCACGGATGGAAAAATATGGTAAATAGTTATTATCTGGAGTACATCCGTTCATTCCGCAGTGCATAAAATCCCAGTTCCGATATTCCGCCTGTTTCGCTTAAATCTCAACTAGCATTGGCGAGGTGAACCCAACAACAGTTTCGCTCTTCAACTATGCACTCCAGAGAAAAACTATTCATATATATATATATGGTGATACGTTTTCTAGTAACATAGTTAAATAATACAATTATTTCAAATACAAGAATTGTTTTAATTTATATATTTTTACATATTTATATATATTTTTCAAAATTTTTCACCAATAAAATGAGTTTTAATGTCTTCAGAAAATAACTACTTTATTACTAGCCAACGTTTGCTTAACTATGACAGTAAAGTTGAGCCATTTGGCGACGCACTGACCAGTAGAGATGGGCCTCCCTGAAGATCGGATTGTTGTAATCCTGGGCCCGGTCCAGGGCTATACAATCATTAAGGAGTTCGGCATTCGTAAGTTCACCACCACACAGCAGGCACTCCGGGGTTGGTATTACATCGGGGAGTAATACAGATCGCCTGCCCGCGGTGCCCCCTGTGTAATCTAAACGATCTGAACAAGGTATCGTCTGGTAACGCGCTGACTTCTTCAGAAAAAAACAATCATATAAACATTGCTTATTGTATATATATATATATATATATATATATATATATATATATATATATATATATATATATATATATATGATGAATTGTTACTATCATGATAGTAACAATTCATCATATTTTTCCATCCGTGAAGGAAAACGTATCAGCATATATATATATATATATATATATATATATATATATATATATACATGCATTATTGTATTATTCATTCCCTATGATGTTGGGGCTGTTTATCAACTAAAAGCTTTGAATAAAAATTAATAAATAATTCTTGTATTTGAATAACCTTTGTTGTGTTTTTTATTATTAAACAAGATAACATGTTATATATATACATATAAATATATATGTGTATATACATATATATTTATAATAAATTACGAGGTAGGAAATACCATAATTATTATTTCATGAAAAATATATGTTGGGTAAGTGTTAACCTCACTTTACCTGGTCCAAAGAATCTGGTTAAAATATATATTATTGTAAAAACCTAACTCTATGGAGTAAACTTTTGCATCTGTAAAATTAAACACGACTCCATTGCCGGACGTAAATAAATAAACATCCAGTTATAAAACGTTGTAGTTGAATAAATGAAAGGCCGGTTGAATATTGAGTCCAAAGTTTTTTTTGCGCTACTAATTTGTTGCCCTTATCAAGCCTGAAAACAATTATTACATTACACTCTAAATAAGCATAAAAATAAAAGTACACTCACAACAACTTTTTTAAAACTTTAAACAACTGGTAATTAAAATTTAGTCAGAAAAATTAATAAATAAACCATGCTACCTGGTGAGAGTCATATTTCACCTAAAACATGGTTAATATTTTACATTATATATTTTTATTTTTAATGTAATTATAATTTCGATTAATTATGACACGCTACATGTAGGTGGGTTTATTTAATTAAGTTGTATAAAGTTTTAAAAAAATTGTTGTGAGTGTACTTGTATTTGTATTCTTATTTATAATGTTATGTAAAATTTTTCTTCAGGCTTGATAAGGGCAAAAGACTAGTTGCCGAAACGTCGTAATAAATAAATAAACTTTTGACTCGTTATGCAAATGGCTTATTCAATAATTATCTCCAGTGCTCAAATAAACATGAATAGCAAAACATATTGAAGATTGCAGCGGCCCGTCTGCTACTGTGCGTAAACGTACATCTTTTTGTGTGTATGCAACCTGCTTGTTATTTATCCAATAATTCTCTCGAGTCCTCAAATAAACATGAATATCAAAATATAGAGTGAAGAATGCAGCAGCCCGTCTGCTACTGTGCGTAAACGTACATCTTTTTGTGTGTATGCAACCTGCTTGTCATTTATTCACTAATTATCTCCAGTGCTCAAATAAACATGAATAGCAAAACATATTGAAGATTGCAGCGGCCCGTCTGCTACTGTGCGTAAACGTACATCTTTTCGTGTGTATGCAACCTGCTTGTTATTTATCCAATAATTCTCTCGAGTCCTCAAATAAACATGAATAGCAAAATATAGAGTGAAGAATGCAGCAGCCCGTCTGCTACTGTGCGTAAACGTACATCTTTTTGTGTGTATGCAACCTGCTTGTCATTTATCCAATAATTCTCTCGAGTCCTCAAATAAACATGAATAGCAAAATATAGAGTGAAGAATGCAGCAGCCCATCTGCTACTGTGCGTAAACGTACATCTTTTTGTGTGTATGCAACCTGCTTGTCATTTATTCACTAATTATCTCCAGTGCTCAAATAAACATGAATAGCAAAATATAGAGTGAAGAATGCAGCAGCCCATCTGCTACTGTGCGTAAACGTACATCTTTTTGTGTGTATGCAACCTGCTTGTCATTTATTCACTAATTATCTCCAGTGCTCAAATAAACATGAATAGCAAAACATATTGAAGATTGCAGCGGCCCGTCTGCTACTGTGCGTAAACGTACATCTTTTTGTGTGTATGCAACCTGCTTGTTATTTATCCAATAATTCTCTCGAGTCCTCAAATAAACATGAATATCAAAATATAGAGTGAAGAATGCAGCAGCCCGTCTGCTACTGTGCGTAAACGTACATCTTTTTGTGTGTATGCAACCTGCTTGTCATTTATTCACTAATTATCTCCAGTGCTCAAATAAACATGAATAGCAAAACATATTGAAGATTGCAGCGGCCCGTCTGCTACTGTGCGTAAACGTACATCTTTTCGTGTGTATGCAACCTGCTTGTTATTTATCCAATAATTCTCTCGAGTCCTCAAATAAACATGAATAGCAAAATATAGAGTGAAGAATGCAGCAGCCCGTCTGCTACTGTGCGTAAACGTACATCTTTTTGTGTGTATGCAACCTGCTTGTCATTTATTCACTAATTATCTCCAGTGCTCAAATAAACATGAATAGCAAAACATATTGAAGATTGCAGCGGCCCGTCTGCTACTGTGCGTAAACGTACATCTTCTTGTGTGTATGCAACCTGCTTGTTATTTATCCAATAATTCTCTCGAGTCCTCAAATAAACATGAATATCAAAATATAGAGTGAAGAATGCAGCGGCATGTCTGCTACTGTACGTAAACGTACATCTTTTTGTGTGTATGCAACCTGCTTGTTATTTATCCAAAAATTCTCTCGCGTCCTCAAATAAACATGAATAGCAAAATATAAAGTGAAGAATGCAGCAGCCCGTCTGCTACTGTGCGTAAACGTACATCTTTTTGTGTGTATGCAACCTGCTTGTTATTTATCCAAAAATTCTCTCGAGTCCTCAAATAAACATGAATAGCAAAATATAGAGTGAAGAATGCAGCAGCCCGTCTGCTAGTGTGCGTAAACGTACATCTTTTTGTGTGTATGCAACCTGCTCGTCATTTATCCAATAATTATCTCGAGTGCTCAAATAAACATGAATAGCAAAATATAAAGTGAAGAATGCAGCAGCCCGTCTGCTACTGTGCGTAAACGTACATCTTTTTGTGTGTATGCAACCTGCTTGTCATTTATTCAATAATTATCTCGAGTGCTCAAATAAACATGAATAGCAAAATATAGAGTGAAGAATGCAGCAGCCCGTCTGCTACTGTGCGTAAACATACATCTTTTTGTGTGTATGCAACATGCTTGTCATTTATTCAATAATTATCTCCAGTGCTCAAATAAACATGAATAGCAAAATATATTGAAGATTGCAGCGGCCCGTCTGCTACTGTGCGTAAACGTACATCTTCTTGTGTGTATGCAACCTGCTTGTTATTTATCCAATAATTCTCTCTTTAAATATAGAGTGAAGAATGAAGCAGCCAGTCAGCTACTGTGCGTAAACGTACATCTTTTTGTGTGTATTCAACCTGCTTGTCATTTATTCAATAGTTATCTCCAGTGCTCAAATAAACATGAATAGCAAAATATAGAGTGAAGAATGCAGCGGCCCATTTGCTACTGTGCGTAAACGTACATCTTTTTGTGTGTATTCAAACTGCTTGTCATTTATTCAATTGTTATCTCGAGTGCTCAAATAAACATGAATAGCAAAATATAGAGTGAAGAATGCAGCAGCCCGTCTGCTACTGTGCGTAAACGTACATCTTTTTGTGTGTATTCAACCTGCTTGTCATTTATTCAATAGTTATCTCCAGTGCTCAAATAAACATGAATAGCAAAATATAGAGTGAAGAATGCAGCAGCCCATTTGCTACTGTGCGTAAACGTACATCTTTTTGTGTGTATTCAACCTGCTTGTCATTTATTCAATAGTTATCTCCAGTGCTCAAATAAACATGAATAGCAAAATATAGAGTGAAGAATGCAGCGGCCCATTTGCTACTGTGCATAAACGTACATCTTTTTGTGTGTATTCAAACTACTTGTCATTTATTCAATTGTTATCTCGAGTGCTCAAATAAACATGAATAGCAAAATATAGAGTGAAGAATGCAGCAGCCCGTCTGCTACTGTGCGTAAACGTACATTTTTTTGTGTGTATGCAACCTGCTTGTCATTTATTCAATAATTATCTCGAGTGCTCAAATAAACATGAATAGCAAAATTTAGAGTGAAGAATGCAGCAGCCCGTCTGCTACTGTGTGTAAACGTACATCTTTTTGTGTGTATGCAACCTGCTTGTCATTTATCCAATAATTATCTCGAGTGCTCAAATAAACATGAATAGCAAAATATAGAGTGAAGAATGCAGCAGCCCGTCTGCTACTGTGTGTAAACGTACATCTTTTTGTGTGTATGCAACCTGCTTGTCATTTATCCAATAATTATCTAGAGTGCTCAAATAAACATGAATAGCAAAACATATTGAAGATTGCAGCGGCCCGTCTGCTACTGTGCGTAAACGTACATCTTCTTGTGTGTATGCAACCTGCTTGTTATTTATCCAATAATTCTATCGAGTCCTCAAATAAACATGAATATCAAAATATAGAGTGAAGAATGCAGCGGCATGTCTGCTACTGTACGTAAACGTACATCTTTTTGTGTGTATGCAACCTGCTTGTTATTTATCCAAAAATTCTCTCGCGTCCTCAAATAAACATGAATAGCAAAATATAAAGTGAAGAATGCAGCAGCCCGTCTGCTACTGTGCGTAAACGTACATCTTTTTGTGTGTATGCAACCTGCTTGTTATTTATCCAAAAATTCTCTCGAGTCCTCAAATAAACATGAATAGCAAAATATAGAGTGAAGAATGCAGCAGCCCGTCTGCTAGTGTGCGTAAACGTACATCTTTTTGTGTGTATGCAACCTGCTCGTCATTTATCCAATAATTATCTCGAGTGCTCAAATAAACATGAATAGCAAAATATAAAGTGAAGAATGCAGCAGCCCGTCTGCTACTGTGCGTAAACGTACATCTTTTTGTGTGTATGCAACCTGCTTGTCATTTATTCAATAATTATCTCGAGTGCTCAAATAAACATGAATAGCAAAATATAGAGTGAAGAATGCAGCAGCCCGTCTGCTACTGTGCGTAAACATACATCTTTTTGTGTGTATGCAACATGCTTGTCATTTATTCAATAATTATCTCCAGTGCTCAAATAAACATGAATAGCAAAATATATTGAAGATTGCAGCGGCCCGTCTGCTACTGTGCGTAAACGTACATCTTCTTGTGTGTATGCAACCTGCTTGTTATTTATCCAATAATTCTCTCTTTAAATATAGAGTGAAGAATGAAGCAGCCAGTCAGCTACTGTGCGTAAACGTACATCTTTTTGTGTGTATTCAACCTGCTTGTCATTTATTCAATAGTTATCTCCAGTGCTCAAATAAACATGAATAGCAAAATATAGAGTGAAGAATGCAGCGGCCCATTTGCTACTGTGCGTAAACGTACATCTTTTTGTGTGTATTCAAACTGCTTGTCATTTATTCAATTGTTATCTCGAGTGCTCAAATAAACATGAATAGCAAAATATAGAGTGAAGAATGCAGCAGCCCGTCTGCTACTGTGCGTAAACGTACATCTTTTTGTGTGTATTCAACCTGCTTGTCATTTATTCAATAGTTATCTCCAGTGCTCAAATAAACATGAATAGCAAAATATAGAGTGAAGAATGCAGCAGCCCATTTGCTACTGTGCGTAAACGTACATCTTTTTGTGTGTATTCAACCTGCTTGTCATTTATTCAATAGTTATCTCCAGTGCTCAAATAAACATGAATAGCAAAATATAGAGTGAAGAATGCAGCGGCCCATTTGCTACTGTGCATAAACGTACATCTTTTTGTGTGTATTCAAACTACTTGTCATTTATTCAATTGTTATCTCGAGTGCTCAAATAAACATGAATAGCAAAATATAGAGTGAAGAATGCAGCAGCCCGTCTGCTACTGTGCGTAAACGTACATTTTTTTGTGTGTATGCAACCTGCTTGTCATTTATTCAATAATTATCTCGAGTGCTCAAATAAACATGAATAGCAAAATTTAGAGTGAAGAATGCAGCAGCCCGTCTGCTACTGTGTGTAAACGTACATCTTTTTGTGTGTATGCAACCTGCTTGTCATTTATCCAATAATTATCTCGAGTGCTCAAATAAACATGAATAGCAAAATATAGAGTGAAGAATGCAGCAGCCCGTCTGCTACTGTGCTTAAACGTGCATCTTTTTGTGTGTATGCAACCTGCTTGTCATTTATTCAATAATTATCTCGAGTGCACAAATAAACATGAATAGCAAAATCAAGAGTGAAGAATGAAGCAGACCGTCTACTACTGTGCGTAAACGTACATCTTTTTGTGTGTATGCAACCTGCTTGTCATTTATCCAATAATTATCTCGAGTGCTCAAATAAACATGAATAGCAAAATATAGAGTGAAGAATGCAGGAGCCCGTCTGCTACTGTGCGTAAACGTACATCTTTTTGTGTGTATTCAACCTGCTTGTCATTTATTCAATAGTTATCTCGAGTGCTCAAAAAAACATGAATAGCAAAATATAGAGTGAAGAATGAAGCAGCCAGTCAGCTACTGTGCGTAAACGTACATCTTTTTGTGTGTATTCAACCTGCTTGTCATTTATTCAATAGTTATCTCCAGTGCTCCAATAAACATGAATAGCAAAATATAGAGTGAAGAATGCAGCGGCCCATTTGCTACTGTGCGTAAACGTACATCTTTTTGTGTGTATTCAAACTGCTTGTCATTTATTCAATTGTTATCTCGAGTGCTCAAATAAACATGAATAGCAAAATATAGAGTGAAGAATGCAGCAGCCCGTCTGCTACTGTGCGTAAACGTACATCTTTTTGTGTGTATTCAACCTGCTTGTCATTTATTCAATAGTTATCTCCAGTGCTCAAATAAACATGAATAGCAAAATATAGAGTGAAGAATGCAGCAGCCCATTTGCTACTGTGCGTAAACGTACATCTTTTTGTGTGTATTCAACCTGCTTGTCATTTATTCAATAGTTATCTCCAGTGCTCAAATAAACATGAATAGCAAAATATAGAGTGAAGAATGCAGCGGCCCATTTGCTACTGTGCATAAACGTACATCTTTTTGTGTGTATTCAAACTGCTTGTCATTTATGCAATAATTATCTCGAGTGCTCAAATAAACATGAATAGCAAAATATAGAGTGAAGAATGCAGCAGCCCGTCTGCTACTGTGCTTAAACGTACATCTTTTTGTGTGTATGCAACCTGCTTGTCATTTATTCAATAATTATCTCGAGTGCTCAAATAAACATGAATAGCAAAATATAGAGTGAAGAATGCAGCAGCCCGTCTGCTACTGTGCGTAAACGTAAATCTTTTTGTGTGTATGCAACCTGCTTGTCATTTATCCAATAATTATCTCGAGTGCTCAAATAAACATGAATAGCAAAATATAGAGTGAAGAATGAAGCAGCCAGTCAGCTACTGTGCGTAAACGTACATCTTTTTGTGTGTATTCAACCTGCTTGTCATTTATTCAATAGTTATCTCCAGTGCTCAAATAAACATGAATAGCAAAATTTAGAGTGAAGAATGCAGCAGCCCGTCTGCTACTGTGTGTAAACGTACATCTTTTTGTGTGTATGCAACCTGCTTGTCATTTATTCAATAATTATCTCGAGTGCTCAAATAAACATGAATAGCAAAATATAGAGTGAAGAATGCAGCAGCCCGTCTGCTACTGTGCTTAAACGTAAATCTTTTTGTGTGTATGCAACCTGCTTGTCATTTATCCAATAATTATCTCGAGTGCTCAAATAAACATGAATAGCAAAATTTAGAGTGAAGAATGCAGCAGCCCGTCTGCTACTGTGTGTAAACGTACATCTTTTTGTGTGTATGCAACCTGCTTGTCATTTATTCAATAATTATCTCAAGTGCTCAAATAAACATGAATAGCAAAATATAGAGTGAAGAATGCAGCGGCCCATTTGCTACTGTGCGTAAACGTACATCTTTTTGTGTGTATTCAAACTGCTTGTCATTTATTCAATTGTTATCTCGAGTGCTCAAATAAACATGAATAGCAAAATATAGAGTGAAGAATGCAGCAGCCCGTCTGCTACTGTGCGTAAACGTACATCTTTTTGTGTGTATTCAACCTGCTTGTCATTTATTCAATAGTTATCTCCAGTGCTCAAATAAACATGAATAGCAAAATATAGAGTGAAGAATGCAGCAGCCCATTTGCTACTGTGCGTAAACGTACATCTTTTTGTGTGTATTCAACCTGCTTGTCATTTATTCAATAGTTATCTCCAGTGCTCAAATAAACATGAATAGCAAAATATAGAGTGAAGAATGCAGCGGCCCATTTGCTACTGTGCATAAACGTACATCTTTTTGTGTGTATTCAAACTACTTGTCATTTATTCAATTGTTATCTCGAGTGCTCAAATAAACATGAATAGCAAAATATAGAGTGAAGAATGCAGCAGCCCGTCTGCTACTGTGCGTAAACGTACATTTTTTTGTGTGTATGCAACCTGCTTGTCATTTATTCAATAATTATCTCGAGTGCTCAAATAAACATGAATAGCAAAATTTAGAGTGAAGAATGCAGCAGCCCGTCTGCTACTGTGTGTAAACGTACATCTTTTTGTGTGTATGCAACCTGCTTGTCATTTATCCAATAATTATCTCGAGTGCTCAAATAAACATGAATAGCAAAATATAGAGTGAAGAATGCAGCAGCCCGTCTGCTACTGTGCTTAAACGTGCATCTTTTTGTGTGTATGCAACCTGCTTGTCATTTATTCAATAATTATCTCGAGTGCACAAATAAACATGAATAGCAAAATCAAGAGTGAAGAATGAAGCAGACCGTCTACTACTGTGCGTAAACGTACATCTTTTTGTGTGTATGCAACCTGCTTGTCATTTATCCAATAATTATCTCGAGTGCTCAAATAAACATGAATAGCAAAATATAGAGTGAAGAATGCAGGAGCCCGTCTGCTACTGTGCGTAAACGTACATCTTTTTGTGTGTATTCAACCTGCTTGTCATTTATTCAATAGTTATCTCGAGTGCTCAAAAAAACATGAATAGCAAAATATAGAGTGAAGAATGAAGCAGCCAGTCAGCTACTGTGCGTAAACGTACATCTTTTTGTGTGTATTCAACCTGCTTGTCATTTATTCAATAGTTATCTCCAGTGCTCAAATAAACATGAATAGCAAAATATAGAGTGAAGAATGCAGCGGCCCATTTGCTACTGTGCGTAAACGTACATCTTTTTGTGTGTATTCAAACTGCTTGTCATTTATTCAATTGTTATCTCGAGTGCTCAAATAAACATGAATAGCAAAATATAGAGTGAAGAATGCAGCAGCCCGTCTGCTACTGTGCGTAAACGTACATCTTTTTGTGTGTATTCAACCTGCTTGTCATTTATTCAATAGTTATCTCCAGTGCTCAAATAAACATGAATAGCAAAATATAGAGTGAAGAATGCAGCAGCCCATTTGCTACTGTGCGTAAACGTACATCTTTTTGTGTGTATTCAACCTGCTTGTCATTTATTCAATAGTTATCTCCAGTGCTCAAATAAACATGAATAGCAAAATATAGAGTGAAGAATGCAGCGGCCCATTTGCTACTGTGCATAAACGTACATCTTTTTGTGTGTATTCAAACTGCTTGTCATTTATGCAATAATTATCTCGAGTGCTCAAATAAACATGAATAGCAAAATATAGAGTGAAGAATGCAGCAGCCCGTCTGCTACTGTGCTTAAACGTACATCTTTTTGTGTGTATGCAACCTGCTTGTCATTTATTCAATAATTATCTCGAGTGCTCAAATAAACATGAATAGCAAAATATAGAGTGAAGAATGCAGCAGCCCGTCTGCTACTGTGCGTAAACGTAAATCTTTTTGTGTGTATGCAACCTGCTTGTCATTTATCCAATAATTATCTCGAGTGCTCAAATAAACATGAATAGCAAAATATAGAGTGAAGAATGAAGCAGCCAGTCAGCTACTGTGCGTAAACGTACATCTTTTTGTGTGTATTCAACCTGCTTGTCATTTATTCAATAGTTATCTCCAGTGCTCAAATAAACATGAATAGCAAAATTTAGAGTGAAGAATGCAGCAGCCCGTCTGCTACTGTGTGTAAACGTACATCTTTTTGTGTGTATGCAACCTGCTTGTCATTTATTCAATAATTATCTCGAGTGCTCAAATAAACATGAATAGCAAAATATAGAGTGAAGAATGCAGCAGCCCGTCTGCTACTGTGCTTAAACGTAAATCTTTTTGTGTGTATGCAACCTGCTTGTCATTTATCCAATAATTATCTCGAGTGCTCAAATAAACATGAATAGCAAAATTTAGAGTGAAGAATGCAGCAGCCCGTCTGCTACTGTGTGTAAACGTACATCTTTTTGTGTGTATGCAACCTGCTTGTCATTTATTCAATAATTATCTCAAGTGCTCAAATAAACATGAATAGCAAAATATAGAGTGAAGAATGCAGCAGCCCGTCTGCTACTGTGCTTAAACGTACATCTTTTTGTGTGTATGCAACCTGCTTGTCATTTATTCAATAATTATCTCGAGTGCTCAAATAGACATGAATAGCAAAATATAGAGTGAAGAATGCAGCAGCCCGTCTGCTACTGTGCGTAAACGTAAATCTTTTTGTGTGTATGCAACCTGCTTGTCATTTATTCAATAATTATCTCAAGTGCTCAAATAAACATGAATAGCAAAATATAGAGTGAAGAATGCAGCAGCCCGTCTGCTACTGTGCTTAAACGTACATCTTTTTGTGTGTATGCAACCTGCTTGTCATTTATTCAATAATTATCTCGAGTGCTCAAATAGACATGAATAGCAAAATATAGAGTGAAGAATGCAGCAGCCCGTCTGCTACTGTGCGTAAACGTAAATCTTTTTGTGTGTATGCAACCTGCTTGTCATTTATCCAATAATTATCTCGAGTGCTCAAATAAACATGAATAGCAAAATATAGAGTGAAGAATGAAGCAGCCAGTCAGCTACTGTGCGTAAACGTACATCTTTTTGTGTGTATTCAACCTGCTTGTCATTTATTCAATTGTTATCTCAAGTGCTCAAATAAACATGAATAGCAAAATATAGAGTGAAGAATGCAGCAGCCCGTCTGCTACTGTGCGTAAACGTACATTTTTTTGTGTGTATGCAACCTGCTTGGCATTTATTCAATAATTATCTCGAGTGCTCAAATAAACATGAATAGCAAAATTTAGAGTGAAGAATGCAGCAGCCCGTCTGCTACTGTGTGTAAAAGTACATCTTTTTGTGTGTATGCAACCTGCTTTTCATTTATTCAATAATTATCTCGAGTGCTCAAATAAACATGAATAGCAAAATATAGAGTGAAGAATGCAGCAGCCCGTCTGCTACTGTGCGTAAATGTACATCTTTTTGTGTGTATTCAACCTGCTTGTCATTTATTCAATTGTTATCTCAAGTGCTCAAATAAACATGAATAGCAAAATATAGAGTGAAGAATGCAGCAGCCCGTCTGCTACTGTGCGTAAACGTACATTTTTTTGTGTGTATGCAACCTGCTTGGCATTTATTCAATAATTATCTCGAGTGCTCAAATAAACATGAATAGCAAAATATAGAGTGAAGAATGCAGCAGCCCGTCTGCTACTGTGCGTAAATGTACATCTTTTTGTGTGTATTCAACCTGCTTGTCATTTATTCAATTGTTATCTCAAGTGCTCAAATAAACATGAATAGCAAAATATAGAGTGAAGAATGCAGCAGCCCGTCTGCTACTGTGCGTAAACGTACATTTTTTTGTGTGTATGCAACCTGCTTGGCATTTATTCAATAATTATCTCGAGTGCTCAAATAAACATGAATAGCAAAATTTAGAGTGAAGAATGCAGCAGCCCGTCTGCTACTGTGT
This sequence comes from Prosapia bicincta, assembly GCA_036971475.1. Taxonomy (NCBI): domain Eukaryota; kingdom Metazoa; phylum Arthropoda; class Insecta; order Hemiptera; family Cercopidae; genus Prosapia; species Prosapia bicincta. The sequence continues at coordinate 38,113,529 of JBAIZL010000002.1, forward strand.
GTAAAAGTACATCTTTTTGTGTGTATGCAACCTGCTTTTCATTTATTCAATAATTATCTCGAGTGCTCAAATAAACATGAATAGCAAAATATAGAGTGAAGAATGCAGCAGCCCGTCTGCTACTGTGCTTAAACGTACATCTTTTTGTGTGTATGCAACCTGCTTGTCATTTATTCAATAATTATCTAGAGTGCTCAAATAAACATGAATAGCAAAATATAGAGTGAAGAATGCAGCAGCCCGTCTGCTACTGTGCGTAAACGTAAATCTTTTTGTGTGTATGCAACCTGCTTGTCATTTATCCAATAATTATCTCGAGTGTTCAAATAAACTTGAATAGCACAATATAGAGTGAAGAATGCAGCAGCCCATCTGCTACTGTGCGTAAATGTACATCTTTTTGTGTGTATGCAACCTGCTTGTCATTTATTCAATAATTATCTCGAGTGCTCAAATAAACATGAATAGCAAAATATAGAGTGAAGAATGCAGCACCCCCTCTGCTACTGTGCGTAAACGTACATCTTTTTGTGTTTATGCAACCTGCTTGTCATTTATTCAATAATTATCTCGAGTGCTCAAATAAACATGAATAGCAAAATATAGAGTGAAGAATGCAGCAGCCCGTCTGCTACTGTGCGTAAACGTACATCTTTTTGTGTGTATGCAACCATTTCCCGATTTCAGTTTTACCGTTAGCCAGGTTATATTAGTTGCTTGTAACCAAATCCATACTTTGTAAGCATGTTGTACGTGTATATTACAGTAGTAGTATAAAAGAAACATTTTACATCCCACAGTAGTATTTTTGTTGCTACAGTGATTTTATGTTTAATATTCGTAGTAAGTAGTAATTAGGTTTCCAGACACTTGAAATCAGTTGTTACGTGTTTAGAATGAGTTAAACATGTGAATTAAACTGAAGCCGAAAATACGATTTCGGCGAGTATTACATTATTTTCTCGTAGACATTTCAATTAGAGTGAATATAACCACACAAATTTTCAATACGAATAACTTCAAGTATATAATTAGAGCATATAAGATAATAAGTTACTACTTGTGAGTTGGTTTGCTGTATTATTCAATGAAGAACTATCCAGTATTATCAAAATCATATATGAGAAATATAGAACCCAAATGCTAGAGGACGTTTAAGGGCCTCAAATTTGTTTTCTTATTACATTCCTAGTATAATACAATACTGATATTTAAATTAGTCATTGCTCTAGTTTTTTACAGAAGATATTTAAGTAATCTGTTATCATGTCGTACACTTTATATTTATTATTAATAATTTTTTTATGAAAGCGGAAATTACAATATCTACTCAAGGCCTCAGACTAACACAAGGTGACCTTCAGCAATAGGGAGCTGAGAACTGAGAGAACCCGGTGCTCTGTATCAGTCAAACAGAAAGACTAGAATAAATTCAAACAAAACTTTGGGCTGCTATGTGATTCAAGTAAATAGCGTATATGTATAAAATTATTCATACAGTTTAAGCATAAATTTATGGAATGTACGAAACAAAACAATAAAATCGTGAGAAGAGGTATAAGGGTATGTGTAATTAGACAGGACAAACGTAATTTCTCAATGATCGCTTGCTACTGGGAATATGGAGAAAATTATGGCATCGCGTGGGAAGAATCACTTACCTGAAGTAGACCCACTTTCTACTGAGGGCTCTACATGTAACACCCCTAGAAAGTAGAAGAATATGGATTAATGAAAGTAGATAGGACTAAGGAAATATCACAATAATCACTTGATGCTGGGAAATGGTGATTATCATGGCATCTAGTAGGAAGTATCGCTTACCTGGAGTAAATTTCCTCTCATCTGGGTTTAAGAGAGGTATCTGCTAAATTTTTCAGATGTTTCGGATAACTATACCCTGCGGGGTACCTGAACATATTTCCTGCGACCTCCTAAAAACAATAGTGTAATTAGCCCGTAAAACAATTTGTTGTTGCCTTTAAGGCAACAGAAAATCCAAATACACCGATATACACAGAATACTGTAGTATAATTGATTGATACAAAAAGCAATAGAGAACGCATTAAGCTTTCTCATAACCATTAAACAATTATAATTTCTTACTGCAAGTCATAAGGTTACAAATATACTTAGTATATTAGTTACTTAGAAGGTTAGTAGTATACTTCTAACCTTCTGACGATGGTAATATTTTGGCGAAATCTACATAAAGATTGTGATAATATTTGTAGTTAGGACTTATAATTGTTTATAATTATTTCATACGATGTATAAATAATAATAAACCTTTGAAAAAGTAGGTAAATAAATTTCAGTGACACTAAATGTAATTTTGGCTATTTGGCGAAGTTGGAAATGAAAATGCTAATACAAATCTTGCTTCGTAGTAAATCGGTGTACGATTTTGATTTAAAAAAAAAAGATAATCATATATTTTAGAAAACTATGTTAACATTGAAACATTTATTAATGGATGTAATAGAAAGTTGAAGCACTACAATCTGTCGCTCCTGTATGTAACGTAACGTGACAACTATTTAAAAAACCACGACTTTCTAGTTAACGCTAATAACTTTTCAGGGTTTTTAGTTTTCAAATTTTTACCTGCACCAACTGACCATTTACTGAATGAATAATAGAGGCGTGTAATTTTTAGAGTAATCTTATAAATAGTATGGTCTTATAACCTAAGAGATATTTTAATATATATTTATTTGTTACAATTTCTTAACCTAAAACTGTTACAACGTTACTTTGTGACACCTTCAACCTTTAATTTTTATCTCTTTCAGTCTTAAAATACTCACTTTACTTAACCAATGCTCCTCACCAATACCCTCATTCGACGTTCAACATCCCATTATTGGGCTTTCAAACTAAGAGTGGAGAAGCATTTCATAATTAATGCACAAATGTACCTTTCAATGAGTCCAGAGAAACTGTAAAGCTATTGTTGCGTGCTCTTTCCTCTCTCTGAACTAGTATCACACATTCTAAGATTTTTATTAGTTTCACATGATTTTCTATCACAAACATTTTGTTTTGTTTTTACACAATTTTTTTCAAAAATTCGCGAACTATTAGAACAATATGTCTATTTTCTTAAATCAGATTTATGAATTGTTGTTATTTTTAAAATAATTTTTATCGTGATAATTCGTATTTATCTGAAATATGACCGACATATTTTCTTAATTGGATTACCTTTAATCGCAAATACTTTAAAATGACATGACAGTGAAATAACCATACCACTGTATTATTGGCTGTAAACTCTCTCTACCATTCTATTAGTTCACTATTGTAGAACATCTTGTCGAGAACCAGCTTCTTTTGTTTTAGTTTAAGAGCCACTTATATTTTTGCCTACATACCTGTCTCTGAAGGCTGGAGAAGCTTCTGTACCTTGTTCAATGACAGTTCGTGGTGAGTGATTAAACAGTTTAGGCACATTTATTTCAAAATAAAATCAGATCTTTTTTACGCCTTTGATTCTTGTAGCTTGTGGCAAAAATAAGGCGGTTTGGGTGGTAACAAGAAACACAATCCATCGACAAAACACAATAAAAAAAAGTGTAAGTTATTTTTTAAGGTCAAAGTTAGATCCCTTCAAAACGAGAGGAAAATGAAGGAATTCCGGTTATTTTCAGAGTTTCATTGAAAAAACTAAATTTCTTACCTCATTAAATTTTATTTATACTTTTTTTGTCATTTTTACTGAAAACTTAAGATTATTATAAAAGAGTAAAAACAAAAAAAAAATAAAAGAGCAAAAAATTATTTTTAAATAACCTTATAGGAATAAAATATTTTCTAATAAAATATTGAATATGTTTAAATAGTTCCACAAAATTGAAAATGTATATTATATTTGTTTCAGGGTCAGGAGACGTGATTTGATACAAGATATTAATTAATTAGAATTTAAGTTTGTTTTCAATCGTAAAGCTGCGACGTCTGTTAGTGTTAAGGAGAATATCCGTGCGAAGCCTTTTCGCTAGTCTGTGATAGTGTCCAGTGACTACATACATAAGTAAATATAAAGTATTTCCCGTGATTATACAAAATTCGCTATTTTCATTGAACAAGTTTAAGTAAATACAATCGTACTAATACGAATATCACATAATTTATAAAAATCTGTTCAACATAATAATTATAGGATTATACCGTAACACAATCATAATAGTTTTACCACCTATAAAACTAGCTTCCAATAACATTATAACATGTGAACACTCCCTAAGAAATCCCAGAACTGCTCAGCTTGTCGACTAAAACCTTTCACTAAAGTTACATTCAAGAAATGAGGTAAATTTGCATTGATATTTTGACTAAGTAGATGTATTTATTTATTTCATTAGATCATTAGATGACAGTTTAAAGTTAAAATATTTACTACATTTTGTGAAGTACAATGTTGCCTACATTCTGAACACGAATATTTTGTTATATTCCTAATTGCAATACATTCTTAGTATTAAAAATTATTCTATTTCATTTTAAATCTGTGTACAACTGATAAGGTACATAGTGAGATTTGTAGTCCGTAGTAATGTACTATCAGGTGAATGGTCGCAGAAATCAGCGAGTCGGGAACCACTGCCCTGTCCCATGCCACCGGCCTCCTGATCCATTTGTACCTTCCTCTATCTCGGCAATCCTTTTTACACGTTTTCTAGTCATTGCAGCTTAAATTAATTGCCAATGAAAAAATTGCTTTATATCAGATTTTTAACATTGCTACTACAGACACTCTCATCTTAATTGATTTCCGGGGTCTTTTCTATTACGTTCTTGCAAATACGTTTTATAAAATTACAACCGGATCTATCCTAACTAGATACTTCATAGGTATATATTAATATAGGTATAAATTAAAGTTGTAATAAATTGCAACCAGATCTATTTTAACTAGTTACTTCATAGGTATATATTAATATAGGTATAAATTAAAGTTGTAATAAATTGCAACCAGATCTATCCTAACTAGTTACTTCATAGGTATATATTAATATAGGTATAAATTAAAGTTGTAATAAATTACAACCGGATCTATCCTAACTAGTTACTTCATAGGTATATATTAATATAGGTATATAGTAATGTTGTAAAAAAGTACACAAGATCTATCCTAACTAGATACTTCATTGGTATATTTTAATATAGGTTTATAGTAGTGTTGTATAAAATTACAACCAGATCTATCCTAACTAGATATTTCATAAGTATAATTTAATATAGGTATATAGTAATGTTGTATAAAATTACAACCAGATCTATCCTAACTAGATATTTCATAAGTATAATTTAATATAGGTATATAGTAATGTTGTATAAAATTACAACCAGATCTATCCTAACTAGATATTTCATAAGTATAATTTAATATAGGTATATAGTAATGTTGTATAAAATTACAGCCAGATCTATCCTAACTAGATGATTCATAAGTATATAATAATATAGGTATATAGTAATGTTGTATAAAATTACAGCCAGATCTATCCTAACTAGATGATTCATAAGTATATAATAATATAGGTATATAGTAATGTTGTATAAAATTACAGCCAGATCTATCCTAACTAGATGATTCATAAGTATATAATAATATAGGTATATAGTAATGTTGTATAAAATTACAGCCAGATCTATCCTAACTAGATATTTCATAAGTATAATTTAATATAGGTATATAGTAATGTTGTATAAAATTACAACCAGATCTATCCTAACTAGATATTTCATAAGTATAATTTAATATAGGTATATAGTAATGTTGTATAAAATTACAACCAGATCTATTCTAACTAGATATTTCATAAGTATAATTTAATATAGGTATATAGTAATGTTGTATAAAATTACAACCAGATCTATTCTAACTAGATATTTCATAAGTATAATTTAATATAGGTATATAGTAATGTTGTATAAAATTACAACCAGATCTATCCTAACTAGATATTTCATAAGTATAATTTAATATAGGTATATAGTAATGTTGTATAAAATTACAACCAGATCTATTCTAACTAGATATTTCATAAGTATAATTTAATATAGGTATATAGTAATGTTGTATAAAATTACAACCAGATCTATCCTAACTAGATATTTCATAAGTATAATTTAATATAGGTATATAGTAATGTTGTATAAAATTACAACCAGATCTATCCTAACTAGATATTTCATAAGTATAATTTAATATAGGTATATAGTAATGTTGTATAAAATTACAACCAGATCTATCCTAACTAGATATTTCATAAGTATAATTTAATATAGGTATATAGTAATGTTGTATAAAATTACAACCAGATCTATCCTAACTAGATATTTCATAAGTATAATTTAATATAGGTATATAGTAATGTTGTATAAAATTACAACCAGATCTATCCTAACTAGATATTTCATAAGTATAATTTAATATAGGTATATAGTAATGTTGTATAAAATTACAACCAGATCTATCCTAACTAGATATTTCATAAGTATAATTTAATATAGGTATATAGTAATGTTGTATAAAATTACAACCAGATCTATCCTAACTAGATATTTCATAAGTATAATTTAATATAGGTATATAGTAATGTTGTATAAAATTACAACCAGATCTATCCTAACTAGATATTTCATAAGTATAATTTAATATAGGTATATAGTAATGTTGTATAAAATTACAACCAGATCTATTCTAACTAGATATTTCATAAGTATAATTTAATATAGGTATATAGTAATGTTGTATAAAATTACAACCAGATCTATCCTAACTAGATATTTCATAAGTATAATTTAATATAGGTATATAGTAATGTTGTATAAAATTACAACCAGATCTATCCTAACTAGATATTTCATAAGTATAATTTAATATAGGTATATAGTAATGTTGTATAAAATTACAACCAGATCTATCCTAACTAGATATTTCATAAGTATAATTTAATATAGGTATATAGTAATGTTGTATAAAATTACAACCAGATCTATCCTAACTAGATATTTCATAAGTATAATTTAATATAGGTATATAGTAATGTTGTATAAAATTACAACCAGATCTATCCTAACTAGATATTTCATAAGTATAATTTAATATAGGTATATAGTAATGTTGTATAAAATTACAACCAGATCTATCCTAACTAGATATTTCATAAGTATAATTTAATATAGGTATATAGTAATGTTGTATAAAATTACAACCAGATCTATCCTAACTAGATATTTCATAAGTATAATTTAATATAGGTATATAGTAATGTTGTATAAAATTACAACCAGATCTATCCTAACTAGATGATTCATAAGTATATAATAATATAGGTATATAGTAATGTTGTATAAAATTACAGCCAGATCTATCCTAACTAGATATTTCATAAGTATAATTTAATATAGGTATATAGTAATGTTGTATAAAATTACAACCAGATCTATCCTAACTAGATATTTCATAAGTATAATTTAATATAGGTATATAGTAATGTTGTATAAAATTACAGCCAGATCTATCCTAACTAGATGATTCATAAGTATATAATAATATAGGTATATAGTAATGTTGTATAAAATTACAGCCAGATCTATCCTAACTAGATGATTCATAAGTATATAATAATATAGGTATATAGTAATGTTGTATAAAATTACAACCAGATCTATCCTAACTAGATATTTCATAAGTATATAATAATATAGGTATATAGTAATGTTGTATAAAATTACAACCAGATCTATCCTAACTAGATATTTCATAAGTATAATTTAATATAGGTATATAGTAATGTTGTATAAAATTACAGCCAGATCTATCCTAACTAGATGATTCATAAGTATATAATAATATAGGTATATAGTAATGTTGTATAAAATTACAACCAGATCTATCCTAACTAGATATTTCATAAGTATAATTTAATATAGGTATATAGTAATGTTGTATAAAATTACAACCAGATCTATCCTAACTAGATGATTCATAAGTATATAATAATATAGGTATATAGTAATGTTGTATAAAATTACAGCCAGATCTATCCTAACTAGATACTTCATAAGTATAATTTAATATAGGTATATAGTAATGTTGTATAAAATTACAACCAGATCTATCCTAACTAGATATTTCATAAGTATAATTTAATATAGGTATATAGTAATGTTGTATAAAATTACAGCCAGATCTATCCTAACTAGATACTTCATAAGTATATAATAATATAGATATATAGTAGTGTTGTATAAAATTACAACCAGATCTATCCTAACTAGATAATTCATAAGTATATAATAATATAGGTATATAGTAATGTTGTATAAAATTACAGCCAGATCTATCCTAACTAGATACTTCATAAGTATATTTTAATATAGGTATATAGTAATGTTGTATAAAATTACAACCAGATCTATCCTAACTAGATATTTCATAAGTATAATTTAATATAGGTATATAGTAATGTTGTATAAAATTACAACCAAATCTATCCTAACTAGATGCTTCATAAGTATATTTTAATATAGGCATATAGTAATGTTGTATAAAATTACAACCAAATCTATCCTAACTAGATATTTCATAAGTATAATTTAATATAGGTATATAGTAATGTTGTATAAAATTACAACCAAATCTATCCTAACTAGATATTTCATAAGTATAATTTAATATAGGTATATAGTAATGTTGTATAAAATTACAACCAAATCTATCCTAACTAGATGCTTCATAAGTATATTTTAATATAGGTATATAGTAATGTTGTATAAAATTACAACCAAATCTATCCTAACTAGATACTTCATAAGTATATTTTAATATAGGTATATAGTAATGTTGTATAAAATTACAACCAGATCTATCCTAACTAGATATTTCATAAGTATAATTTAATATAGGTATATAGTAATGTTGTATAAAATTACAACCAAATCTATCCTAACTAGATGCTTCATAAGTATATTTTAATATAGGCATATAGTAATGTTGTATAAAATTACAACCAAATCTATCCTAACTAGATATTTCATAAGTATAATTTAATATAGGTATATAGTAATGTTGTATAAAATTACAACCAAATCTATCCTAACTAGATATTTCATAAGTATAATTTAATATAGGTATATAGTAATGTTGTATAAAATTACAACCAAATCTATCCTAACTAGATGCTTCATAAGTATATTTTAATATAGGTATATAGTAATGTTGTATAAAATTACAACCAAATCTATCCTAACTAGATAATTCATAAGTATATAATAATATATTTATATAGTAATGTTGTATAAAATAGGATAATAGCGACCTACACTCCAATTTTAAAACTTACCACAAATATACTTTTACTGCCGCAATGATTATCAATTAGAGTCATGTTCAGTAATAATGGATAAAATGTGACACTTGGGTGACTGTAGGAAAAAAATTGAAAATGCAGGGACGTATTAGAAAAGACCCGATTTCCGTGAAAAACGTTTATATTGCCTTACTATTGCCTACTATTATGCGATTTCTTAATGCTAATCCTACAAAGCTATTATGTTATTTAACGTTGAAAATAATTTATTTACTATTAAATTATTAGAATCGTATTCAACACGATTTTATTAAATAAAGTTATCGTCAACACTGTCCAAGCAGGAAGTGAGCAAAATGTTCTATCTGTTGATGTCGACCTTTCGAATTTTTTTCTGAATGACCGTTTCCCTACCGCCTGAATCCTTGATCACTGCCATTGACAAGAACGGGGAAAGGGAAAGGTTCGAAAAGGTGCTAGACAATGGCCGTTCTGTTAAGGCCGCTGTGCAGGAACCATTCTATTTAAATACAAAAGGAGATAGTGGACACAAGGTTAAGGTTACAAACATTTTTGCAGGTGTCTTAAATGTCCTCTTCAATTGTCTATTGTATTGGTCAAGCAGCCATATCTTCAGTTGCATTGTGAATGTGTTGTTTTAGTATGCGACTGAAAAATAAACATAAATTATAATATAATATAATTTCTAATATATTATATCTTATATTCTTAAACTACTAATAAGTGTGTCTAATATTCTTAAACGACTAATAATTGTATATATGTAAATTTTTTCTCGGAGACTATTCAAACGATTTTCACCAACATTGGTATAATAAAGCGGGTTTTTAACATCAGGAATCCAATGGGTTAAGCCAAATTTTGCTCAGAAATCGTCATCATCAGTTTTCAAAAAATTGTATATATATATATACACTGCAACACTGTTTTCTTGTATTCACTTATTACATATCACTTACACTTTAATGTATTTACTCAAGAACCTTACTTGGTATATATATGCGACTAGATTGTCGAGGACATTAATTACGTGTTCTCAATTTCAAGCTCTCTCTCTCTCTCTCTCTCTCTCTCTCTCTCTCTCTCTCTCTCTCTCTCTCTCTCTCTAATAACAACATAGGTTATTCAAATACAAGAGTATTTATTATTTTATATCCAAAGCTTTTCGTTAGCAAACAGTACCAACATCATCAGGAATTAAAATTACAATAATGTAAGCTATCTTACATTAATAATAATAGCTAATAATGATAGCTTACATTATTGTAATTTTCATTCCTGATGATGTTGGTACTGTTTGCCAACGAAAAGCTTGTGATATAAAATAATAAATATTCTTGTATTTGAATAACCTATGTTGTTTTAAATTATTAAACAAGAAAATGTATTTTATATATATACATATATATTAAAACGAAAAAGCATTGTTTAAACCAACGTATAAAGTAGTCTAGTAAAAGTAATGTATTTATTGCTGTGTTTAAGAGATACCATTAATTTTAAAACATAAACTAGTGTTAAAAATTCATAGAATCTTCTAAGCTGAGAACTAGAGCAATGAGCTGACAGACAGGTAGATTGATGGGAGGTAAACCTATAAGCTCTTAGTTACCAAAGTAGATTCTTGTTGGGTCGGTAAAAGTTGTATTCACCAAAACAAGGAGCCTGCAAAGAGGGACTAAGATGCTTGTTTTCCGTGACTAACCAAATACAAGACAGGCCAAGATTAGCTAAAGTGAAAAAAAAGGAAGATGATTCGTAAATAAGGTAGAAAAATGGGGAAAGAGTAGCAATCAAGGAGTCGAGGAATAAAAGCGGTTAGGTTTTGGCAGTCTTAGAGGGAAGCTCATGGAGGTGAGGACAAAAGTCCTGGGAGCCGGAGGAGATCATTTAAGTTTGGACCGGGAGCTTTTTTCGGTCTAACTCAGGATATCGAAGGTAGAGGAGTCAAACCTTGGGAACCTGAGATGAAAGGATAAAAGAGAACGTATCCTTGGACATAAAGTGAATCACGACGTCAACGCAAGGGTACTCAAGGATTGACGAAGCTACTCATTCAAAATTAGTGCCAGTTAATTAATTATGATTTAATTTAATTTTTGTAAAACTAAATTAAAAACCAAGTAGAAAATTCAAAATATGGGCATAATATCTAAATTTTGAAAACACAAGCCATAGTTCAATAGCCCCACGGCTAGAAATAATATTCATTTAACATTAGTTGTTAAGATAATACTAGATTTAAGACAACTGTTAATTTGTAAAGAGTTCTTATGTTTGTTTTATAGAAGATACCAGCTGGCAATTCCCTAAGTTTCAATATTTAAGAACGTAAATTAATAGTAAATATTTTAGTATATTAAAGTTTAATGTAATAAGTAAACGGTGAGTTTTGTTTTATTGTTAAATCCAGACGACCTTCAATTAATTTTAAAACTGTTTAAAATACAAATTGGGCATCCTAAAGTAAATTTATTTAACAATAGTATTATTAAATTTAACCTAATGTGTTTTTTTTATAATTGTTTCGTAACATAACGAAATCAATGTTAAGGTTTAATACACTGTAATGCTAACCAAGCGTTATGTTTATAGTTTGTGTACATTCTAGTGTCCTTGTTAAACAAATGAGGTTACGGTAGATCATTGAATCAAAGGTATTTATTCATTAATGCAACGATTTTGCAACTATTCCGTTGCCTTTACCAAGCCTTAAAATAATATATATCATTTCTTTTAATTACACAAACCAAACACTAATACATTCGTTGCGCCATTAAAACTTTATAAAATTCAATAAAATTTAATCAAAAGTTATAACAAAAGTTATAAAGCAATAACCCACCAAAGTAGTTGAAGTCATAAAATCATATACAAAAATTTAAAACAGTAACAATACTAAGAAAAAATAATTTTCTCTTAAGAAAAAAATATTTCCATATAAAACACATACAAAAATAACAAAACAAACGACAAAAAGATCAACCATACAAATTAACACAAATAAAACCGTTATAATTCTTGGATGTTTTCAACTTATACATCAATGGATTATACCAATTGTATAACTTATCAAAATAATTTTTAATGTTGATACTATTTTTTGTAGGCCTACGTTAATATGAACCACTTCAAAATAAGACCTCTTTCTCCAGGTAGATTCATTATCCAGTATAATAACAGTTGCGAAGTTCAATCTATGGCCAAACCTTTCACTATGTTCAAGGAAAACACGAGAGGAAGAATTAGTCCTTCTTACTATTATTCTCATTTCACGTACACGAACACCAACCTGTCTCTTAGGCTTCGACCAGACAGAATTCGTTCCGTCACGTGCAATACGTTATTTCCGTTTTCACCAACTTGCGTCTTATCCGGGACATCAGTCATGGCCAGACAGAATCTATTTTGTCAGTGCGTTCGATGATGCCACAGAAAGGAAACTACGTTGTTAATTGTTGCTCGTGGAAAGTATAGAACTTGAATTAAATGTTTGGGATGAAAGGTTAAAGGAACAGGAAGTAAATGAGGAAAGGAGGGTGTTTGGAGAATACCATACGTTGTTTCCGAAACTGTTACATGACGATGATAAATATTTTAAAAACATGAGATTGTCGAAAAGTGCATTCTATTTAATTCTTAACGAAATGCAGAAGATATTATTAAAGAGAAATTAATTTACCCCGAACTAATTTCTAGTGAGGAAAGGCTTGTGATTACTTTAAGGTAAACAAATTATTAAATAACAAAATTAATGAAAATTAGGTTTTCAAATTAATAAACACCGATCAATGCCAGAAATATTTTTTTTCGGGTATTTAGACTGGTATTAAACTGGAAATTTTTCGTGCATCAGCGTTTCCATTTCGCATGAATAGAAAAGATTTTTTTCACTAATGAAACTGATGTTACAGTCTAATAAACTTAGACCGATTGTGTAACTGTGATGTCAAGTTAACAAGTGGAAAAACATGTATTCAATCTGTTCGTCATAAGAAAAAATTCGTTAAAAATTATGTTTAAAAAATAAACCTAATAAAATCGTACCTTTTTCTTTTCCTAATTCTCTTCCTATATCCTTACAAACCACCTGCACAATGTTTCTATTTTTGTGAGATGGATCCAAAGAGGAGAGTGCTTGAAATAATTACTTCTTTAGATATTTCCATGTTCGTTCTGTACATGCGCGTTGTCCGTCTTGCGTCTCGAAACAAAATGTTTTTAAGACAGATGAAGCATATGACGGACATGACGCAATCTGTGTGGCCACATCATACTCTTTCAAAGAGTTGTTAGATCTATACTCGCAAATGGCACACATGACATGCTGCACTGATATGAAGGATTCTGCCTGGATGTAGTCTCACCCACATAAGAGACATCTTCTTCAGATAGTTAATTTTATACACCACATTATTCACGCGTGATCTATCAGTACCGTCTTTGCCTCTTTTGGTAAGTATGGATAAATTATTCGAAATTGTAGAAACTCTGTTAGTTTTAAATCGTCTTTATGTATTAGTAATTTTCTCCCAAATACCTTTTATGTAAGGGAAACATGAAAAATTATTATCCATGGAGTTATTAGTAGTCACAAGTCTAGCGTTATTCTACTATTTTTATATTAATAAGTCATCAAATCCGCTTAGCGCTTGAATTAATATAAAATTTAAGAAACTCGAAGGGATAATCATTATGTATCAAACAAGTGTATTCTATTTGAATTTGTTTTCATGAAAAGAAGTATGAGACAAGAGCAGAACTTTATCGACTGTAAAGCAGGCAATACACATGGGAACATGGTTCGCCGGACCAGGTACGTGGCGTTTTTCCACACACATGTGGGAGGGGTAACGACATCGGTCTGTCCTTTCTCTGCGACCAGAGTATGAGCTGTTCACAGTTTGGAGCAGCTGTGTTATGTTACACGAATGTGATGTTTTAGAAAAAAGAAATAAAGTTCTATGTGCAGCAAACAGCGGTTTTGTAAACGTGAAAAATGGTTTCACATGAATCTTCTGAATCACATGAGAGACAATAGTTAGGTGGATACGAATTACTTGAGACTGTAAAACTAAGACTTTTACTACTGTAAAATTGTCTGTAGTAAAATTTCTATAAAAGTTTTTACTTCTATCTGCATTACCACGAGTGCCATAATCTAATATTTTTTAGTCACTCTGATCCTGGGGCTGTAAAAATGTCGGTAGTAAAATTTCTATAAAGGTTTTCACCTCTGTCTGCATTACCACGAGTGCCATAATCTAATAGTTTTTAGTCACTCTGATCCTGGGGCTGTAAAAATGTCGGTAGTAAAATTTCTATAAAGGTTTTCACATCTGTCTGCATTACCACGAGTGTCATAATCTAATATTTTTTAGTCACTCTCATCCTGGGGCTGTAAAAATGTCGGTAGTAAAATTTCTATAAAGGTTTTCACATCTGTCTGCATTACCACGAGTGCCATAATCTAATATTTTTTAGTCACTCTCATCCTGGGGCTGTAAAATTGTCGGTAGTAAAATTTCTATAAAGGTTTTCACATCTGTCTGCATTACCACGAGTGCCATAATCTAATATTTTTTAGTCACTCTCATCCTGGGGCTGTAAAAATGTCGGTAGTAAAATTTCTATAAAGGTTTTCACATCTGTCTGCATTACCACGAGTGCCATAATCTAATATTTTTTAGTCACTCTCATCCTGGGGCTGTAAAAATGTCGGTAGTAAAATTTCTATAAAGGTTTTCACATCTGTCTGCATTACCACGAGTGCCATAATCTAATATTTTTTAGTCACTCTCATCCTGGGGCTGTAAAAATGTCGGTAGTAAAATTTCTATAAAGGTTTTCACATCTGTCTGCATTACCACGAGTGCCATAATCTAATATTTTTTAGTCACTCTCATCCTGGGGCTGTAAAAATGTCGGTAGTAAAATTTCTATAAAGGTTTTCATATCTGTCTGCATTACCACGAGTGTCATAATCTAATATTTTTTAGTCACTCTCATCCTGGGGCTGTAAAAATGTCGGTAGTAAAATTTCTATAAAGGTTTTCACATCTGTCTGCATTACCACGAGTGCCATAATCTAATATTTTTTAGTCACTCTCATCCTGGGGCTGTAAAAATGTCGGTAGTAAAATTTCTATAAAGGTTTTCACATCTGTCTGCATTACCACGAGTGCCATAATCTAATATTTTTTAGTCACTCTGATCCTGGGGCTGTAAACATTTCGGTAGTAAAATTTCTATAAAGGTTTTCACCTCTGTCTGCATTACCAAGAGTGCCATAATCTAATATTTTTTAGTCACTCTCATCCTGGGGCTGTAAAATTGTCTGTAGTAAAATTTCTATAAAAGTTTTCACTTCTGTCTGCATTACCACGAATTGCATAATCTAATATTTATAGTCACTCTCATCCTGGGGCTGTAAAAATGTCGGTAGTAAAATTTCTATAAAGGTTTTCACCTCTGTCTGCATTACCACGAGTGCCATAATCTATTATTTTTTAGTCACTCTCATCCTGGGGCTGTAAAAATGTCGGTAGTAAAATTTCTATAAAGGTTTTCACATCTGTCTGCATTACCACGAGTGCCATAATCTAATATTTTTTAGTCACTCTCATCCTGGGGCTGTAAAAATGTCGGTAGTAAAATTTCTATAAAGGTTTTCACCTCTGTCTGCATTACCAAGAGTGCCATAATCTAATATTTTTTAGTCACTCTCATCCTGGGGCTGTAAAAATGTCGGTAGTAAAATTTCTACAAAGGTTCTCACCTCTGTCTGCATTACCAAGAGTGCCATAATCTAATATTTTTTAGTCACTCTCATCCTGGGGCTGTAAAATTGTCTGTAGTAAAATTTCTATAAAAGTTTTCACTTCTGTCTGCATTACCACGAATTGCATAATCTAATATTTATAGTCACTCTCATCCTGGGGCTGTAAAAATGTCGGTAGTAAATCTTCTATAAAAGTTTTCACTTCTGTCTGCATTACCACGAGTGCCGTAATCTAATATTTTTTAGTCACTCTCATCCTGGGGCTGTAAAAATGTCGGTAGTAAAATTTCTATGAAGGTTTTCACATCTGTCTGCATTACCACGAGTGCCATAATCTAATATTTTTTAGTCACTCTGATCCTGGGGCTGTAAAAATGTCGGTAGTAAAATTTCTATGAAGGTTTTCACATCTGTCTGCATTACCACGAGTGCCATAATCTAATATTTTTTTAGTCACTCTCATCCTGGGGCTGTAAAACTGTCGGCAGTAAAATTTCTATAAAGGTTTTCACTTCTGTCTGCATTACCACGAGTGCCATAATCTAATATTTTTTAGTCACTCTGATCCTGGGGCTGTAAAAATGTCGGTAGTAAAATTTCTATAAAAGTTTTCATTTCTGTCTGCATTACCACGAGTGCCATAATCTAATATTTATAGTCACTCTCATCCTGGGGCTGTGAAAATGTCGGTAGTAAAATTTCTATAAAGGTTTTCACCTCTGTCTGCATTACCACGAGTGCCATAATCTAATATTTTTTAGTCACTCTGATCCTGGGGCTGTAAAAATGTCGTTAGTAAAATTTCTATAAAAGTTTTCACTTCTGTCTGCATTACCACGAGTGCCATAATCTAATATTTTTTAGTCACTCTCATCCTGGGGCTGTAAAAATGTCGGTAGTAAAATTTCTATAAAGGTTTTCACTTCTGTCTGCATTACCACGAGTGCCATAATCTAATATTTTTTAGTCACTCTCATCCTAGGGCTGTAAAAATGTCTGTAGTAAAATTTCTATAAAAGTTTTCACTTCTGTCTGCATTACCACGAGTGCCATAATCTAATATTTTTTAGTCACTCTCATCCTGGGGCTGTTAAAATGTCGGTAGTAAAATTTCTATAAAGGTTTTCACTTCTGTCTGCATTACCACGAGTGCCATAATCTAATATTTTTTAGTCACTCTGATCCTGGGGCTGTAAAAATGTCGGTAGTAAATCTTCTATAAAAGTTTTCACTTCTGTCTGCATTACCACGAGTGCCGTAATCTAATATTTTTTAGTCACTCTCATCCTGGGGCTGTAAAAATGTCGGTAGTAAAATTTCTATAAAGGTTTTCACCTCTGTCTGCATTACCACGAGTGCCATAATCTAATATTTTTTAGTCACTCTCATCCTGGGGCTGTAAAAATGTCGGTAGTAAAATTTCTATGAAGGTTTTCACATCTGTCTGCATTACCACGAGTGCCATAATCTAATATTTTTTAGTCACTCTGATCCTGGGGCTGTAAAAATGTCGGTAGTAAAATTTCTATAAAGGTTTTCACCTCTGTCTGCATTACCACGAGTGCCATAATCTAATATTTTTTAGTCACTCTCATCAGTTAAGCTCCAATTCCTAGTGAAATAAACACAGTGTAAATGTTTATGAATATGATGGTGTGAAAGAAAAGTAATGGTTGCAAAACAAATCCGGCAACATACTGTAAACATTAATGAGGAAACTAGATAAAGTTGGATTATTCGTACTGTTGGCATTATTTGAAAACAGGTAATGACTCACTATTGAAAATCTTGATACAAATAAATCAACATAAGCTGTAAACAATATTAAGGTTGTCTGTTTCCATGCCTCCCTCGGCGGTGCGAGGGTAATCCGATTCGTCAAACGCCCATTTTCTTCCTTTGCAACTCCATTTACCCACATTGCAACGTCCCACACATCGTCATCCACCATCCAAGTATATCTGACATGACAAAGCCTAACGTATTATTCGACCTTATATTAGAAAAAACAGCTAATAATAAATCCACCCCTTCTCTCCTATTAGGAACAAACTGTAGTGAGTTTACAATAAATAATGATAACATCCTCTGACAACAATAGTTTTACATTAATCCTATGCACGTTTTAATTGCAAAGCAGCCATCCTCAAGAGAAAGCGATTACACACTCCTTGTTTTTTTACTACCTAACACGGCTATAACGATGTCGCGAACCTTGTAAGCTCTTCATCCACCATTATTCCACTGAAATATGGTTGTGGTCAGGCCCCACGAAATTTATATTTCGTCAAGAATCATAATCTGGGTTGAAACTGGAGCCGGTTAGAACAAACTAACATGTTATATATATATATATATATATATATATATATATATATATATATATATATATATATATATATATATATTTAACTCTACAACAGATAATTGCGATCGCACGTCTCTTGTCTGTAGGCAATTTCAGTGTACGTATCCACTGCCAGTTTGACAACCCCTTATGAAATTCTTACTCTCCCTTCATGAGAAGGGACGTAGTCCTACATATAACACTGATACTTGTTAGAAGAACAAACAAGCAAAAAATCGGGTGTAAGATCTGCATGCAAACCTGGATTATTTTGGTCAGGCACGAATAAGTGTCTGTGAAATACTACTTACACAATTATCACTGATTCGCTTTTCAACTATTGTTGGGTTCACCTCTTCAATGCTAGATGAGGCTCTAGTGAAACGTCGGAACTGCGATTTTATGCACTGCAGAATGGACGGATGTACTCCGGATAGTAATTATTCATCATATATATATATATATATATGTGTGTGTGTGTGTATGTATGTATGTTGTATATATATATATATGTATATATATATATATATATATATATATATATATATATATATATATATATATGTATGTATGTATGTATGTTGTATATATATATATATATATATATGTCTGTATGTATGTATATATGTATAATATGTACATATTAATACGGTGATACGTTTTCTTGTCATATAGTTGAGGAATAAAAATATTTCAAATATAAGAATACAAAAATATTTAATGTATATATTTTTCAAAGTTTTCAATGATACCATTGTTTCCTGAAGATGATATTACTTATTTTATTGACTTATTAAAAACTTTGAAAAATATATAAGTTACATATATAAATTCTCATCCGCTGATGCGGGGCCGATTTTGTCATAAAGCAACATTGCTCTGGTCTCAGTATCTCATGGGTGTGGATGTGCTTGTTTATATGTTTAAACAGGGTTTTTCAAATACATAGCCCATCGTATTCGACAAGCTTATCGGTCTGTATTAGTCAGGTTTGCTGTGGTCTTTTCCTGGTTTAGGGAAGACCAAGATCTTAGCCTTCTTCCAAGAGTTCGGGAAGTGTTGTGTCCTTAGTATATCATTGTAGATGTTTGAGAGATAAATGATCGCTTTCTCCGTGAGGTTTTTCAGCGTTTTGTTGGTGATGGTGTCTGGTCCAGGAGCTTTCCTGGAGTTTGATTGTGAGATTGCCCACTTTACCTCTGTGATTATAGTAGCAGTGTTTGGCTCTAATGTAGGGTAGTAGGCAAACTGTGCTGTTTCTAAATCTGCTTTAAAAACAGCAAAAAAAACCTGCGGAATGTCGCTACCATGCGGCGATAGTAGGAGCTAAATGGAATTTTCTATTCCACTATTCTTAGGTTAAAGTCTAAGTAAATAAAAAAACATCACGAATTTAGAGGTAAGATCATTTTCTCTACGAGAGGGACTTACGAAGATAAAAATTAAAAAAACAAGTAGCATGCCGAAATTAAATATATTTAAAGACTTTTGTTATATGAGTACTGTACAAGTAGAAGCATTTAAATCTGTAATTACTGCTTCATTAAACTTCAGGCACGTGCGATTAACTCCAATTTATACTAAAATAGTGGAGCGAAGTTGAGAGTTTGTTAGTTTAATAAGTTTTGCTACATAAGTGGGCTGCAGGCAGCCATTTTGTAGTGCTACGTATTGTGTTAGCTACGTATTGTGTTTATAATTTGAGTTTGTTGTTTGCTTATGGTTTCTAACGATATTTATATTTTTAGTAACCATCAGGTACAATTGACTTCATTGTTATTTTCTTCTGCCATCAAAAATTTGTTAGAATGTAAGGCTTATGAAATTTATTTATTATAAGGTAATTCATCATCGAGTAATTGTATCTAATGGCCATTAGAGTTGTAAGACCATTACAATGGAAAACTCACACTATGAGTTCATATGACATGAGTTTTTATAAACTCACAAACTAAAATTAACAAAGTTTTTTGATGTAATCATCTTGAATTCTAAGTGAATACCTAATTCCTTACTTGCTGATGCGTTTTAAAAACGATCGTTCTTTTTACGAAGCTAACCTTCTACTACTGAGTAGACTACTACTGAGTAGAAGGTTAGCTTCGTAAAAGGAACGATCGTTTTTAAAACGCGGCAGCAAGTAAGCAATTACGTATTCACTTAGTTAAGTAGTTTAAAATTAGTAAAATTAACAAACGAAAACTGATAATTTGAGTGAGTTTTGTGTTTAAAGTTTATCGGAAAATCTTTAAAATTATGTTAGAGATGGATTTGTTTATGTATTTTAATATTAGGTATAAATTTGTTTAATTTCATATTATATTTATACTGGGTTATTATCATATTATTTCACTAACATAAGAAATTATCTAAGATATATATTATAAATAAAAAAATTACCGGTAATTCCATGTATGTACTCTCTTAAAACAGGGTAGAATTAAAACTATCTCGTAGGTAATTATATAAACAAGAAATATAGAATGACAACGTCGTGACAATTTCATTCTGATATTATAAAAATTGATTTTTATAGAAATAGGACAGATGAAGGCTCTCCTTTTCTATACAATCTCAACTTGAAATACAGTTTGCTGTCATTACTTTAATGGTTAGAAGTGCTACTACTCTTGCTGTGTAACGTGACAGGGGAAAATGTCTCCAAAGAAAAACTTATTTTGTGCGGAGTGCTTTCCCCTTAACGAAAAATAAATATCTTCTTCAATTAAAGAAAATTGAAATGCGTGAATCCATTTACAACGATCTTAATCAATCTAACGAAAAAACTGGTTATTGGCATCTTCTTATTCTTTAAAAATACAACCTTGAGAATCCATATCTTTGTTCACCAACTGACGTCAGTTCTGGTAGAAGACCTTATGAGGACCACGTATACTTATGTTAGGTAAAACGTGATACGTAGTCATATGAAAGCTGAAATTAACTACGCTATTGTAAATTAGAATAAAAAGTAAAAGATGATTCTAAATATTTAATATTATCAAATTATTTGCAACATTGAATATTTTCTTGAGCAACTGTAGCCTAATGTTATAATGATTAAATAAGAAACCCACTAGCCACAATATAACTTTATTTAATCACTTGATGTACATTTCGGTTACCAGGTAACCATCTTAAGATGTACTGAACAAAATTCAGTCAGTCAGTCAGAGAAGGAGGGGTTTGGTGGCCCCTGAGGTTATGCAGCGTCTTTCACGCGACAATTTCTGCGGGTAGGAATGTGGGAACAGGGCTTTTTGGTTCGGGCTGGATCTGAGGAGAGGTTTCTGAAAGGCAGGACGTTATAAAATTAATTTACAACGTTACTTATATAGCTAAAAACTCCCCACCCCTCCTCTACTACAACAATCTTGACCAATCACGTACCACTTAGATACGCTCATCAACAACTAACAGTACATAATTAACACGCCTAAATATTTTACAAACGTAACTATTTTCTCAATTTTCAAAATCTTATCACCTACTATACATACTGTATTTAAACCAATTAAAGACTACACAAATTACTTTGTAAACATACAAATTTCCCAATTTACTAATCTTTACTTATACGCTATTTTATTTAATCAATCAAGGAATACAAAACTGAATTAGGGATAGGCCCTTTGTCACAATTCATCAAATTATTATGTCTACATTTATATATATAAATACTTTCAAATACATTTAATAAACTTATGTTGTTACCATTTTTTATTAAATTAATATTATTGACATCTAAACTATGGTTCGTGTCTATTATATGTTCTGCTTCACTAGATTTTTCTGGTCGGAGGTACTTAATATGGGAGATATGTTCTTTAAATCTAGTGACAATTTTTCTCCTAGACGGTCTTATATAAATTTGATCACAATCTTCACAATTTATTTAATATATACCCGATTTTTCTAACATTGGAATCTTATCTTTCGGATTCCCTAACAAACTTCCTAAATTATTTAAACTTTTTTTTTTACTCGATTGTTATATTAAACTTGTTAAAAATACTGTTTGTAATATTCATGTCATACGGTAAATTAATGTATCTTTTATTTCCTTCTTCCGGTAATAAATATGAGTCATCTTTCATCAACAGTTTTCTTTTTTGTTTCCGTAATATGTTGTCAATAACATTAATATCAAAATGGTTCCGCCTAGCAATATATCTAATATTTGTTAATTCATTATAAAATCGTGTTTTTGTTATCGGCACTTTAAGAAGTATATTTACCATGGAATTAAAGGTTGCTAATTTGTGCTGAAAGCAATGGTTAGAACTACTTAGTAAATATCTGTTATTATTCGTTACAGATATCTGTTATATCTACAGAAAACCAACGAATAATAATAGATATTTATTTATTTGGTTAGTGGGTTTTATTTAATTATTATTTGTAACATGTTATGAAAAAAGAGTTATAAAAAACGTGCTGAAAACAAAAGCAGCGAGCTAACCGTCAGACGTGCGGACATCTGTTCCTTTGGTAACCCAAAAACTGTATAAGTAAGAGTAGATCTAAGAAAGTAGGCATAGCTCTACATATCTCTGAATGAAAAGAGTTTCTAATTTAGATTTTACTTTTACCTGTTGAAGTTTCTTGATGTAATCATCTTGAATTCACTGATTAAACTAATTGTACATAGCTTGTACTAATTATAACATATCTTGTACAAATTTTCAATCGTTAATAAAATATGTTTTTATTCATCCATTAAAGTTTAAATACATTTTTTTAACCTGTAGTGGATGACAATTGATGTTAATACAGATTTTTCAAATATTGATTTATTAAATGAAAATTTAAAAAGCTGATGTCTCGAGCGGATTCAAACTGAGTGAATACATGTTTGAAATCCAGCTCTTTGGCACTGAGTCAACTTTCCCTTTGTTAAAAATCAATCACTTCAATATGTATACGAAATTATAAGAGAAAGGTTCCTTGCAATAACGAAGCAATATAAGAGATGGATAGAATGAAAAATTATAGATCACCATCAGCTTTATAAATTAGAAACGAAAATAGGGAATAAATAATAACAAAAAAGTAATAGTCCAACACCATATACTCTATATAGAGGAAAATAAAAAGTTGCAAGAACATTTGCTTTATATTCTGGCACTTAATATTGTGATTCTAACATATCTACATAACCTACATATTTATATTAATTTTAATTATAAAATAAAAAGTTGCAAAAACATTTGCTTTTTATTCTGGCACTTAATATTGTGATTCTAACATATCTACATAACCTACATATTTATATTAATTTTAATTATAAAATAAAAAGTTGCAAAAACATTTGCTTTTTATTCTGGCACTTAATATTGTGATTCTAACATATCTACATAACCTACATATTTATATTAATTTTAATTATAAAATAAAAAGTTGCAAGAACATTTGCTTTTTATTCTGGCACTTAATATTGTGATTCTAACATATCTATATAACCTACATATTTATATTAATTTTAATTATAAAATAAAAAGTTGCAGGAATATTTGCTTTTTATTCTGGCACTTAATATTGTGATTCTAACATATCTACATAACCTACATATTTATATTAATTTTAATTATAAAATAAAAAGTTGCAAGAACATTTGCTTTTTATTCTGGCACTTAATATTGTGATTCTAACATATCTATATAACCTACATATTTATATTAATTTTAATTATAAAATAAAAAGTTGCAAGAATATTTGCTTTTTATTCTGGCACTTAATATTGTGATTCTAACATATCTACATAACCTACATATTTATATTAATTTTAATTATAAAATAAAATTTGCAAGAACATTTGCTTTTTATTCTGGCACTTAATATTGTGATTCTAACATATCTATATAACCTACATATTTATATTAATTTTAATTATAAAATAAAATTTGTAAGAACATTTGCTTTTTATTCTGGCACTTAATATTGTGAATCTAACATATCTACATAACCTACATATTTATATTAATTTTAATTATAAAATAAAATTTGCAAGAACATTTGCTTTTTATTCTGGCACTTAATATTGTGATTCTAACATATCTATACAACCTACATATTTATATTAATTTTAATTATAAAATAAAAAGTTGCAAGAACATTTGCTTTTTATTCTGGCACTTAATATTGTGATTCTAACATATCTATATAACCTACATATTTATATTAATTTTAATTATAAAATAAAAAGTTGCAAGAACATTTGCTTTTTATTCTGGCACTTAATATTGTGATTCTAACATATCTATATAACCTACATATTTATATTAATTTTATTTATAAAATAAAAAGTTGCAAGAACATTTGCATTTTATTCTGGCACTTAATATTGTGATTCTAACATATCTATATAACCTACATATTTATATTAATTTTAATTATAAAATAAAAAGTTGCAAGAACATTTGCTTTTTATTCTGGCACTTAATATTGTGATTCTAACATATCTATATAACCTACATATTTATATTAATTTTAATTATAAAATAAAAAGTTGCAAGAACATTTGCTTTTTATTCTGGCACTTAATATTGTGATTCTAACATATCTATATAACCTACATATTTATATTAATTTTATTTATAAAATAAAAAGTTGCAAGAACATTTGCATTTTATTCTGGCACTTAATATAGTGATTCTAACATATCTATATAGCCTACATATTTATATTAATTTTAATTATAAAATAAAAAGTTGCAAGAACATTTGCTTTTTATTCTGGCACTTAATATTGTGATTCTAACATATCTATATAACCTACATATTTATATTAATTTTAATTATAAAATAAAAAGTTGCAAAAACATTTGCTTTTTATTCTGCCACTTAATATTGTGATTCTAACATATCTACATAACCTACATATTTATATTAATTTTAATTATAAAATAAAAAGTTGCAAGAACATTTGCTTTTTATTCTGGCACTTAATATTGTGATTCTAACATATCTACATAACCTACATATTTATATTAATTTTAATTATAAAATAAAAAGTTGCAAGAACATTTGCTTTTTATTCTGGCACTTAATATTGTGATTCTAACATATCTACATAACCTACATATTTATATTAATTTTAATTATAAAATAAAAAGTTGCAAGAATATTTGCTTTTTATTCTGGCACTTAATATTGTGATTCTAACATATCTACATAACCTACATATTTATATTAATTTTTATTATAAAATAAAAAGTTGCAAGAATATTTGCTTTTTATTCTGGCACTTAATATTGTGATTCTAACATATCTACATAACCTACATATTTATATTAATTTTAATTATAAAATAAAAAGTTGGAAAGAATATTTGCTTTTTATTCTGGCACTTAATATTGTGATTCTAACATATCTACATAACCTACATATTTATATTAATTTTAATTATAAAATAAAAAGTTGCAAAGAATATTTGCTTTTTATTCTATCACTTAATATTGTGATTCTAACATATCTACATAACCTACATATTTATATTAATTTTAATTATAAAATAAAAAGTTGCAAGAATATTTGCTTTTTATTCTGGCACTTAATATTGTGATTCAAACATATCTACATAACCTACATATTTATATTAATTTTAATTATAAAATAAAAAGTTGCAAAGAATATTTGCTTTTTATTCTGGCACTTAATATTGTGATTCTAACATATCTACATAACCTACATATTTATATTAATTTTAATTATAAAATAAAAAGTTGCAAAGAATATTTGCTTTTTATTCTGGCACTTAATATTGTGATTCTAACATATCTACATAACCTACATATTTATATTAATTTTAATTATAAAATAAAAAGTTGCAGGAATATTTGCTTTTTATTCTGGCACTTAATATTGTGATTCTAACATATCTACATAACCTACATATTTATATTAATTTTAATTATAAAATAAAAAGTTGCAGGAATATTTGCTTTTTATTCTGGCACTTAATATTGTGATTCTAACATATCTACATAACCTACATATTTATATTAATTTTAATTATAAAATAAAAAGTTGCAGGAATATTTGCTTTTTATTCTGGCACTTAATATTGTGTTTCTAACATATCTACATAACCTACATATTTATATTAATTTTAATTATAAAATAAAAAGTTGCAAGAACATTTGCTTTTTATTCTGGCACTTAATATTGTGATTCTAACATATCTATATAACCTACATATTTATATTAATTTTAATTATAAAATAAAACGTTGCAGGAATATTTGCTTTTTATTCTGGCACTTAATATTGTGATTCTAACATATCTACATAACCTACATATTTATATTAATTTTAATTATAAAATAAAAAGTTGCAGGAATATTTGCTTTTTATTCTGGCACTTAATATTGTGATTCTAACATATCTACATAACCTACATATTTATATTAATTTTAATTATAAAATAAAAAGTTGCAAGAACATTTGCTTTTTATTCTGGCACTTAATATTGTGATTCTAACATATCTATATAACCTACATATTTATATTAATTTTAATTATAAAATAAAAAGTAACTAGAATATTTTTTCTTTGTTGACCTCAGTAGGAGTTAACTTTAATTTTTTTTTCATTGGCGTTGAAAAAATACAAAATTTCCGGTAACGCAAATCATAGATGGGGACCCGGGGCGGTCGTCCGATTCCGTCCGTGCATGGAACGGTCTCTGACTTATTTACAAGTCTTTGCAACTTATAGTAAATAAGCTAGGAAAACGTGCTAAAGACAAAAGAAAATCATACTAACCGCCAGTTTGTAACTTATAAACGCTTTACTATGATTCAGAGTCGACAAGTAAATGTAGGCGCTTGTAATCAGTGAGAGAACTGCCCGTGTCCCTAACGAGTTGTGTTAAAATAAAAACGATTTAATGGCTACGCGTGTGTGTCAAATCAACGGGATTTCTTCGTACCTAAGTACGAAGTACTCGCTCTTCAAGTATGTTCTAAACGATAGTGTGGACCATCTAACATATTCAAAGTTATTGTTATAGTAGATCAAACAATCCTTGTTTTTTAAAAAATCTGAATGCATAATGGATCTATCTCTTCATATCCTTCACCATTTAAACAGATTAGTAATATAATCCCATCGGGTTACTGTCTAGGTAGGATTTGTTCACCAGGCGAAGGGCGACCCGGTCACGATCTAGGGACTCCCTGGAATTTTCGGCTGACTTCTCCCAAGCGTGTCGATGTCCATTTACGTCTGATTACTGGCATTGCCAGATCGCAATTTACCTTGATTCTGGACAGCAGTTTAAAAACCGATATTAAATAACACAGAGACAATAGACTAACGTTCAAGGCTATTTGCTTATATAACTGTTTTAATAAAAACGCACAATTATCACCTTGATATTTCTAATGACATTTAACTTTTATGTGACTCGAACTTTTTATTTTTCAGTAAAAAAATTTATTTTATAATAGGGTTATTATAATAAAGTTGTCTTTGGACTTACCATTGTAAGTCTGTCTCGGAACTTACCTTTTGCATTCAATTAAAAGAAATTTTTTAGTCCCCTATAACTACATAATAGGCTACATTCTCTAGTTAGTTAAAGCTTAGCTTAGTTGTAAAAACTATTCACAATGGTAAAAAAACAAAATAATTATCTCAAAATCTTACCAAAAACTAGTTTTTAATAAAACAAACACAATACTTCATAACAGACTAGTTTCGGCGACAATGTCACCTTCTTCAGTGCTTGGCTACTACTAACATATTTCGTCAAGTTATCGTTCAACAGTAAAACAAACAAGATAAAACATAAAAAAGCTAAGAAATAAAAGAAGTGCCTCATGAAGTATGGAAGACTTCGAGTGTCTGCGGCTTCAGGATAGAATTTGGGTAGAACGCTTGGATCTCCTCTAGACTTCACGAATAACTGTGAGAAATCAGGGTTTTACAGTTTAAAATGTGAGATGTATGATGCATTATATATTGGCCAAACCCGTAGGAGTATTAGGACAAGAGGCAGAGAGCACTTTGCTCATTTTAAAACAACAAGGTGGAATACTCAGCGATGGCTTAGCATTGCCTGGACAACCAGCTTAACTTTATATCTGACCATCCTAAGTTGTTGAAACAAGTCACGAGGTACAACGACTTAGGATGCTTGGGAGATCTGGTTTATTAACAAATTTCAAGATGTCTCGGTCAACAATGAGTCGGGCCCGGTCCAGGGCTCCTTCCTTCTGCCTCCTATTTCTGTATTGTTCCGCTAACCATTTGATTTATTACTATGTTTTCTGTTTCTGATGTAATAAGTGTTAAATTAGTTGAAATTAGGCAACTTTGTTAAAATGTTTAAAGTGATGTGTATGTTTTGATATTTGTTTAATAATCTTTGACTTGAGCATGTTTTTAGTTTTTTGTATAGACCTATTTTAGATGTGAATTGCTTAAAGCATGTATTTATATAATATATATTATTGTTATTTTTAAAACTGTTTTAGCTTTGTTTAGTGTTTGTATGTTATGATGATGAGAGGTAAGGAAACAAAACAAAAAAATGATAATAATAAAAATAATGTAAAATAGATAACTCTTTTGAATAAGTAATTTTATGCTCCGTAGTTTGAATATTTTTATTGCTTGATATTTTATCTTTTATCTTGTTTGTTTTATTGTTGTACAATAACTTGACGAAATATATTAGTAATAGCCAAGCACTGAGGAAGGTGACATCGTTGCCGAAACTAGTCTGTTATGAAATAAATGTTTGTTTTTGGTGAAATTTTGAGTTAACTATTTTGTTTTTTACCGATGAGGTTATTTTCTGATAGCCTTTAGTAATACTTTCTTATAAATAAAATACTTTTTCTTTGTTAAATGATTAACGATTTCCTGCATAATAATGGCTTCAACAGGAAAGTATTCACGGATTTTCTTTCTTGTAATGAGATATTCTTACTACGTATCTAGGCTTATATAAATGTAAAAATTATACTCGGAAAATAATACCTAAATAGAAAGACTTAAATACAGTAAACATCATTCAGAACACATTCTTTTCATGTTCTCTTGAAAGGCATTTATGTAAGCATATATATACTTATTTTATATATACATGCCTGTGTTTCAAAGGTCCCAATCGGAATATCAGTGTTTTTAAACAAACAATCGTGGCCGAAT